>JABTTQ020001760.1:0-376102 GCA_016081115.2 Rehmannia glutinosa
TTTATAAGAAGATTACTAAATAAGATAAGAATTTCACCTTATCCTGTGGATAAACATAATTTTTCCATCCAATTAGATATATTTGGTGTATTTATCATCTATTCTTTAATATAAAATATTATCAATTATGGCTCTAATAAGTCCATATTCGTATTTGCGCTTATCTCCAATATTGAGGCCTAAATTCTTTGTTCTAATTTAATATGGTCAATCTAGGCCGTATCAAGAATTATAAATGAATAAAAAGAAAGGAAACAATCATACTTGTTTTCGTACTGCTGCTGTGACTAGCTACTTGAACTAAATCATACTAGTTTGTTTACATTGTCAATTTTCATTGAGTGGCTACTTTTGCAGATATTATGGTCCAGTTAGCATCATTGTAAATATTCGATGAATTATGCGAACTAGTTCACTCACAGCTCATTCATAATAGCACAATCACCAATTAACGTCTGCTTTTAGGACTTGACGCGTATTGACATTATGTGCATGTTGATAACATTTTAAGATTTATGAGACGCACACAAAATATCTTTTAATTAGGGTTAATTACGAAAAATATTCCTGAAATTTGGAGTAACTACAAAAAAAATCCCATCTAAGTTTAAAATTACAGAACATATCTTATAGTTTAGATAACATTTAATATTTTACCTCAACTATTAATTGACCTAACAGAATTTTGATGAATGTCATTGTAAATTTGACCTAAAAATCCAAAAATATCCCAAAGGTATTGTTCACAAAAATTTCACAAGTTACATAATATTGACGTTTGTTCGCCAAAAAATATTTTGGTTCATACAATCGCAAAGTACAAGATGTAGTTTATAGAATAATGGCAAGCAAGGTTGTATTCGTGATTGAATCTCAAACACTGTGCTATAAAAACATCGTATTCCAATTTTATTGACGTCAATCAATATTGAGTATTTTTAACTAAGAAAAATCGGAAATAAAGAAAAATAAAAGAAATAAATTTGTGAACCCCACAAGTATTTTCACCATCTATAGAAGCAACCTTAAGCACATATTCTCAACATGTTTCTTCTATATTAAATGCAATTAGTGAGTTTTAAAAACCAATTCATGCAATTCTATGGGTTCAATTCCTAAAATAGTTTATTGTTTATTGTGCACATAAACAGTAGATTAATAATAATTGAGGTCTCCTGATCCATCACAACTATTATTAATTCCCAAAAGATCTTTGAATTGAAGTACTCCCCACAAATAGAAGTAGTCTCCGATACATTACTCTATTTATGTCTAATTCGATTTTCGTCTTACTAGAACTCACCTACCGGATTATGGACTAGAAGTATGACATGTAAATTATTAATCAGATAAAAAGAAATTATAAATAAGCACTCAAATTCATAAAATAGAAAGTAAAATTAATTAAGAAAATAAATAATCATATTTAACATAAATCAACAATTTCGATTATGCCCTAAGATCCGAAAGATACGCCAAACATTGATTACAAACTCATGACAAATTTGAATCAATATTAAGACATCGTTTAAGCGGACAAGAGTTCTTAGACATAGAAAGAAAACCTCTTCTTGTCGAATGGATTCTCCTTCCAAGCCCTCGAAGCTCTTGTGCTCCCTAGATGCGAAAGTCTTGTGGTGTTCTTCGCGACCTAGCCTTTTGCTCCTTTAAGCTCTTCGATTCCTTCGTTCATGTGTTATTTGATGTGTTTTCTCGTATGAAGTGATATATTTTCGTGCAAGCTTTGGCTCCCTTTTATAAATGCTTGGAGAGATCACTTGTAAAGTTTGAGTAGGTCAAGGAGACCAATTCAGCCCTAGTTACATCGCACGCACCGTGTCAACCCACACTGGGTCGGGGTCGTGCGATCAAGCATTTGCTCCTGGGGTCTACATGAAAGTTGTATCCTTTCTCTTAGCTTTTATAGCCACTTGAATCACCTCAATGTCGATTTTGTAGAGGAAGTTATGGCCAAAATACGAAACCCCGCCAATCTTGAAAGCTGTTAGCGCGTTTTGACATTTTTGAAGTAAATTCCCTTTTGTTTGACCGTCCATGCTTATTTCCTTCATATTTTTGATCGTACCTTAGCTCTTGACCTATACTTTGGAACGTGATATCGCTTTTTATCTAATTTAGCTCCATTTCCTGTAAAATTCACAAGAGTACGCAATATCACACCAAACAAAGGAAACCAAGTAAAACACACTAAATATGCGTGCAAATGCATCAAATATGTATATATATATATATATTATTTTAAGCCCTCAAATGCACGTATATTTACACTCATCAACGTCAAAATTCAAATAATTCATGTGTCAAACAACGATGATGGTATGTGGGTTAAATAGTTGTAGAAAATATGAATATGACGAGATAAAGCAAAGAAATACACAAATTGTGACATATGGAAGATCGACTTAATGTTCCTTTTTTATTTAGCATGGAGTCTTAATGCAATGAATACTCTTGAATACAAAATTGTTGAGAAACAGGAAAAAAACTCATTTCTTCGGTATTTAATGGGGTATTTATAGTAGGAGAGTCCTTTATCATAAGGAGTGCAAGCACACCCTAGGTACAATCATATGTCTGCAAAATTAGTGGTCTGATATCCTTGAGTTAGGGAATTAGAGTGCCAGGTGACATAACGACTTTGACTTGTGCAAGTCACATCTCTAGTATGACACTTATTGGGCCTTAAACTTATCTTTTGATGAGCAATCTCATCAATCCTGGCCAGATTTTGGGGCTATATTGACTACCTCAGAGCAGATCGGCCATCTCAATCTCACTAATAAAAGTTGGTTAGGTCAGGATGTATGATCGCTAAAATTTTTTAAGCTAAACCGCAAGTGTACGGTGTAGTTAATAGATAGTGGCAAATAAGGTCGTATTCTACAGAGATTGATTAAAACATAAATTACGATAATTATAATAGTTCCAATTTTATTGAACGTCCGAATAAGATGATGATTGAATTATCTAACAATTAAAACTAGTAAAATAGCAAAAACAATTAAATTAAGATACACGCACAATGTTTAAACAACAAAGAAAGGCGATCCTAGTACTATGATTTCGACATGCTTCATCAATTTATAGCTAATTTGTGTTTCGCAAGAACCAATTATCTATGGACCCAATTCCTATCCTAGTTCATTCTCTCTCCTGAGGCAAGCAAATCATAGATCAATATTTAATTGCTCGCATCCCTACTCAACAATAAATATTAACTCCCAACTGCTCGTTTGGGAATGATGAAAAGGTGGGAAAAGCTGCCTTTTCATTCCTAATACTTTGTTTGGGAACAAAAGTTCGGCCCATGAAAAATCAGTACAACCCATTATTTTTTCACTTAAACAACTGATACCTTTCCACAGGGTGGGGTATCATTAATTAATACCAACTTATCAGCTCATGTAAAATCCCACTTCTACCTATAAAACCTATTGGCAAAGGACTTATTTCTCCCTGCTTGTTGCAAAAATTACATGAAGGGCTTATATGAAAATAAATTCAGCTGGGAGTGAAGAACCATAGTCCGATCGTGTGCGTTGCAGGTAATGTGCGAAAAAGGTTTCCATTTTTGGATTTGATAATGTGCTTTCTAATTAAAAATCTTCAGCATTTATATGTTTGTTTCACATTTCTTACACGTATTCCCCTCTGTTGCAGAAGTAAGTGTTCGTGAAAAGCGAGAACTATAACGCAAAAGATTCCGAGGTGCGAATTTCTGGTCTTATGTTATAGCCTGTATATGATTTAAAGAAATCTTGGATTTAGGGTTTATTGTGTGTGGTTTTTCCAATAAGGTTCATTTTTAAAATTGTAGTTGGTTTCTCCCAAATGTCGAAGGCTCTGGTTGGATTTGACAGAGTATATATATATATCTATTATTTATTTGTCTTTTTTTCCTAGTTTTACATTTATGAATGTTGAAATTTTAAATTGCATGCCTGAAGATTTGTTGTTAATGTGTTGAGGAAGTGTTCGAAATGTTTAATTTTATACACTTTTTAGTTCGAATGGAACTAAACTTGATATGAATTTATTTATTGAAAATTTTATTTACTGGTTCTTAACCTTCAGTTAGTTAGGTTTTATATCATTAACTGTGTTCAAATTGAGTTGTCCTCTGGAATCAAAGAGTTTTTCAGATATGAATTTTTAGTAAAGTTTGGAAAACACCACGTATGTTTACTAACTAGCTAATTTTTATGGTGAAAATTATAGATGGATGGCGAAGAAATGCATGTCATCGTACTTGTTGAGGAATTAATTACATCGATCAAAATATTACTTTTTCTCATAGTTTCTATCAACGTCGATTTATGCGAAGACGCCGTGTCCGAGAGACAAAGGGAGCTCCTGCTCAATATAGGATGCTTGATCGTTTACCCGCTCAAATTGACCACATGCATGATCTAATCCATGGTAGCGATACAACGTGAATCCAACAGCTACATATGGATAGAAATGCATTTGGTAGGTTATGTTTTCTTCTAGAAAATATTGGTGGGTTACAACAAACAAGACATGTCCAAATAAGTGAGCAAATAGCAATATTCCTCTTAGTTTTGGCACATCATAAGAAGAATATTGTCGTGAAATTTGACTTCAATTGATCAGTTATACCATTATCACCCACTTCGATAATGTGCTTAAAGTTGTGCTAAGGTTTCATACCATTTTATTGTCCACACAATAACCCGTAGGTGATGACTGCACGGATGAAAAATGGAAATGGTTTAAGGTAAATTACAAACTTAATATGTCTTAATAGTTTTCTTATTAAGTTGAAATCAAAATATTTAACATGTTTCGATTTCATCGTAGAGATGTCTAGGTGCTTTAGATAGAACTTACATTGATGTACGAGTACCTATAAATGAAAAAGCGCATTATAGAAATCGCAAGGGAGTCATATCTGTTAATGTGCTTGTTGTGTGTGATCAAAACATGAAATTCGTTTACATTTTGTCTGGATGGGAAGGATCAACTGCAGATAGTCGAGTTTTAAGATATTCCATGAGTAGGCCTAATGGTTTGAGAGTCCCCAACGGTTAGTTATGATTTTCAATAAGATTAATTTAGTCTCCATTAACATAACAATTATAGTTGTAATTGATCCAAAAATTTAAACACATTCTAATAATAAGATGTTATTTCATGACAGGTAATTACTACTTGTGTGATTGTGGATATACAAATGGACCAGGCTTTCTTGCAACTTGTAGAGGCATTAAGCACCATTTAGATGAGTAGGGTATGAGATCATCAGCACCACAAAACTATAGGGAATTATTCAACCTAAGAAATGCCAAGGCTCGCAACAAATAGAGAGTTGTTTTGGTTTACTACAACAGCGGTGGGGTATCTTAAGAAGTAAACAATTTTATCTAATTAGAACGCACAACCATATAATTATGGCATGTTGTGTACTCCAGAATTTTATTCGAATAGCAATGGTGGTTGATCCGTTAGAAGACGAAGTCCCTGAATATGTGGTTGGAGAAAATAACAAAGCAGCTGAAAATAAGTTTGTTGACATAGTGGAGTCGTCCCAAGTCTGGACTAACTGGCGTGATAACTTAGCACAGTCCATGTACAATGAATGGAGAGCCTAAGATCGTGCACAAATGACTTAAGATGACCAAAATCTCAATTGATGTCATACATATCTATTTTTATTATTTTTGTGACATTTCCAATTGAACATTTTAGTTATATCATTATTATTGAGACGATTATTATATGTATTTACTTATCTGTGTAAGAATTGTAGTTGCAACATTGAAGTTTCTTTAGTTAATGTAATGTATCTTAATTATGTATGTATGATCCAATGATATGAACTATAATGTATGGGTTGTTTTTTGGCAAACTTTAGTGCATGTTTGGAAGTGTTTTTTCATATTATTGAATCATATTGGGTACGCAGAATGGATTCATCCGCATGTGTTCCTAAACCAACATCATCACGCAAAAACATTACTCACAGCAGACGATCTTGGACAACCCAAGAGGAGCATGTCCTTCTGCATGCCTTGAAGGAGATCATTGTCTGAGGTTGGAAGTGTGACAATGGCTTAAAAAATGGGTATCAGGTTATGTTGGAGAAATCAATGATTAAAGCCTTTCCCGGTACTGATTTAAGGGCAATACCCTATCAGTTCAAAAATCCACGTATGGAAAAAGGACTACGGTTCGTTGAGTTTAATGTTTCGCCGTTCTAGATTTGCATGGAATGATTCCGCTAACATGTTGATTGTGAAAGATAATAAAGTGTGGAATGACTATATAAAGGTAATCTTATTTGAAGCACATATTTACTAGTATATTTGACATGAATGTGTGTTTCCTACATGAAAATATTAAGTTATATGCAGATAGATCCAAATGCAAAGACAATGTGATTCAAATCGTAGCCATATTACAAGGACTGGTGTGAAATCTTTGGTAAGGATAGAGCAACTGGAGAAAATGCAGAAGGTTTTGTTGACGTAATTCAAGATATTCTTAGTGGTGGGCCACAAGTAAATGAGCAAACCGTTCCTGAAAACAACTTTCAAATCCCTTCTCTAGTTAGTGAGGCAGATGATAGATCGTCTTACCGTGGTGAGGGTAGTGGCACTACCAAAAGTAAGACGTCAAAAAAAGAAAAGCATCTAAAACATGGAGGAACGATTTCTGGACTTAATGACTTCCTTCTTAGAGAAAACTGAATCAAGATTGTGTGATTTAACTCGTAGAACTGGATTTGAGCAAGATGCTTCGGCGAACAGAAAAACGGTGTTTGATGCTTTAAGTGAAATGCATTTCCTTATAATTGAAGACAAGAAGCTGTCTCCAAGCGACTGTGCAGTGATTCTAAAGACATGGACCTATTTTATAGCCTATCTTCTAAGAACAAGGTTGTCATGGTGCGAACGATATGCGAGGGAAAAATCTGAAGTCATCCTACTATTAGCAAAGTTCTTTTGTAAATGGCTAATTATGTTGTTTTGTTAATACCCTACTAAGAATTGGGTTTTTTTGAAGGTCATCTTGTCGATGCCTTTTTTGGTAAATGACAGTTGCATAAAACTATATCCTATGACATGTACTTAAACATTAGCATGTTATGCCATTAATATCCGTGACTTAGTTAAAGGTCATCGTGTGGGTAGCTTATGTTTTGTAAATGGCTGAACACAAATAATGTGTGTAAATAGAACAATGGTACTCACTATTTGTATGTTATTCTAGTCTTTAAATGGTGAAACCATGTCCAATTGTATCCCACTACTAGGTTAATGATTTGTTCTATATTAAATGCTAATTTCCAAATCTCCAATACCTGCATAGGATTTGACATTTAATACAATTTATTGATTTATGTATTAAATACAATGACATACACATGAAAACATCAATAGTTGTGTACAATGAACCTGAAGTACAAACAATATCTGTTTGTATGCCTTTTATTGGCAGTGCATTGATTCCATTGAGTCATCATTGGTTATTCCATGCATTTATCCCCTTGTGAAAAGTGCGTTCAGATAATTGTTAGTTACCCACCGCTTTATGGGAATAACATTCAATTGACATAGCATTGAAGATATGAACGACCATCATTAATATAATTCCTTTATTCTATATAAGTTGGGGTTGCATGGTCATTTTCATGTGAATAAAACTGGGAAAACAAAAAGGCCAAATATTAATCGGTGTTTGTAGAGGTCAGTTTATTGTTTAAACCTTTTATTGTCAATGAAGGTTCTGCTTGTTCCGTTTTCTGGAGGTGTTGAAAATGCACAAGTAAGAAGGGTAGTGCCATATTTATAAGTTCCATGCATTTTTAGGCAACTTATATTTGTTGTATGTTTCTTTTTGTAGAACCATGATACGCACTAGAAACCAAGTTGTCAAAAACAACATGATTGAGTAGTTGGATGAACAGGGAAGAAGAACACTGCTACAGGTTGTTCTTCCGGCTCTACCATTTACAGCAGAACATAGGAAACCCATCCGCTTTCAACCAAATTTTCCCTCAACTGACTCACGAGCTGGGGGAGACATGTGGAAAGGACTTCAAGCTACATAACGTCAAAGAACGGATTCAGATGCTAAAAATTCATTTCCAGGATTTCTATGATTTCATAAATCTACCTGGAGTTGAGTACGACCAGTTGCCAATAAAGTGACAGTCTCAAATGAGTATTATCAACACATTGAAGTTGTAAGATAATTTAGTCTTATGTTATGTTCATAATATTTCATTCTTATGTTCATTGGGTTTCTATTATATGAATGCAGGAGAGCAACATCAATCGCTTCTACCGAAACTATGGCTTCCCTCACTACAGTGAATGCTTCTATATTTTTAATATTAGGAAGGCGATCACCATTGACTTCGATGGAGTGTCTGACTACACAAGAGATAACCTACTGGAAATTGATGGGACATCCTCTGATGATGGAGCTGATGATATTATGGATGATGCTAATGAGGGCCATACTGAGAGGATACCAGAGTGGGAATTCCAGGGTTTGCCGACACCAAATGGAAGTGACGATGAAGCGGATGGAGGCTCGAAAGTGGACAACAATTGATGCTATGGTGTTGCTTTGAAGGGGCTTGTTTTTATGTCTGGGGAACTAGCTAATCTATGTGGGTTATGTAAGTAAACTATTAGGATTATGATGGTAGATGACAAGTAGTTTATCAGTTTATGTTTTTAAGGTTCTTAAAGACTTTTTAAATGTAAGTTGTAATGGGGAAGCTGTCCAAATTTTCAAGGACTTTGATGGACAATTCTTACTTTAATGTGTGTTCAACTTGACTGTTTATTTTTTAGGTGAAATAAGCATATCAATACATGAACTTTAGTACGTACACATGAATACATATTTAAAAAAACATAGTCATTAACGAAGCTACTTAAAAATGTAAGTTGAAAATCAGTACAACTTCAATACATATATAAAGAAGGCAAAATTACAATTTTAGTCATGTAGCTTTGGGGTGTTTGCATTTTTAGTCCTGTTCGAATCGCGATTTGCAAAAATATCCTGTAACTTGAAATTTTTCGCAATTTTGGTCCTAAAATCATCGGAAATTGAGGAATCAACCAGAAAAAAGTCACATGCACACACATGACCATATTTACGGGACTGAGACATGCTTACGTGGCACTTATGTTAACCCTATATTGTTATCAGGACCAAAATTGCAAATTTGCAATCTTTTTCTCAATTCTTATTTAATAAATTCCATTTAAAATTTAAATTTTGTTAATGAAATAATTAATATATTTACAAAAATTCAACAATACAAAAATATTTTCATTATTAACTTTTTGTAGATTAAAATTGGCACGTAGTTTATAATTTTGATAAACTGATTCATTATAAATTCCTTTTAAGTTAATTATATACTTAATAATCAATTGGGGATTAAAAATTTAACATTGAATTTTGATAAATTATTTATAATCATCATTAAATATTTTAGAAATAATATGCGAATAATCCTTTTTTGTTTTGGAAAAAACACGAATAATCTTTAATGTTGGTTTAAAAATATAATTAATTAAAAACCAATTCTTTTGAGAATAATTAAATAGACAATTTAAAAATGTTTGAATAGGATAGTTACAGTTTCTTTTCTTCTTAATTTAATTTAACATTTAAACCTTGACAAATTTTTATGTTAGTAATAGAATAATACAATAATCTTAGATTAAGAAGTTATAAAATTGTTTTTTTTTTTTACTTTTCTTTTGTTTTTTGTTTTTTCTTTTCTTTTTTCTTTCTTCTCCATATTTGCCTGGTATGTTTCTCGAACTAGAAAAGCCATCCACCACTGCCGCTCAACCACGCCACTGTGGCCACCACCATCGAAGAGAATACAATTAGTCGAACTTGTAACAGTGAAAATCAGACCGATCCATTTGCAATTGGTATTAAAACCCTAATTTTGGGGTGTAAACAATTCTGCAAAATATTTTTGTAAAAACCCCAAACTTGGCATCAAATCAAAATTTTACAGTGGATGGTGGCAGACTGAAGGTTGGCGGTGGTGGTGGTGGCGACGGGCGGTGGCAAGTTGGGTTTTGGTGGTGGTGGTGGTGGTGGTGGTGGCGGCGATGGGCGGTGGCAAGTCGGGCTTTGGTGGTGGTGGTGGTGGTGGCGGCGATGGAGTGTGGAATTGCAACAAGAAATAAAACCAAATTATTATAAACAAAAAGATAAAGGGAATAATAATTGAATAAAAATTATAAAATGATAATTTTATATTACTTTAGAATTTTAAAATGATATAGGGTTCACATAAATGTCGTGTAAGCATGTCTGGCCGGAAATATGGTCATGTGTCGTGCATGTGACTTTTTCTGATTAATTCCTCAATTTTCGGCGATTTTAGGACCAAAATCGCGAAAATTTTCAACTTACAGGATATGTTTACAAATCGCGATTTGAACAGGACTAAAAATGCAAACACCCCAAAGCTACAGGACTAATATTGCAATTTTACCTATAAATAAACTAGGAATATAGAATATTAGACATTAATAAAACTTTAAAATACTAAAACATGATTAGGAAACTTAAAACTAAACAAAAACATTAAGTAGCAAGAGAATTCATAATTGCCGGTAAAATTAGTTGGACAGTTGTGGAAAATTAGTCTGTCAAATGTTTGACCTTATTGACATTAGGATGGCTTGCAAGAAGAACCATTGGTTTCAACACTATTAGAAGGAGAAGGCAGTAATGGACGGAAAGGCCATGTCCCAAAATCGGAACGACGATAAAAAGAAGGACCCGGGTAGTCTTTGCTTTCAATTGGCTTCATAGGTTGGTTCACGGAGCTTTCAGATCCTGGCGAATTTTGAGGGCCAAAGTTTGCCAAATAGTTTCAAAAAGATTGATCTCGGGATGACCAAAAAGACGTCATATTTGCTTTATTCCAACCCGAATCTGTTTTTGGCAACCCGTGTCTTCAGTTTCACCGTCAGAAGAAATGTCAATAACATCCACATCATCCGGAATGGACTTAGAATGCATTGAACCAAATAATTGTTTCAATTCTAGCCAATCTAGATCGCCGACCACCTGATATGCAAGCCCCAACTCATCTTTCTGTAATTAAAAAAAAAGTAAAAGCAATCAGTTAATTAACCTATTTACCCATTCTAAAATGGAAATTACCAACAATAATATAAAAAAAAAGCCTTAAATATTTCAGACAAAGTCTGATGACGTGACTGTATTCGTTGCCTCGTCGAATCGAACTCTGTGCTTTCTTTTTTCCAATAAAAAGTTTGGTATCTCTTCTCCAGGATATGAAGCCTTCACTGGATATACTCGTAATCAAATGACTTCTCCATTTCTTTGTTAACCGTTGTTTGGGCTACAAGAAGTGCATGGGCGTTAGTCTCACCATGCTTGAAATTACCAAGTATTTATCGGTCCAACAAAACTTGTATGAACAACTTATCAGCTTTTTTCATCCATTCCAAATCTTGGAGCCATTTCAAGGTGCGAATTTATTAAGCTACAACATCTGATGCTTTCAAAGGTGTGCTCAACTCAGTTATGCCTTTTTCTCTATTTATAGGCATTCTGCCATAAACCAGTAAATAGCTATATAATGTGGGCTACAAAATGTGTTGGGCTCATTACCATTTTTAGGGTACTACTTAAAATCAACAAACAAATTATTTCCATTATAGAAATAAATCAACTATATCAGGCAATATCTAAAATTGGGAGGAGTTTTTTTATCAATTAAACTGATTTGATGCCAATGAAAAGAAAATGGATAACACACACGATAATATCCACATAACTGGTAAATAGAGAATCTTTTCATTATAGAGAATATTTTGAGTCAGACAATCTAATATGGAATCAAGTATTTAACCCTATAAACATAATAAGCCTCTCGACTCTATAATTGTTTATGTTGTGACATCTTTAATCTGTTGTTAGAACTTATCTCCCGAATTATGAACCAACATATTAAACATGCGAATTATTGATCAGATAATTTACAAGAAATAAGCACAAGAAATCAGAAATAGATATGTGAAACAAATTTACCCACATTCCATTAGTTTTACCAACTTACAGGGTTTTGTATTTAACCTAACTAGTAATACACCTCTTGAGGCTGCAAATAGAGGTAGCAAAATCTAGCCCAGCCCGATGTTTGACTCGGGCTAGCCCATACATTTTTAGGCCCAAAAAAAGCCTAGCCTCTTTGGCCTGGCCCAAATTTTTTGTATATGAAGTGTATGTATGGGTTGGGCTGGGAGAGTTATTTATGCGACCCGACCTTGCTGGCGCGGCCCACTACCAAATATAGCTGCAATTTGTAAGTGACACAAATGTCAATGGAGGGTTAAAATAAAATGGCTCGATTTTGTACATATTAAAGTTAAGTGTGTTTTTTTTATAACTCAGCTTCCAGGCTTACGCCTGACTATACTTGAGGACAACAACTTCGGCCCCTCATTGCTGCGGTCAAGGTAAACCGGGGATGTGCACACACTGGCCTTTATTGGGGTCTGCTGACGTACAACTAGGTCCTCCTAGGTAAAGAGATATATTCGACCCCCAAAATCTAATAATAATGATCTCTCCCCGATTCGAACCCATACGGATGTTATTTAGTATGAGTTCCCACCAAATCTTCGCCAGCTTGCATATGCTTCGGGGATTAAATTGATGGTTTTTTATGATTAACTAAAGCTGAGAGGTAATTTTTGTTATTATCCCTGATTAAAAAGTATCGTCTCGTTTGGGAATGTTGAGAGGATTAGGTAGGAAATTAAGATTAGACATGATTATACTATTAATAATCAAATTTGGGAGTTTCTATATTTCGATTAGGATTAGGGATAGAATTTAATAGTTTTTCCCGATCCTTTATTTGAGTTCTACTATTGAGTTGGACAATATGTGGAAATTACTATTAGGCCCTCTCTTAAATGAATGGATATTATTGTTCTTGGTTGTACAACAAACCAGAAGAAACGACAAACTCGGGCATCTGCTACCAACATAACACCGGTGGACTGTGCTTGCATCATTTCAACAGTAAATTGAAGCTCTGTTTCCACTGGAGAAGACGCCTCATCTCGTCTTGCAGGAGCTAATTTTACCCAAGTAAATCAATTAACTTGATATGAGGATTACAGTTACTTCAATCTGTTCTTCATTTGCACTTTTTGAAACTGATTAATACATAACTATGCAACCATAAAGCCTGAGTGCTGTGTAATTCTTAATCTGGGAATCGAATATTTGGTTAATCGTAGTTTGTAGGTGTTTTGCTTGCCAATAAAGGGTAATGGAAGTACTATATATTAAATTTAATTTCGAATTAGGGCAGACCTTGGAATATTTTGTTTCAAATTAGGGCAAACTTATGTTGTCTTACACCAGATTGATTTGTTGTGCAAATAAATGTCAAAGGCTATGAATATTTTGGTTCAATATCACCATTTAAAAATCATGTCATCCGCTGTCCAAATTTGCATATTTACTATAGTCTGTAAGAAGTATAAATTATTGTTTTTCAGTTTTAGTAATGACACGTATACCTTTTTTTCTTGTATTTGGTTTTGATAGTAGATTGCTGAAATAGATTTCAGCAACAACAATCTTCTATCCTCTGGCAGCGGTGAGTCTTTTCCACGTCTGAGGTTTGGAGGCGATGTGTGCAATGCTATTATGGTTTTTATTTGAATGTGCACACATCGTGGACCAAATTGAATCCTGGTCGACGATTTATTTCATGTCCAGTCCGAGTGGTGGGTATTCACTTTTTAGTCAGTTAAATTTTTTACGAGTAAGATTTGTATAATCAATCTAACAATATGTTTTTTTGTATTATGTGTGTGCAATATATTGACCAACAAACTATCACCAAACAAATGTGGCTTTTTCAAATGGATCGATAAAGGATTTGGATTTGACCGATCTAAAGAAATGTTATCTGATATGCACGACCGTCTCAAAGTTGTTAAGGGTGAATGGAAAGTTGTAGAAGATGCCAATATCTATTAGTTCGGATGACAAAGTTATCGTGGTTTATTACTTTTCTTGTCTTATGCATTGCGTACCTGCATCACAAGCTTATAGTTTGTTTAGCTAAGTATTTGTGAAATTAATTACTGAGAAATTAGTATTAACATGTCACTTTTTTATGAAATATTAATGCAAAGTACCATTTTGGCTGTTCAGTTTTTTTGTTTAACTCTGATAAGGTTGTAAGAATTATGTAAGCCAATTGAAATGAAAGTTTAAGGTTGCAAGTCCTTGGACAGTCCTTTTTTAATTGATACGTGTACGTGTATTTTACTTCTCATGCACATTTTAGATGCGAATTGTAACATTCTACTGCATATATAAGTTTAAGCCTGAAAATTTACTTAGACGCTAAAGATGGCCCATAATGTAAGTTTTTGGATATCCATAATTTATAAATAATATCAGTGACTGATTTAAAAAGGCAACTTGCACACCCTTATTCCATATAAGAATGTCTGACTCAAAATATTCTCTCTAATGAAAATATTCTCTATTACCAGTTATGTGGATATTGTGGTGTGTGTTGTCCATCTTCTTTTTGGCATCAAATCAGTCTATTTGATAAAACAACTCCTTCCAGTTTTAGATATTGTCTGATATAGTTGAATTAAGTTCTATAATGGAAATCATTTTGTTGATTTTAAGTAGTACCCCAAAGAATTGCAATGAGCCCAGCACATTTTGTAGCCCAAATCATATAATTATTGACTGGTTTAAGACAGAATGCCTATAAACAGAGAACAATGCATAACTGAGTTGGGAACATCTTTGGAAGCATCACACGTTGTAGCTTAATAAATTCGCACCTTGAAATGGCTCCAACATTAATGTCATTCAAGCGGGCAACATTTATGATTTGGAATGGATTGAAAAAGCTGATAAGTTGTTCATATCAGTTTTGATGGACCAACAAATGCTTGGTAATTTAAAGCATGGTGAGACTAATGCTCACGCACTTCTTGTAGCCCAAGCAAAAGTTAACAAAGACATGGAGAAGTCATTTGATTATGAGTATATCTAGCGAATACTTTATATCATTGAGAAGAGATACCGAACTTTTTATTGGATAAAAAGAAAGCACAGACTAGATTCGACGAGGCAACGAATACAGTCACGGCAACAAACTATGTTTGGGATGAAATATTTAAGGATTTTGTTTTTTAAATTATTATTGGTAATTTCCATTTTAGAATGGGTAAATAGGTTAGTTAACTGATTGTTTTTACTTTTTTTTATTACAGAAAGATGAGTTCGGCTTGCATATCAGGAGGTCGGCGATCCATATTGGCCAGAATTGAAACAATCATTTGGTTCAATGCATGTTAAGTCCATTCCGGACGACGTGGAAGTTATTGACATTCCATCTAATGTTGAAACTAAAGACATTGGAAACATGGACGGGTCGCCTAAAATAGATTCCGTTGGAATAAAGCATATATGACGTCTTCTTGGCCCTCCCGAGATCAATCTTTCTGGAACTAATTGGCAAACTTTGGCCCTCAAAATTCGTCAGCATCTGAAAGCTCCATGAGTCAACCTGTGAAGCCAACTGAAAGCAAAGACTACCTCGGTCCTTCTTTTTATCGTTGTTTCAATTTTGAGACACGACCTCCCCGTCCATTACTGCCTTCTACTTCTAATAGTGTTGAAACCAATGGTTCCTCTTGCAAGCCATCCTAAAGTCAACAGGGTGGAACAATTGACGGACTAATTTTCCACGACTGTCCAACTAATTTTACCGATAATTATGAATTCTCTTGCTACTTATTGTCTTTGTTTAGTTTTAAGTTTCCTAATTATGTTTTATTATTTTAAAGTTGTAATAATGTCTAATATTATGTATTCCTAGTTTATTTATATGTGTATTGAAGTTGTACTGGATTTCAACTTACATTTTTAAGTGGCTTCGTTAATGTCTATATTTTTTTTAAATATGTATTCATGTGTACGTACTAAAGTTCATGTACTGATATGTTTATTTCGCCAAAACAAATAAGCAGACAAGTTGAACACAGATTAAAGTGAGAATTGTCCATAAAAGTCCTTGAAAATTTGGACAGCTTCCCCATTACAACTTACATTTAAAAAGTACTTAAGAACCTTAAAAACATAAACTAATAAACTACTTGTCATCTACCATCATAATCATAATAGTTAACTTACATAACCTACATAGATTATGTAACACCCCATTTTCATATTTGTCAATATAGGATACGATTTATAATTTTGTATTCTAAAAGAACTTTTATAAAACCAAATAATAATATTAAAAAAATATTAAATTATATTAAAAAAATATTCCATAAAATAATTTTAGCTTCAAAAAGAAATAGTCTAACAAAGAAAATAGTAATTAGAATTCATTATTCTAAAATTTTACTTCGGGTAACCGCCACCACTTGTCCAACCAACTCTATTATCCATCTGAAATACAAATTTAATTTGGGGTGAGCATTCAACAGCTCAGTAGGGGCAATTTGTCCAAGCTAAATACACAATACACATCACAAATTAACATGCTTAAAATTTGAAAATTGTAACTGTAGCTATGGAATTGAAACATGGCTCGCACTGCCGGGATTTCACCGGAGGGAACTTTTATGCCCCGGACCTCTGTATGGTCCCATACGACTATAGACATTAAAATATGGCTCGCACTGCCGGAATTTCACCGGAGGGAACGTTTATGCCCCAGACCTCTGTATGGTCCCACACGACTATAGACATTAAAATATGGCTCGCACTGCCGCGATTTCACCCGAGGGAACTTTTATGCCCCAGACCTCTGTATGGTCCCACGCGACTATAGACACGTAGCATGTAGGAGCAATATTATCAAGCAACATATAAAGGGCATTTAACATGGACAAATAAAAGCGGAAAAACCCCTACCTCGATCGTAGCTTTGAAAAATAAGTAGTACTTAAAAGTTTCGGATGCAAGCACGCCTAATCCTCGCTCGATAAATCGCCTAACCATAGGAATAAGATACTAATAAAAATCCTTGAAATTAATCAATCAAAACTAACATAGAACCTAAAGCTTAAATAGGACTTAATTGAATTTTTAAAAAAAAAAGTTTGGAGATTAAAAAGAAATTGTTGGTCAATTAAGGATTAAAAAAAAAGCTGACTTTGAAATAAATTGAAATTTTAGGAAAGGATAAGAATGATTATATTTGTTGTCTGGCTTCTGATTTGGGGATTAAGAATCCCAAGATTGAATTGAAACTCACGAATTCCATTTGCTGCAATATTTTTCTCTAGTCATCTCGTCTTTCTTCTCCTTTCTTTCTTTCCGCCGGACAACCCCTTCCTTCACCCATCTTCACTTTATTTTCTTTTTTTTTCCAATTCTTTCTTCAGTCAAACACCCTCATATCTCCGTCTTTCTATGATTTTTCACCCACCTCCACACAATTCCACCCACATGGTGCAAGGAAAATGGCGCGATGCGGCGGTCCGACCGAATGGGATGGAAGCAACGAGCGATTGCGGTTCAAGGTTGGGTTCTGGTTTGTGTCGGGGCCATCGGTGATGTTCAGGCTTCGGGTCCTGGACTCGTGATTTTTGACGTGAGGGCTTTGGGTTGCATGTTTTATATCGGTGGCTCGATATTGTAGAGTTGGTGACTTTTTCTGTATCTCTTTTTTTAATTTTTTTGTGCTGGCTTTGGTTACGGTGAATTGTTGACCGGGTTTTGGTAATTGCAGTAACATGGATGAATTGAGATTGAGTGTTGACCGTCTGTTGTTGGTGGGTTTGGATATTTTCAGAATGGGATATATATATATGAGCAACATTTGGATTGAAATTTGAAAGATGAGGGTTTTTAGCCTGATTTTGTCCTAATTGATTGATGAGTTAATGTAATTTGTTGATAATTAGTACGTAATTTGTGCTGGTAATTTTTGTTGACTTTAAAATGCTAATCAGTTTGGGGATATAAAGTTGATTTGTTGGAAATTTAGTATAAATTAAATTTGACTTTTATTTAAAAAGATAATTGAAGATTATTAAGATAATTGATATTTTGTTGGTGTTATCATATTTGATAGATGACATGGGTTTGGGCTTGATAATGGGATTAAGATTTTTTTAATGGGCCAAGATATAAAGTCTACAAAAAATAAATAAATAAATAAATAAATAATTTGTTAAGCCCAAATATAATAGAATTTTCAGAAATCCCAAGTTTTAAAATCTCTAATTATCAAATAGTCGATCTCTAATTTCTATTTTCCCCCCAATTTTTTTTTGGTATTACATCTAAATCCCCTAAAAATTAATTTTGTCCTCGAAATTCGAATGCTTACCAATATTAAGAAAATTCATGTACTTAGCTAGAACATCTTCGTCTATCTATCCGTATAAGATTTTCGTCTACTTTGCGCTACCTTCATTCTATCCCCCAACCTTTTCTATTTCTTCCATTGTTTGCTCAACCAATTCTGGTCCAAAAGTTTTCTTGTCATTGTATTCAACTATAATACAAGGGTGATATATACTCTCTTCCGTACAATGCTGCCGTTTTAATGGTTGTTTGATAACAATTATTGCAAGCGAACCCTACCAAAGGTAAAATTGACTCCTAATTTTCACCTGAGTCAAGCACTGATGCTCATAATAAGTCTTCTAAAGTTTAAATTATTTTCTTTTTACTGCCCATACGTCTAATGGTGATAAATTATACTAAAGTTTAACTTCGTTCCTCAGCTTGATTGCAGACTGTTCTAAGATTTCGAAGTAAAACGTGTGCCTCTGTTCGATACTATCGTCACAAAGGGTCCCTGTGTAACCTTACAATTAATCCCTTTTTTTTGCGTCCTTTTAACTGTCAGAAAAATGTGTTGATTTAGTCACTCGGTCCACTATAACCCACACAATATTATTCTTTTTCACCGATAGTGGCAACTCGACAACGATCTATTGTTCTATGTTCTCATTTCCGTTATAGGATCTTAAGTGGCCTTAGTAAAGTCGATGACCACTGGTGTTCGACTTTGATTTGCTAACACATCAAATACCTTGTTATAAATGATCCGTTATCCGTTTTCATGCTTCTCCACCCGAAGACATCTTTAAATCTTGATATGTCTTTGTACCTCAAGGGTGAGTGGTGTATGATGTGCAATATACTTATTTAGATATCTTAATATTTTTTAGTTCTTTATCTTTAGGTATACCCAAGCTTTCTTCATAGATTAATGCACAATTAGTAGCTATAGCAAATCATTTGGTGTCTTTGGTCTAGAGCATAGTTTCTCATATTGTACAATTACTTATATGTCATTGGTATCTCTCTAATTCTATTTCTAAGTACATGGCGTACAATCATTATTGCAATAATCAATTCTTATCCACTACCACTAGAAGGTGTTACGACTTCGATTCTTAACTTAGCCAACTCATTCATCAAGTGTTCTTATTATATAGGTAAACTAGCCAACTCTTGTTTAAGTTATTAGAAATTTCATCACATTTCTCCATCTATTGAGGCTTCCCATGTCTTCAATCTAGTCACTCGTGTTGAACTCTTCGAAAAATTTTCTATAAACCTTTTGTAATATCTAAAGAGACCCACAAAACTTCAAACTTAATTCACAATCATAGGCGTATATCATTCATCAACAACTTCAACTTTAATCGGGTCAACTTGTATTTCTCAAATAGTAATATCATGATCAAGAAATACTACATAGTCTAACAATAAATTAAACTTGTTGAACTTCAGTTGGTGATATCCAGACCTAAAATATGTCTTAGAGAAGACACTAGCTCCTTTATGTAATTAAATAAATCATTTCTTCTAAGTACTGGATACTTGTTTTATGATCAAATAAATTCTCCACGTAACCAAAATAGACCCTAGATTCCATCTTAACAAACGTGATTGGCTTTCCTCAAAGTGATATTATATGTTAGATAAATCAGTTAACCAATAAATCTTGTAATTGCACATTGAAATCTTGTAATTCCTTTGACGTCATCCTATAGGGTGAGTTTGACTGGTAGTGGTCCAAGTAAAAGTCAACAGTAGATTCTATTTGCCTATCCGGTGGAATCCCAAATGTTTTTCTGAAAATATTTTACATAGTCTAGCATATTGATCATTATAAAATCAAAATTATTGGGACCTACTATTCTAACCAAATACCTCTGATAATTTCTTTCTCAAACTTTTTATTGTTTCTTTTTTTTTAACACAATTCGGGGTAATATACTAGCCTTTATGCCGTAGAAAATAAACTCATCTTTTTTTATGCATTGAAATATTACATTCTTATGTGGCACTCTATACTTTCTCGGCTCTGCCAAACTTTGTCCATGACTAGGATCCCATAAAAATCGTTCCTTCATAAATCAATTTCTAAATCTAGTCTACAAACTTTCAGTTTCACGACTTTAGACATCCAAACAATAATTATTGTCTTTCCAAATGATATCATAACCATTTCAATCTGTTACCATTAACTCTTGAGAAAAAGATCATAGCGTAAATCGAGAATATTCAACTTGAAAGAAATCAGTAAAGTCCCTCTAAATCTATGTTGCTAGTGATCTACTCATAGTCAATCCTAACATTCTAGATTCCCATTAAATTCGTAATGAACCTCATGTATTCTATCACAAGGATCCTCTAGAGTTTGTATTGTTCTTTCTATTTGTTTATAGAATTTATTAATATCTCGCAATAGTCTAAGAGTCACATTCTATCGTATGTGATATGCATCCATGAAATTTAAGTTAAACCATTTTCTTTATCCGCTATAGGAATCATATAGTTTTATCAGTAGTAGTAGCAATAGCAATAGCAGTAAAAGTAGTAGTGTCAGTAGCTGTAGAAGTATCAATAGGACTTTCGAAAATTTAAGTTTGTGCCTTGACTTTTGGAGTTGGCGTGGCATAGCGGTGGTAAGTAACCCATTTCTATGTATTATTCTTTTTTTTATTTTGGACAAATATTTTTTTTATATTTTTGTTTATTCTAACATAAAAGAAAATAATTTTTTTTTCTTGTAACGAGTATACAGAAACGTTGACCCGCTCTGATACCACTTCTGTAACACCCCATTTTCATTTGTCAATATAGGATACGATTTATAAATTGAAAGTGCGATTTGATATGAAAAGTGATTTCTAAGTATTCTCAAAGAACTTTTATCAACAAAATAATAATATTAAAAAAATATTAAATGATATTAAAAAATAAATTATTCCATAAAATAATATTAGCTTAAAAAAGAAATAGTCTAACAAAGAAAATAGTAATTAGAATTCATTATTCTAAAATTTTACTTCGGGTAACCGCCACCACTTGTCCAGCCAACTCCATTATCCATCTGAAATAGAAATTTATTTTGGGGTGAGTATTCAACAGCTCAATAGGGGCAATTTGTCCAAGCTGAATACACAATACACATCACAAAATAACATGCTTAAAATTTGAAAATTGTAACTGTAGCTATGGCATTGAAACATGGCTCGCACTATCGGGATTTCACCGGAGGGAATTTTTATGCCCCGGACCTCTGTATGGTCCCACACGACTATAGATATTAAAATATGGCTCGCACTGCCAGAATTTCACCGCAGGGAACTTTTATGCCCCGGACCTCTGTATGGTCCCACACGACTATAGACATTAAAATATGGCTCGCACTACCGAGATTTCACCGGAGGAAACTTTTATGCCCCGGACCTCTGTATGGTCCCACGCGACTATAGACACGTAGCACGTAGGAGCAACATTATCAAGCAACATATAAAGGGCATTTAACATGGACAAATAAAAGCGGAAAAACCCCTACCTCGATTGTAGCTTTGAAAAATAAGTTGTACTTAAAAGTTTCGGATGCAAGCACGCCTAATCCTCGCTCGATAAATCGCCTAACCATAGGAATAAGATACTAATAAAAATCCTCAAAATTAATCAATCAAAACTAACATAGAACCTGAAGCTTAAATAGGACTTAATTGAATTTTTAAAAAAAAAGTTTGGAGATTAAAAAGAAATTGTTGGTCAATTAAGGATTAAAAAAAAAGCTGACTTTGAAATAAATTGAAATTTTAGGAAAGGATAAGAATGATTATATTTGTTGTCTGGCTTCTGATTTGGGGATTAAGAATCCCAAGATTGAATTGAAACTCACGAATTCCATTTGCTGCAATATTTTTCTCTAGTCATCTCTTCTTTCTTCTCCTTTCTTTCTTTCCGCCGGACAACCCCTTCTTTCACCTATCTTCACTTTCTTTTCTTTTTTTTTTTCCAATTCTTTCTTCAGTCAAACACCCTCGTATCTCCGTCTCTCTACGATTTTTCACCTACCTCCACACAATTCCACCCGCATGGTGCAAGGAAAATGGCACGATGCGGCGGTCCGACCGAATGGGATGGAAGCAACGAGCGATTGCATTCAAGGTTGGGTTCTGGTTTGTGTCGGGGCCATCGGCGATGTTCAGGCTTCGGGTCCTGGGCTCGTGATTTTTGACGCGAGGACTTTGGGTTGCAAGTTTGATATCGGTGGCTCGATATTGTAGAGTTGGTGGGTTTTTCTGTATCTCTTTTTTTAATTTTTTTGTGCTGGTTTTGGTTACGGTGAATTGTTGACGGGGTTTTGGTAATTGCAGTAACATGGATGAATTGAGATTGAGTGTTGACCGTCTGTTGTTGGTGGGTTTGGATATTTTCAGAATGGGATATATATATATATATATATATATATATATATATATATATATATATATATATATATATATATGAGCAAACATTTGGATTGAAATTTGAAAGATGAGGGTTTTTAGCCTGATTTTGTCCTAATTGATTGATGAGTTAATGTAATTTGTTGATAATTAGTACGTAATTTGTGCTGTAATTTTTGTTGACTTTAAAATGCTAATCAGTTTGGGGATATAAAGTTGATTTATTGGAAATTTAGTATAAATTAAATTTGACTTTTATTTAAAAAGATAATTGAAGATTATTAAGATAATTGATATTTTGTTGGTGTTATCATATTTGATAGATGACATGGGTTTGGGCTTGGTAATGGGATTAAGATTATTTTTAATGGGCCAAGATATAAAGTCTACAAAAAAAAATAATAATTTGTTAAGCCCAAATATAATAGAATTTCCAGAAATCCCAAGTTTTAACTCCCTAATTATCAAATAGTTGATCCATAATTTCTATTTTTCCCCCAATGTTTTTTGGGTATTATAGATTAGCTAGTTCCCCAGACATAAAAACAAGCCCCTTCAAAGCAACACCATAGCATCAAAAGATGTCCACTTCTGAGCCTCCATCTGCTTCAACCTCGCTTCTATTTGGTGTCAGCAAACCCTGGAATTCCCACGTCGGCATCCTCTCAGTATGGACCTCATCAACATCATCCATAATATCATCAAACTCGTCATCAGAGGATGTCCCATCAATCTCCGGTGGGTTATCTCTTGTGTAGTCAGGAACTCCATCGAAGTCAATGGTGGCAATCTTCCGAATGTTAAAAATATAGAAGCATTCATTGTAGTGAGGGAAGCCATAGTTTCGGTAGAAGCGATTGATGTTACTCTCTTACATTTCATATAAACATACGACTAAATTAATAGAAATCCAATGAACATAAGAATAAAATATTATGAACATAACATACGACTAAATTATCTTACAACTCCAATGTGTTGATAATACTCATTTATGACGTCACTTTGTTGGCAAACTAGTAGTACTCAACCCCGGCAGATTTATGAAATCACGGAAATCTTGGAAATGAAATTTTAGCATCTGAATCCGTTCTTTGACGTTATGTAGCTTGAAGTTATTTCCATATGTCTCCCCTAGTTCGCGAGTCAATTGAGGGAAAATCTAGTTGAAATCAGATGGGTTTCCTATGTTCAGTTGTAACTGGCAGAGCCGGAAGAACAACCTGTACCAGTGTTCTTCTTCCTGTTTAGTATAATACAACCAGCTCCAATCATGTTATTTTTAACAACTTTGTTTCTAGTGCGTACCATGGTTCTGCAAAAAGAAACATACAACGAATATAAGTTGCCGAAAAATGCATGAAACTTATCAAGATGGCACTACCCTTCCTACTTGTACATTTTTAACACCTCCAGAAAACGAAACAAGCATTAAAAAAAGGATGACTAATAGAACCTTCATTGACAATAAAAAATTTTAAACAATTAACTGACCTCTACAAACACCGGTTAATGTTTGGCCTTTTTGTTTTCCCAGTTTTCTTCACATGAAAATGACCCTGCAACTCCAACTTATATATAAAAAAGGAATTACATTAATGATGGCCGTTCATATCTTCAATGCTATGTCAATTGAATGTTATTCCCACAAAGCGGTGGGTAACTAATGGTTATCTGAACCCCCGTTTCACAAGGGAATAAATGCATGAAATCATTCCTCCATGTCGTTAGATACTTCTTTTGTTCGACATCTTACTTTTGGTAGTGCCACTACCCTCACCATGGTAAGATGATGTACCATCTTCCTCACTAACTGGAGAAGGGGTTTGGAAGTTGTTTTCAGGACCAGTTTGCTCATTTACTTGTGGCCCACCACTAAGAATATCTTGAATTACGTCAACAAAACCTTCTGCATTTTCTCCAGTGGCTCTATTCTTACCAAAGTTTCACACCAGTCCTTGTAATATGGCCATGACTTGAATTATGTTAATGGAGACTAAATTAATCTTATTGGAAAATCACAACTAACCGTTGGGGATTCTCAAACCATTAGGCCTACTCACGACATTTCTTAAAACTCGACTATATGCAGCTGATCCTTCTCATCCGGACAAAATGTATACGAATTTCATGTTTTGATCACACACAGCAAGCACATTAACAGATATGACTTCCTTGCGATTTCTAAAACGCGCTTTTTCATTTATAGATACTCATACATCAAAGTAAGTTCCATCTAAAGTACCTAGACATCCCTATGATGAAATCGAAACATGTTAAATATTTTGATTTCAACTTAAGAAAGAAAACTGTAAGACATTTAGTTTGTAATTTACCTTAAACCATTTCCATTTTTCATCCGTGTAGTATTCACCTATGGGTTGTGGTGTGCATAATAAAATGGTGTGAATCCTTAGCACATCTTTAAGCACATTATTGAAGTGGGCGCTGATGGTATAACCTGATCTTTTGAAGTCAAATTTCACGACAACATTCTTCTTATGATGTGCCAAAACTGAGAGGAATATTGCTATTTGCTCACTTATTTGGACATGTCTTGTTCGTTGTGACCCACCAACATTTTCTAGAAGAAAACATAACATACGAAATGCATTTCTATCCATATGTAACTGTTGGATACATGTCGTATCGCTATCATGGATTAGATCATGCATGTGGTCAATTTGAGCGGGTAAACGATCAAACATCCTATATTGAGCAGAAGCTCCTATTTGTCTACGACGATGGCGTCTTCGTATAAAACGATGCTAATAGAACCTAATGAGAAGAAGTAATATTTTGATCGATGTAATTATTTCCTCAACAAGTACGATGACATGCATTTCTTTGTCATCCATCTATAATTTCCACTATAAAAATTAGCTAGTTAGTAAACTTACGTGGTGTTTTCCAAACTTTACCAAAAATTCATATCTGAAAAACTCTTTCGTAAGTGAGGACAGCTCAATTTTAACACAATTAATGATATAAAACCCAACTAACTGAAAGTTAGAATTAGCAAATAAAAATTTCAATAACTAAATCCATATCACATTCAGTTCCATTCGAACTAAAAAGTGGATCAAATTGAACATTTCGAATACTTCTTCAAAACATTAACAACAAATCTTCAGGCATGCAATTTAAAATTTCAACATTTATAAATGTAAAACCAGGAAAAAAAAGACAAATAAGTAATAGATATTTATACTCTGTGAAATCCAACCACACCCTTCGGCATTTGGGAAAAAACCAACTACAATTTTAAAAATAAACCCTATTGGAAAAACTACACACAGTAAACCCTGACTTTTTCATGGGCCGGACTTTTGTTCCCAGCTTTTCCCGCCTTTTCATCATTCCCAAACGAGCCGTATGAGAATTTGATATCACGTGACAACAGAGAAGAAGAAGAAGAAAAAGAAATATTCGAACTATTGTTAGAAGCAGAGGACTAGTGAGCCAGTACACGGTTGTAAATGATTCAAATAATTACAACAAAGTTATCAGCTTGAGCAGCCAGCAAACAAAAGAACTATAACTTAATCCCTGTTCAAGTTAGCAACTATTTTTTTTTTTTTTTTTTTTTTGTTTTGAGGAAAGAAAAAAAAAAACCAGCTTTTTGAGATCAAGAACAACCCAAACTGATCAACCAAATACAGCTCATGCAACCATGGCAATAAGAAACAGAAAATGAGCATTAGCAGTCGCGTGAAAATCGGTTTTAATATTTCAAACCCAAAGTTCGAATTGACACTCATCAAAACTCTGTTATCTACAACTTCATCAATCATAAATTTTATCAACACCAAATCTTGAAAATTGAAACACAACAGCACCAATGTCTAAAAAATAACCACCGGAAGCCATGTGAAAAATTTACACCTAATTACAATTCATCCCCAAATATCAAAACCAAATAGTAATTAAAAAAACTGGCTCACGAAAAACCTTCACCGGGTCAACTCAGTATTTGACTCAGATCATCCTCCGAGTTAAGCAACCCGGCCCAATCAATTTCTTCATCTTCTTCATTATTTTCAGTCATAATCTCCAATATTCTCTTCACCTTCTCTTTCGCCCGATCGCTAACAGTTTCTACGACTTTTTTCAATATCTCCTCCGCCCCAGCCTCCTTCGCCAATCCCTTAAACCTCAACCCACCATAACTCAGCCCATAAATCGCCGCCAAACAGCTCTCCCGAGTCGCCATCGAGTCAAACTCACCCCGGTTCATAAAACTCACAAGGCACTCCACCGCGCCACCATCCAACATCGCCGCCCTCCCTTCAATGCTGGCAGCTAAATTACACAAAATCAACATTGTCCGACCCGGTATTTGACCCGATTTCAACATGCCCAGTAGAATCTGGACAGACCCGAGCTTGATCATTTTAACCCGGTTGCTCTGTACTAAAGAGAGGTGGTACAATGCCAGAGCCGAGTCATGCCGAGTCCGGTCGGAGTCGGACCGGAGAGCGTGAAGAAGTGGAGGCAACGCGCCTAAAACCCCAATAGCGGTCTTGTTCTGATCGTCTAGGGATAAACTGAAGAGTGCACCGGCGGCATGTTCCTGCGACTCAGGGGATCCTCCCCTTAGGACGTCGATCAGGGGTGGGACAATCCCTGACCGTACGATCTTCACCTTGTTTTGTTTCTCTAGAGAGAGGTTCACCAACGCCGCGACAGAATTTACTTGGAGATTTGAGTATCTTGAACTGATTAAGGATTTTATGGCTGAGAGCAGCCGTGGAGTGCAGAAACGGGCACGGGTCTCTTCTCGGGTTCGGGTCAGGTTTCTGAGAGAAACCAAAGCCTCCTCTTGCTCATGAATCTGAGCACTTTTTAGCTTGGCTATGAGTTGTTCCTCTTCTGGAAAATTCGAGATCGAATTCTCGATTTCGCAAGACGAAGAAGAAGTGGTGGGCCCATTTCGGGGCGTCAAGGATTCGTCTGAACTGGCGACGGACAACTCGCTCGGCGACCGAGTCAACTCAGTCCCCGGCAACTGAGGGATTAATTTACAGACGATGTTTTTAGCGGAGTAAAAATCAATCGGTTTTGGGGATCAATGAGATGCTGGCGGCACCAGTTGAGAATGGTGGACTTGAGGGCGAGGTTAGGGATGACGGTGGAGAAATCTGCGGCGGCGCCGTTTGGGAGAGTGGGTTTGAAGGAGAGGCCAACGCAGGCGTGAACGCAATTGCGTTCGAAAGTGTGGCCAGATGATACTATAACGGGGTCCGCCATGATCGAGTTCGAAACTGGGCATAGAAATTCTACAGGGATTGAAAATGGTTGCTGAATTTGAATTTGAGCGTGCTGTTTTAGTGATAAGGCGGATATTGGTGATTTGTGGAAGGAAATTTTCCACCTCTGTTTCCCACTCCCCATGGAGAGTTCTGTGTTAATCGCTGTGAGAAAGGGTTAATAGGGTTTCTGAGTTTATTGACGATGGAGAGATAAAAGCTAGATTATTAGAAAATCCATGGAATCTGAATGAATTATTGGTTGAATTGATTGATTGGAGATGACTTTTTGCTTTCATGCAGTGTTTTTTGGCAGTAATAGGATGATTTACGGAAATTCTGGATGTTGATTTGCGATTCTCTTGTGCTTTCTGGAGAATATTTTTCTATCCAATTTTCTTTTTCTTTTCTTTTTTTAATTAAAAAAAATATGTCCTACCAATGATGAGTTTTTTTTATCCAATAATAAGGTTCTATGTTCCCACATTACTAGTATTTGGGAAAACAGTCACGGCCCATCAGAAATTTCCCCATGTAAACTACGAAAAATGCATAATGGCTCCGAGGTCCCTAATATCAGCAACTATCGCGCATAAGAAATCGTCCCCCAAGTGATTGTTCAATTCTTGATTCTCTTCTATCCCGCCGCAAATTGCCATGAGTTTCAGTCTCCCACACTGCCACTTGAAGTCCTCAATATTAATTGTTCTAGCATCGTATCCCATTGGACTCGAACCCTTGATGAACCTTTTTTGTATGTAAGAGTTCTCATTTTCTTTTTTGCCCTTTAAATCGACTTAAATAAAAGAGCAATGCATTCTGTTGCTCTTGAAGAATTTATTTCTGTTTATTAGTGATTTGGGTGAGAAATCAGATGTACTTCGGGTCGCGTCGTTTCGTCACGAGCCTATGTACTTTAGTTCGTGGGACCTGAAACACAACATATGTTAGGCTAGCCAGGGGGTGCTCCCCAGCTAAGACCCTCCAATGCCTAAGTCAGTTCAGGTCATGTGGTCGCTAGAAAGACTATATGCGAAGTCAAGTAGTATGTATGAATTACCTTGTGCAGTTGAGTTTGTAAGGTTTATATAGTGTTGACCCACCTAGGCCATACAACCTAGTTCCACGTGTCACGATCATAGGACCTTGCTATCAAATCAAGTACCAAGATCAAAGGTGGGGAGAACACGGGTGACCCGACCCCATCACCTTGGGTCGGGTCGAGTTGGATTGGATGAAGACCCAAATAGGAAAAATGCGGATCTTGGCATGTTTTGCCAATTTGGAAATGAGTGAGGGCAATATAGTCTTTTTATTTAGATTCATATCATTACTACCTCAGTTAGTTAGTCATTTTATGGTTGAGTAACTAACTTGGTTTTGAATCATCTCTCATTGGTTGCTCAAGCTTCCACAAAATCAAGTTCTTGTTCAAGTGGATCAAAAGACCATTTTGTGTGAGTTGCATTAGATCATTTTGAAGTTGATGATATATATTTTTTTCTATGCCGCGATCTTATTCAGATCACTTTTCTTTCGTGTCGCAATCTTCAGGTCATTTTGCTTTATGCTACGATTTTTCTTAGATCGCTTCTCCATATATCGCGATCTCTATTAGGTCGTTTCGCTTAACGTCGCGATCTTTCTCAGATCGCTTCGCTATATGTCGTAATAATTCTCAGTTCACTTTGTTTTATGTTGTGGTTTTTATCAGATCGTCTCGCTTTATGTCGCAATATTTCTGAGATCGTTTCAATTTACGTTGTCATCTTTCTCACATAGCTTCACATTTTATCGTGATCTCTTTTTTTTTATGGCTTTTAAGCTTTGAGTTAGGGCAAGCCTCGTGGAGTCGCTATTTGTTGCATGCGATCTTTTTCAGATCACTTTTAGGCTTTAAGTTAGCGCGAGCCTCGTGGGATCGCTTTTTGTTGCCTGCGATATTTTTCAGATCGCTTTTAGTCTTTAAGTTAGCGCGAGCCTCGTGCGATCTCCTTCAGATCACTTTTAGGCTTTAAGCTAGGCGAGCCTCTTGCAATCTATTTTAGATTGCTTTTAGACTTTAAGCTAGCGCGAGCCTCGTGGGATCGTTTTTTCCTGCCTGTGATCTTTTTTAGATCGCTTTTAGGCTTTAAAATTAGGCGAGCCTCGTGCAATCGCTTTCAGATCGCTTTTAGGCTTTAAGCTAGGCGAGCCTCTTGCGATCCATTTCAGATCGCTTTTTGACTTTAAGCTAGCGCTAGCTAGGGGTGTTCATTTTTCGAATCAATTCGAAATTCGATTCGACTCGAATTCGAATCTCAATTTCGAATTAGGATTTTCAAATTTCGAATCGAATTTCGAATCAACTCAAATTTCGAATATGAATATTTGAATCGAATAACGAATTGGGGAATTTTTTTCGAATTCTATTCGAAAATCCTAATTCGAGGTGAAATTCGAGTAAATTTGATTCGAATATCGATTTAATCGTATTTCAATTCGAATTCGTGTAATGATTCAAACTCAATCATAATCCAAATTTTATTTATATATTATATACTAACATTGTTAGTATATGCAAATAAAAATAATGTAATTAGTTGATGTATAAAGAACATTTAATTTCACATGACTATTATAATATAATTGTTGCAGTGGAATTATAGCGTTGGCCAAAGCTAGTGTTCAATCTCATTTCAAAATTTCATCATTTCTTGCTTAGTTTTTAAATTGTTTTATGATGTGATTAAACTTAAAAGGACAATATATTTTTATTTTAAAAAAAGAACAATATGCTTTTGATTTTCATATATTTTAGCCTTAAAAGTATTTTGACTTTAGTTTTTATAATATTTTAAAGTAACAATATAGTTTTAGTAATTTATATGATTTGCTTATGTTTTTGTTTCATTATAAAATTCTTTTGTTAAAATTCAAATTATAATTTTGTTTGAAAAATATGGGTTTTGGATCTAAAAAATATGAGACTGAATCACAACTATGCCCAGTTTATCGATAAATTTGGATTTTTGGATTGACTCGAATTCGATTCGAAAATCGATGTATCCAATTCGATTAAATTCGATTCGAAATTAATCGAATTAGGTTCAAATTTCGAATTGATGTTTTAATAATTCCATTCGATTAATTCGATCCGAGGAAGTCGAAGAATTCATAATTTGATTCGATGAACACCCCTAGCGCTAGCCTCGTGGGATCGTTTTTTGCTGCCTGTGTAACACCTGGAAAAAAAAAAGATGTGTATTTAATTAGTTAGATAGCCCATTAGTGAATTATTATTATTGGATTGATTATCCAATTACATGGCCCATAAGGAATCTTAAGGTGTTTGGGAAACTAGCTAGGGTAATTATTTTAGGAGTCTTTCATTATTAGGGTTTTATACCACATTAGAGAGGACCAAAAGAAAATATTCCAGATCTATTTCTCTGCGCCATCACAGCCTCCATCGTCTATCATACGACCACGACGAAGTTTTTCTTCAACGCAATGATCCCTCAATTGCCTTCCCTATTTCATCCTCAACTACTAAGGTAATTTACTTCTAAATTTCGAAACCCAAGCTATACTATTCAGAATTTGCTTAGATTTTAATATGTTATTCTTCATAAAGTTTTTATCGTACGGTTACAATTTCATACTAATCCGATGAATACTTTTGTAGTTATTGAATTTTCAATCTAAGATGTTAGAATTTATGTTATTCCCTGTTTTCATTTTAGAAATTCTAAAACCCTACTTATACATATCCAAAATTCGTGATATTTTAATATGTTATGTTATCATGCTTTCCAAATCTTGAATATACTCTGTTTCTGAATTATAAATTCTAGAAACCATGTATAAAGACCTTTAAAATATCTGAATTTTGGATATGTTATATATTATAATATTTACTATCGTCTGGTAAAATATCATATCATTTTAACTTATATTCATTTAAATATTAATTACTTTCCAAGACGTTATAGTTTTAGCATTGACAAACGTTTCAGTTTATAAAATTTAAAACCTAAAGTTAACGAATTTAATATTTATAATTTTTGAATATGTTATACTATGATGTGTATATTATAATTTTTCAAAGTTTCAAATCATATAGTACCATATTTATTTAAATATGATTTTTGTCCCTCAGTTGTGCAGGATTTTGTGTTACAGCAATTTCAGTTTTACAAATTCAAAGCCCATAGCTCAACACATCGAATCTTTGTGAAATTTTTATATGATATTTATTTTTGAATATATTATCTACTGCAAAAATTTTGAATAATTAAAGTAAACTTTTTATGAGAAAATATTATTCGATCCAAACTGCGCAGAGATTTAGTATTGTTCAAACCTACCAAGTTGAACCCAAAACCTTAGGAAAATACCATGAGCTTCCAAGAATGTTATTTTAGTGCTTCCGTATCGAGGTTAATACTTAAGTTTTGACTTCTAGGAACTAAGATGTATATATATCCATGTTAGGCGACGAAGATGGCGTGTTCTGAAGTTCAATAGGGATATTGCATCAAATCATTCACTATTTTTCAAGCAAGTTTCGAGGTGGGGATATTTCTATTCACTTATTATTTGTCATTTTTAAATACTTCGTATATGTGTATTCATTTATGTGAAATGTAGAATAAAAGAAATCATGTTAGCCAGGGGCCGTAAGAAGGTCCGGGATCAAAAGTATCCTCGGGGTGAACCCGCAATGTTATAATTAGTCTGGGGCTGTAAGAAGGCCTGGGATCAATAGCATCCTCAGGGTGAACCCGCAGTATTTAGTCAAGGGCTGTAAGAAGGCCCGGGATCAAAAGTATCATCGGGGTGAACCCGCAGTATTATAAAGTAACTGGCCAGTCAATATAAAAATTAAAGTACATGTTGAATGTTTATGACTATGCCTATTGTTGTATTTAAATATGACAAATGTGTCCCCATTAAGCGAGTTGAAAGCTCACCTCATATTTATTAACACTTTTCAGGTTGAGAAGTTTGAGCGAGGATTGGAGGCAGTGGATGCAAGTCAATAATTTTATTTATTTTACAACTTTAGGAAAATTTTATTTTGTTAACGGATTTTTAGTTACTATTTTATTTTTGGATGACTGTTGTCTGGGTTTGAATTAAAGTACTTTTGTTTATTTGGACGCAAAATTTTATAATTAGACTATATTTTATGAAATCAGAGTAGCGCAGCGGAAGAGTCAGGAATTATTTGGGGTTTATTAATAAAATGGTTCCGCTTATTTTTGAGATGTGTCTTATTCATAAGCTTTTAAATACGCTTTCTTATTAAATTAAGTTACTCCTGTATTTTGAAAACTGGGGCGTTACAGCCTGCGATCTTTTTTCAGATCGCTTTTAGGCGTTAAGTTAGGCGAGCTTTGTGCGATCTTTTTCAGATCTCTTTTAGACTTTACGCTAGCGCGAGTCTCGTGGGATCGCTTTTTGCTGCCTGCGATCTTTTTCAGATCGCTTTTAGGCTTTAAGCAACGCGAGCCTGGTGCGATCTCTTTCAGATCGCTTTTAGGCTTTAAGCTAGCGCGAGCCTCATGGGATCATTTTTTGCTTCATGTGATCTTTTTCAGATCGCTTTTAGGCGTTAAGATAGGCGAGCCTCGTGCGATCTTTTTTAGATCGCTTTTAGGTTTTAAGCTAGGCGAGTCTCTTGCGATCTATTTCATATTGCTTGTGTCTCTTCTTCAAGCTCTTTATTTAGATTAATTTGCTCTGCGTTATGATCTTCCTCAGATTGCATTTTCTTATTTTGCGATCTTTCTTAGATCGTTTCGTTTTGTGCCATGATCTTTCTTAGATTACTTTTGGCTCTTCTTCACGCGGATTTTTTTCAGATCACTTTGCTTTGTGTCACAATCTTTTTTAGATCACTTTGGCTCTTATTCACACGAATCCTTTTTAGATGGCTTCGCTTTGTGTCGCGATCTTTTTCAGGTCGCTTTTTGTGCCATAATCTTTCTCAGATCGCTTTTGGCTCTTCTCCACGTGAATCTTTTTTCAGATCGATTTGCTTTGTATCGCGATCTTTTTCAGGTCGCGTTTTTTTTGTGCCATGATCTTTCTCAGATCACTTTTGGCTCTTCTTCATGCGAATCATTTTTAGATTGCTTCACTTTGTGTCGCGGTTTTTCTAAGATCACTTTTGGGAGATAATTATTTGTGAAATTCTGTAAGAAATGAATTCAAAAGAGGGTTCTCTTTTGCACTTGTATATATATTAGCATTCATGTCATGATTTTTAAATTCTTGACAATTAGAAAACACAAATAATTTCTAATCATAAATATTTTAGGTTTTGGGAGCTCTATTCCTTGCATATTTTCTAACCTGTATTTTTCTCCTTTTAGCACTATAATCACCTTAGGCGAACCCTCTCCATTTTCCTCATGTGTTCTCTCTCTCTCTCTCTCTCTCTCTCTCTCTCTCTCTCTCTCTCTCTCTCTCTCTCTCTCTCTCGGCGCGCACCAAGTCTCTTAATTCTTGGCCTTTGAGAATTTCCACAAGGACCTCCGACGACCATTTGAATCATCCATTTTAAGGGTCACTTCCCTTAGAGTATCGTGCCTCCCTCAGGAACCTCTCGTGGGCGTCTTATGTCTCTCTCCTCCTCGCGGACTCTCGTTCTTCTTCGAGGTTGCCTAACTGATGGTGATCTATGGTGTTGGTCTCTTTCAGTATTCATTTGTCCATCCTTTACAATAAAGTTTTGTAAGTACCTTTGATGAATAAACTCTTCGATCACGTCTACCAAGTGAGAGTAATCGTCTGTGTCATATCCATGATCTCTTCTTCCTAGGGTCGCTCTCTCCCTCGAATTTGTCTGGGCCCATTCTTGATCTTTTAGAGCATTCATTTCATCCTCTTGAATGTACCTCTGAGTTATATCCATCAGTTGCTCTTTGTCCACCGGCGGATCTCGAGCTAAGGCAGAAGTGACCCTTTTTGCAATCCATGGATGAGGATATTTGTCATCATGTCAATCTTCATGTCTTGTACTTCAAGAGCTTCATTATTAAACCTGCTGATGAAGTCACGAAGTGGTTTTTCTTCAACTTGCCTAATGGTGAACATGTGGATCAGAGACCTATTAGCTCGCTTCTGGCTTGCGAACTGATATAGAAATTTCCTACAGAGTTTTCCATAAAACATCACAGTTCCCATGGGTAGCCCCATGAACCATTCTTGTACCTTTTCAACTAAGCCCGTGATGAAAATTCGTGCATTCATGGTGTCTGACTGATCGTACAGTTGCATAATATGGTCAAATGTTGTTAGGTGCTCCTGAGGGTCCTTGTTCCCATCATACTTTGGTAGGTCGGGTAATTTGAAGTCTGGTGTGACCACTTCCATGAGTATTTCTGGAGAAAAAGGAGATCATCTCTTTTGCATAGTAGACTCATCTCCCCCTCTTCAAGTCCTCCAGTTTCCGAGTAGCTTGCTCAATTTGTTCACTAAGCTCATATATGTTTACTTTATATTGCATTTCCTCCATGTGAATTTTGTTCTTAGGTTCGTCGGAAACTCTTTCTGCTTGCCTCGTTTGTGGTCTGACAGCATGGTGGTCGACAACATCTTGCACCTCCTCCTCATTCGCTTCTTTCTCAATATGCACATCGTATGGAGGTGAGGTTATTGGACCTTTTCCTTTCATCTCCCTTTCTGCTAGCATCATTTATATCAACTTTTCTAACTCGCTAGCTCGCATATTGATCATTGGTTCGCTTTCTTCCTCATGAGGCTGCTCTTGAAACCAAAGGGATGGAGATGGAGAATGCATATGGTGTGGTGATTCTATTGTCTTTTGTGGTGTCTTCGTCAAGGTAAGTTTGACATTATTTCCCACAGACGGCGCTGACTGATTTGGGGGAAATCAGATGTACTTCGGGTCGCGTCGTTTCGTCATGAGCCTATGTACTTTAGTTCGCGGGATTTGAAATACAATATATGTTAGGCTAGTCGGGGTGGTCCCCAACTAAGACCCTCCTATGCCTAAATCAGTTCAGGTCGTGAGGTCGCTAGAAAACTTATATACGAAGTCAGGTAGTATAAATGAATTACCTCATGCAGTTGAGTTTGTGAGGTTTATATAGTGTTGATCCACCTAGGCCATACAACCTAGTTCCATGTATCATGATCGGAGGACCTCACTGTCAAATCAAGTACCAAGATCAACGATGGGCAGAACACGAATGAACCGACCCATCACCTCGGGTCGGGTCGGGTCGGGTGAAGACCCAAATAGGAAAAATACAGATCTTGGCATGTTTTGCCAATTTGAAAAAGAGTGAAGGCAATATAATCTTTTTATTTAGATTCATATCAATTAGCTTGTAATTTCCCTGATAATTAACTCCTGCAATTTATACTGGATTTTATTCAGTATATAGCAGCTATTTAAAATCTTAAAATTTATATTTTAATATGATATATCTTTCTTAACAGAGTAATAATGTTGTAAATATAATATAAATATAGTATTAGGGGTATCAATTTGGGTTGGTCCGGATTCACGGGTCAGAATAAAGCAATCCGGACCTGACCCATTTAACTATTCATGTCAGAATTTTGAACCCGAACCCTATCTGTTTATCTCGCAGGTAATTCGGACCCGACCTGTTTAACTCGTTTAATAAAATTATTTTTATGTTTTCAACTAAATAAATTTTATATTTTAAAATCAACTAAGTGACATTTTATTCAATCAATAAAAAATATCACAATTCACAAAATACAAAAAGAAATACATAATTGCATAAATAACATAACATACTAATCATATTTTGAGGACAACATACAAAAAAACATGCAAAATAATAACAACATACATAATTAAAGATGTTTTAGCATTTAGGCTAGAGAATAGTGTTGAAAACATTTCCGGGAGAATAAAAGAATTCTTTGGAAATGTGAATGGATATGAAATGAAAATGTAATGATGAAAGATGATGTGATATGAGAATCTAAAATAATAATTGAATATGGTTGGTGGTTAAAAATATGTGTGTGAGTAAATAATGAAATTAATGGAAAAATGTGTAATAATAATTTGGATTTTTTTGAAAAGTGGGTAGATGTGATTGGTGTAAGAAAAATGAGAAAAAATGAGGGTGAGTGAATAGTGTATTTTTTGAAAAATTTGGTATACAATCACATTTCCGGTAAAAAAATTCTCTAGCAGAATGAAAAGTGAAAAGTTTTTATATCAAGACATGTCTTGTTTTTGTTTTTTCATACAATTAATTATTTATTTAGTTTTCTTTTAAATTCACAAACGAGTTAGACGGGTGATAACAGGTTGACCAGAACCCGGTCTATTTAATTGGCGGGTTATTTAGGTAAGACCCAATTCTGAACCGTGCCCATGAAGCCTGGACCCATACCCATTAATTTCGTGTTAGGTTCGTGTCGGGTCTGAAATTGACACCCCATATAGGATTAGTACTTGATTAGTGATTAAAACTAAACTAATCCGATGATCCTTGGCCCAATAGATAAGGTGAGGTAACTCTTGGCCTCTCTCAAGGGTTCGAGCCCCTCGGAGCATAATGGTGGAACAATTTATATTAAGGGCTTCAAACAGCAATGTGGAAGACTAATCATTTGGGAACATGAAACCTCGGTATAAAAAAAAAAAAATTAAAGCAAACTATTAGTGGGTAATATATACCACTAGCTCGCACTAAACAGGATTCATTTCTGGATGTTTTCCAATAGTGTAATCAGTCTTCCAGGAAGCACCCCTATTGGAACAGCTTTTCTCAATCCCTTTTGTTGGCTTCGGATATTTATTAATTATTATTTGAAAAGGGATTAGCATCTAAAAGGATCCTGCTTTTTAGCTTTCCCCCAACTTCTTTGTTCTCCACCTGCTATATTAACACACACACACACACACACACACATATTATTATTTGATAATCGTGTAACTTATAAGCAAAGGGTCAGCTTTTCTACCTAAAGAAACATCTTCTTTTCGTAAAATTAATTAATTTTCTGCAGACTGCCCCATGCCACATTACATATATATTGATAAAGAAATTATTGCAGAAAAGTTCCAAGAATGAGATTACAGAATCACTATCACTGAATTCGTAACTATCAAAGCTAAACTGAGAACTGGAGCCCTTGGCATGAAGGGGTGGCCCTTGACAATGAAGTAAGAACACAATAAGTATTATGCTTTGAAACTTTATGAAAGAAAGACAGTATTTCTTCTTTACAAATTGGCATATACCTTTTGTTTATTTGCTGTGGATAAATACGGACCATTAGCTGTGATTGTGGCCCAATGATTGAGGATAGGTTAAATGAGTAAAATCCAATTTCGAACAGATCTATAATTAAACAAAAGATAATTAAACTACGGACATGATAAACAAATGTGAAATACTTTATATGATCGCATGAAAAATCTTAGCCCGAAGGTACAACCAATTTAGCTCGGGGTACTATCGTTCTTCCGTATTGTTGATAAAAGAAATATAATGTCATCAAGTGAAGTGAAGAAAACCACAAAACCGCTGTGTCCCAAAAAAAATTTATAGGTAGAAACTGAAACAAAAACAAAAGAAATTGAGAGGATCAATAAAACAATATTACAATAAAAAAAAAATTAAAGGAATCACCAAGTCCCTACATTGCTTTCTAGCTGTTGAACTCAAACATTAAGCAAGATCACAATGCCGGAGTAATCCAAGGATCACAAGGTGATAAGAAAACAAGAAGCATTAAATGAAGGTAAACGAATGAAGGCCATTGCCGGACAAAAACATTATATTTTCTCGACCATGTTACAGATTTACATACAGTGGTAGTTATTCAAACTAGTGCATACCGAGACTCAAGCATTACATACTCGCCGTTGTTTCTCTGATCTCTTCCAACGAAATGGTCTGCGCAGAAAAAGGAACTCACAGTGAGAATATCAGAAGTTCAGATATACTTTACAGACAACTGACAAGGACCCAAATCTAACAAGCCTCTGGCATTATAGGCTTAACTTTAATCAAGTCGAACACAGGAAAAATGTCCATCTTCAATATTGTTAACAAGCCAAAACTGTAACAAGAACTTTAAGGGAGTGATTGCCAACCAAAATTTTCCATTTTCGCTCCGCTGTAGGATTTTTTACCCTCAACAACAAGCGATTGCTTATGAAAGTTTTCAAAAAAAAGATTATTCACTGAACTTTCACTTTTTCAATCACCAATCATTTCTACTAAATTTTTACCAAAAAAAAAAAATAATAACTCATCAAATCAATTATTATATTCAATCACTACTCATATTCAATCATTATTCCACTATTTCACTATTTCTATATCACATCAAGTTTCATCATTACATTTTCATCTCCTATCCCATCACACTCTTAAGATTTATCTTTTTTCTTTCAAATTTGTTATTGGTACTATTCTCTAACAGGGAAAAAAAATCAAAATCAAATTGAAAGGATATCCAATCACACCCTAAGTATGAAGCTTCCAACTCCATAGAAATTTATGTTTAGAAGAATTGACGTTCGGACCCCTTAAGTGAAACGAGAATGCATCATGGAATATTCTTACCTGGTCCTGGCCAGCAAAATCATTCTCAGGGGTTAGGAAAAGCATGCAGTGGCACTCCTTCCTGCCAAGGAAATAATACAAATACGATGTAAGATAATCAAAGCACAGCTAATTATGAACTATGGAACTAAAGATACTCCAAAGGGACCAAGAACTTCAAATGAATAAAGCAGGAATAGGACAAATGAAACTAATGATTAAAAATTCCCTCTACCCAATCATAATACTACAATGGATAGAACGAGATATGGAAAATAAAGTACATAACTGTTATATATATATTGATGTTAAGAGATTTAATATTCTACATGTTTTAGACTTCTATTTTAACTAGAATAGGTTTCCTACTTTCACTAGAATTGGTTGATTTATTGTTTCTATATAAGCTGGCTTCAGCTTCTTTCAATAATATACAGAAATTCAGTTTGTTATACATTACATGGTATCAATCGCCTTTCCCTAAAGTTCTCTGGGTTCCGTTTTTTTTTTTTTTTTCATTCCCCGCCTAGGGTTTCTGCTGCCCCGTGAGCAGCTTTGTGGGTTGTCCTTTTTCGTGCCGGAGTGTCATCATCTTCCGTTCAGGGAGCTTCGCCGGTTGCCGCACGTCCTATTCCCGGTGGCCGATCGTTTAAACTCGGTGCGAGTGGGCCTCACGTGCCACTTCCGTTTTTTCGCACAGATCCACGCGCCGGCGCATGTGGGCGCGTGACGCCATATTTCCGGCATCGCCGTTGCGTGCAGGGTTCGCCGTCGTCCGCCGGTCCTTCTTCTCTGGTCCGTTTCTTCCTCCGGCGAGTATTTCCGCAGCTAAGGGGTTAATCCCTCTGTTCGTACCTTTATTTTTCCTCTGTTCAATTTTCTGGTTTGTTCTTTTTGCTGGCTACTTTATTTCTTCTCCAATGGCTGACTCTTCTAAACCGGGTTTGTCAAGTTGGGTTACTTCTGTGGCTAAGATTACTGATCAAAAATTAAACAGCACTAATTATTTGGATTGGAATAAGACGGTCCGTCTATACCCACGGAGTATTTCACAGGAGGGTCACCTTACTGATGATCCTCCAGCTACATCTGATGCCAAATACACGGAGTGGATGAGAGTTGATGCTACTTTATTAATACAAATTCGGAACTCTATTGAGCCCGAACAGTCTGGACATATCACTCATTGTGATTATGTCAAAGAGGTAATGGATTATCTCTCTTTTGTTTTTTCGGGTAAAGAAAATATCTCTCGAATCTTTGATGTTTGCAAAGAGTTTTATCGGGCTGAACAACAGGATCAGTCACTTAATACCTATTTTATGAATTTCAAACGTACATATGAAGAGTTGAACACCCTGTTGCCGTTTAATACAGATATTAAAATTCAGCAAGCAAATGGCAATTATGAGTTTTCTCGCTGGTCTCAGTTCTCAGTTTGACGTCGCTAAATCCCAAATTTTGCCCAATATGAAGTTACTACTCTACGGGAAGCTTTTACTAGGTCTTACGACGGTCCCTAGTTCTCAAATGTCATCGTCCCTGACTTTAATGCTCTTGTGAGTCAAAACGGTGGAATGCCGGCTCGATCACGTTATCAGGGTACCAACAGGGGCGGTGGTAACAGTTCTCGGAATTCTGGCAATCAAGACTCTGGGGTCGTTTGCTACTATTGTCATGAACCAGGTCATACGAAACGAACTTGTCAAAAGTTACTCAAACGAAACCAGAGGAGCTCTGGATCTCAATCTGCTCACGTGGCCTCTACACACGAGGCCCCTCCACCCACTCGAATTCGGTGGTTTCGGTTAAAGCAGATGAATATGCCAAATTTCTCAAATTTCAGGAAGCATCTAAGCATCTTCAGTCAGTCACTGCACTCATATTATAGGTAAACCTATAATATGTCTTCTTTCTTCGGCCTCCCAGTGGGTCATTGATTCTCGTGCCACAGATCACATGACAGGTAATCCACAACTCTTTTCCGAACTTACTAATCATCGTTCGTTCATATTTACATTACATTAGCAGATGGTTCTACCTGCCGTTTTTCTTCACCGCACTATTCATATTACACCAACTCTTCCTTTGACTTGATTGCTTTATCTTCCTCGCTTTCTCCTTTAATCTTGTTTTAGTTAGCAAACTCATTTTGTCAATTAACTGTTTTGTCTCATTTTTTCCCGATCATTGTATTTTTCAGGATCTTACGATGAAGAAGATTATTGGTAAAGGACATGAGTCGAGGCCTCTCTGATTTGGACAACCCGATATCTCGACCCATAGCGTGTTCCAAAGACATTGACTCCTTTTGAAGCCCATTGTCGTTTAGACCATTCCTCCGCACCTTTACTCAAGAAGTTATACCCTCGTTTCATAATATTTCGTCTTTTAATTGTGACTCATGTCGATTTTGCTAAACACCATCGTTTGTCTTACATTCCTCGTACAAATAAGAGAGTTTGCAATGGGTTTGAGCTAGTTCATTCTGGTGTTTGGGGACCATGTTCTATTTCATCTAATGGATTTCGTTATTTTGTTACTTTTGTGGATGATTTCTCTCGTATGACTTGGCTATATTTTATGCAATCTCGTGCTGAATTACTATCGCATTTTCAATCTTTTTGTGCTGAAATCAAAACTCAACACACTGTGTCGGTCAAAATCTTGAGAAGCGATAATGCCAAAGAATACTTCTCTTCATCTTTCCAATCATATATGAACAACAATGGGATTCTTCATTAATCCTCTTGTGTTGATACTCCACCCCAAAATGCAGTTGCTGAAAGAAAAAATAGACATCTTCTTGAAACAGCTCGAGCTCTATTGTTTCACACTCATGTCCCTAAACGGTTTTGGTGTGACGATGTGTCTACTGCATGCTTTCTAATTAATCGCATGCCTTCCACGGTTTTACAACATCAAACACCACACCAAATTTTGTTTCCAAACAAACCCATATCTCCTGTCGAACCTCGTATATTTGGGTGTACTTGTTTTGTTCGTGATGTTCGTCCCCACGTGACAAAACTAGATCCTAAGTCCTTAAAATGTTTTTTTTTTGGGTTACTCCCGTCTCCAAAAGGGGTATAGATGTTTTTCCCCTTTGTTGAACAAGTACTTAGTGTCTAGTGATGTCACTTTCCATGAGACCATCCCATTCTTCGATGACTCATCCTCACCACCTTGCTCTAACGCAATCGATGAGGTGTTAGTTTATTTGCCTTTCCGCTCTCCTCCGATACCGCCCCCGCTGCCATTGGTACACCCTAGACCACCAATTACTCATGTCTATTCCAAACGCCCTCCTCCTCCTCGTGATCCTAGTCCTGCACTAGTATCGTCTTCGTCACCGGATCCTGTTACTCCTGATCTCGAGTTTCCCATTGCTCTTCGAAAAGGTAAACGCCAATGTACTTACCCCATTTCATCTTGTGTTACATATAATCAATTGTCATCTACCTCTTCTTCTTTTATTGCTTCTCTTGATTCTGTGCAAGTTCCAAAATCCGTCTGCCAGGCCCTTTCAAATCCTGACTGGCGAGCAGCAATGATTGCTGAAATGGATGCTTTAACTGAGGATGGCACTTGGGATCTAACTGAGCTACCTCTTGGCAAGAAAGCCGTTGGCTACAAGTGGGTCTTTACAGTCAAGTTTAATTCAAATGGATCTGTAGCTCGTCTAAAAGCTCGGTTGGTGGATAAAGGCTATGCTCAGACCTATGGGATTGATTACTCTGACACTTTCTCTCCAGTAGCCAACATAGTTGTTAAAGGCGCGCCCGAGCCGGGCGCGCAGGGCGATCAGCCCATCGCCTTTGGGCACCAAAGGCGGGCGCCGCTTCAAGGCGGTGCAGGCGCGCGCTTTGGCGGGCGCATGAGCGATGAGAAGCGCGCCTTTCTTCCAATGCCCTGTTTCTTCAAAATCCCGAAAGTGTTTACGTTTATTGATTTGGTTTGACACTTTTATAAAGTGTACGATTTTATTTATCTTTTTTAAGAAACACGAAAGTGTTTAACACTTTTATTAATATGTTGTGACACTTTTATAAAGTATTAAGAATTAGGGTTTAATTATCTTCCAAGTCCCAAGAGTTTGACCACCAAACATTAGAAAGAAGCTAAAAATAGAGTTCAAGCTTAAGAAAGAAAAAAAAAAAGGTGCAGACTTCAAATAGCTCGCCACCGCGCCGCCACCCACCACCGGGAGCTCGCCACCCACCGCCGGAGCTGCGCCACCCACCCTCTTCAAAGCCAGGTATTTTTGTTTTTTTTTTTGTTATTTCATTTTATTTTCTGATTTTTTTAAAAATAAAAACTATGCTTTGTTATATTTTTTGTTTTAGTTTTTGTATTCTGTTAATATATGTTCTTGTTTGATTATTTATGTTCTTTTATTAATTTTCTGTTTCATTTACTTATATTTTTAATATAATTTCGGTGTTTAGCTAGGATTATTTCTTTAGTGTATAATATAAATACTATATATGATTACTGAATTTTTAATGTTCTTTTATTTTGTAGTGTTTAATATATGTTTCTTATATATGAGGCTATGGATAGGGCTAAAGAAGCTATTATGAATGCCTTTAAGGAGAATGATGGAAAGTACAAAGAGATCTTCGAGATCATAGACAAGAGGTGGGATTGTCAGCTTCATCACCCTTTGCATGCTGCAGGATATTACTTAAACCCAGAATTCCTTGACTCGAGCAACAAATTAGCTAAAGATGGAGAAGTTGCGCTTGTTTTTTACCAAGCTTTGGAGAGATTGGTTCCAAATGCGGCTGAGCAAGACAAGATTTCTGATCAGCTTTCTTTGTATCACAATGAGGAAGGGCTATTTGGATTGACTATAGCCATTAGACAGAGGAAAGCAAAATTGAAGTCTCCAGCTGAATGGTGGAAGTCTTATGGAAAACATACTCCCGAGTTGCAAAGGTTTGCCATTAAAGTGCTCAGTCTCACTTGTAGTGCTTCGGGTTGTGAGCGCAATTGGAGCATTTTTGAGCATGTAAGTAAATATTTTAAAATATCAACAATCAACATAATTATTTGGTATTTGCTTTGTAATTGCTAATTTATTATGCTACCAAACTTATTCTAATTTGTGACATTTGACATATTGTTATTATTTCAGATTCATAACAAAAAAAGGAATAGGCTTGCTCAAAAGCGCTTGAATGATTTGGTCTTTGTGAAGTACAATCGAAAATTAAGGATGCGATATGATGCCCGTGACCGAATTGACCCTATTTGTTTGAACGACATTGATGATAGCAACGAATGGTTGATGGGAAAAATGGAAGGAGACTCTGATGATGGAGAAAATGAGTTGGTGTTTGAGGATGATGATTTGACTTGGGGTGTAGTTTCTAAAGTCACAGGAGTTGAAGAGCCTAATTATTATACTAGGAAAGGCAAAAGCACTACACCCGCCTCAACTTCTAATTTAGGGGTAAACAAACAAAGGGATCTTCCTCCCGTGCGACTATGAGAGCTAAGTCATCTCTAGAACTTAGAGATGAGGAAGATGATGAGAGTGAATTTGAAGTTGGAGAAGAAGAAGATTATGGAGAAGAGGATGAACTGGAAATTGAAGAATTGGATGACAAAGAGGATGAGGAGGAGGATGTGGAGTTTGATGATGATTGATTTTTTTTTTTGACTATTGTCTCTTGAGTGGATTTACTTGATGAATGATGATTATGAACATTGTGTTATGTTTTGTGTGTTAGGTTTGCTTTGATGGTTGTTTTGGTTGTATGAATTTCCTATGAATTGTGTGTTTTATGAAATACTTGCTTATGTGTAGCCTAAAAACTGCATGTATATATATTTTAAATATTTTTATTATTTTGTCGCCTCATGTACAAAAGGCGCGCGCCTCGCCTTGCGCCTTGCGCCTCAGGCTCCAAGAGGCATTTCGCCTTGGTGCGCCTTTCGCCTTTAACAACTATGGTAGCCAAGTTAACATCTGTTAGATTATTCATTTCCTTGGCAGCTACAAACAATTGGCCTTTCAACAAACTTGATGTGAAAAATGCCTTTTTACATGGCGATCTTGTTGAGGAAGTATATATGGAGCAACTACCTGGGTTTGTTGCTCAGGGGGAGTCTGGGAAAGTCTGTCGTCTTCGCAAGTCTTTATATGGGTTGAAGCAGAGCCCACATGCTTGGTTTAGGAAATTTAGTCAGTCAGTAGAGCGGTTTGGAATGAAAAAGAGTAAGAGTGATCATACAGTTTTCTATAAGCAATCTACTTCTGGCATTATTTTACTAGTTGTTTATGTAGACGATATTGTTATCACGGAAGTGATGCGCGCAGGGAATTTCTTCTTTAAAAACATTTTTGCAAGATCAGTTTAGTACTAAAGATTTGGGAGTTTTGAAATACTTCTTGGGCATTGAGGTGTCTCGGAGTCAAAAAGGTATTTTTCTGTCCCAACGGAAGTATGTTCTGGATCTGTTAGTAGAAACTGGAAAATTGGGAGCTAAACCTTGCAACACTCCCATGCCTCCAAATCATCAATTTACAAAGGATGGTGATGCCTTTAACGATCCCGAACGTTATAGGAGATTAGTTGGAAAACTAAACTATCTTACAGGACGTGATATTGCTTATTTTGTGAGCACTTTAAGTCAATTCATGTCTTCTCCTACAGTTCATCTGCCTTGGAGCAAATATTGTGCTACTTAAAAGGTGTTCCTGGACGTGGTATATTGTATCAGAATCATGGGCATAATAATATTGAGTGTTTTTCTTATGCAGATTGGGCGAGTTCTAAGATTGATCAAAAATCTACCACTGGGCATTGACGTATTGTGTTTTTGTTGGTGGAAACTTGGTTTCATGGAAGAGTAAGAAACAAAATGTGGTATCACGATCAAGTGCAGAGTCAGAATATCGAGCCATGGCACAGGCTTCGTGTGAAGTAGCATGGTTCTGATACAATATTTGCTCACTTTGGTTTCTATATAAGCTGGCTTCAGCAGGAAAATGACATACCGCTTAGCTTACTTAGGGAGAAATTCAGTTTGTTATACATTACAATAACAATTCCTCAAGAAGTAGAGCACAACTGAGCAATCTGAAACCAATTATATTCCTGATCAGATCATCTTAGGGTAAGTAGTGAAACTGTAATGTAAGACCAGCCTTACTCATGCTTAACACAATATTCTGAACCTGACAACTAAGAACCATTGCCAAAAAGCAAACCTGATGACTTTGATAAAAAAGGCTGGAAAAAGCGAAGAGGAAGAAATGATCAGTTAAAAGCTAAGAGCTCCAAGACGTTAGGGATGTGAGCTGAGTTCAACAGAATTACTCTTTGTAGAAGTACCAAAATCTAGCTCAAGATCACATTAGAAATGCAGCATACCAAATTTTTAGTGCAACTGATCATTAAAGTTCTTCATTAGTAGAGGCTGTCACAGATATTAAAGTTCTACTGTAGAGCTCATTCCCCTAAGAGAGGCTGTCACAGATATTTCAGACTGGAAAGCCATATGTTTTGGCTACATGTCCAAACAATTAAAACCATCCTCGTTCCGAAGCTTTGTTATGTCCTCTTCATTCGTTTATGGTAAATCAATACCATATTTGTACTTCATCATCCCTAATTCCATCCTCAAAATCTAACAGCCTTTGGTATAAAAAAAAAAAAAAAAATACAAATGTAAGCTTTACGAAATTTGAACTTGAAATTCACTTCCAGGTTGGGGAGGGAAAACATGATCCTCCAAAATACTAAGACAGAGATGGCAGGCAACAATTTTCAATATTGAACGTTACCTTTCTCTCATAGGAACACAGGGACAGTTCCAGAAACCCTGTTGTGCCTCAGCAGCTTTATCATCGTAGTGCCTGAAACCAAGTGATATAAACATATCTTGTGCAGAATTGAAATGTAGAAAATTTGGCATTTGAAATGAAATAGGAATAAAAGAAATACATGATTAGAATCATAGGATACTTGCCAATAATGAATAATTACCTACAAGGGCAGAGGGGTGCACCCAGTGTATCCTTGTGCTCTGCCAATCCCTGTAACAAAAAAGTGACAAAACACAATTATTCATGGGGTAGTTATGAGAATCCCCAACTACTGGCAAGAATGATTAGGCAGCAAGAGTAATTATTAATCGAAATTTCAGAAAAAAAACCCCTTCTTCGTACATATGCTTCAGATCTAGGCAAGAAAATGTTTGATTAGACACCTCACTAATATGGGAAAACGGTAAAATGTTGGGAATTTCATAGAAACTAGAACAGATGCCTCATCTTATTCTATTCCGATTTATGCAATCAATTCTAACAAAAGTTTCTTCCAAATCTTTAAACGTAATTTCCACCCAAATTCAGGATCTACTAGCTTAAACTCTTCGTTAAAGTGTTCTAACTGAACACCTAAGATGAGCCCATTGTTATTAATTCTAGTACCTCAAATTGTTATTCCAAATACTTTTTCCAATGAAAATTCTAAAAAATGCTACTAATTACGAATTCTTAATACACAGATTCTATTTCAACAAACATTTAAATTGAATCAGCATGAAACACCAGATTTGACGAGTGAAAACACTAGCATGCCAGCTCATATTTTTGTTTTTTTATCTTTTTTTCCCACTACACTTGAAAGAATATGCGAATTAGTTCTAATTTCACCTAAAAAATGCAAAAACAATAAGCATAAAAAATAATTGAGGGCAAGCGAATGAATACCTTGATAACAACAGAGGTGACACTTTTATCGACACAAAAATACGTGTCGGACCTCCGTGCATACTGCTCCGAAAACTTCCTCATAATTTCCACCGATTTCTCCGTCGGTTCAGCTAAAAATCATTTGCAATCAAACCGTCAATTTTCCACTTCCAACTACTTGGAAAAATATTCAAAAAAAAATAATCTAAATTTAGGGACATACAATAAGATTACCCTTAGCCAAGATGACTTGGCGGTGACGTGAACGCAACGGCGGTGGAGCGACGGTGCCAAAGGATTATTGTAAGAGGTGGAAGCTTGAAGAGCTCTCATGGCAGAAATTATTTATCCTTTATGTAACTAATTTTCAATTTTCCCAGTTCTCTCTATTCGCCACTGAGATATCTATCTATGCTAGTCCCCAAAAATTCTGTGAGATTTTTGTTTTTTGCTGGAAAATTGATTTACGTGTAGAAAAGCTTGAAATTGGGGAGCACCACTCGTAGTCGTTGACAATATCGGGGCACAAAATTACAGAGCCACTCCTTCGGTCCTTCACGAAACAGAAATGGATTCAATCAATTCGGTTTGGATTTGAATCCAAAATTACATTATTTCGGGCCTGGATTTGAACCCGTTCATTTTTAAGGGTAGGGTTAATTGGGTATCAGATTGAGAGAATTATCACGTGGCCCATTGGGTAGTAGTGCAATATTATGCAACTAAAATAAAAGTCTAAAAATAATAAAAAAGGCATAAGACCGGAACCTAAAATAGTACATATAAAAGCTAACAATGATTACCAAAATTGCAATAAAGATTAGGTTCCGGTCTTATGCCTTTTGGTAATTTTGGTGCAATTTTGGTACATTCAAAAGAGTGAAACTCTTTCCTCAAAAAAAAAAAAGAGTGAAACTCAACGTGCAATTGCCATACTCTAGACTCTAGTGTACTTCACGTGTTTTATAACTGACTCGACGGCTACACTACGGACATTATTGGGGGACAAAAATGTCCTTTAATATTTAATATATAATTCAATTTATATATTAGAATAATATTATTAATTGTCTAATAATCAATGGACTACAGATGAAATAATCCGGCCCAAATGGTTCGGGACTGGCCCACAAGCCACTTTCTCCTACACGGCCCACTACCCATGTATATAAAAGTCTCTCCTCATCATTTATAAGTGAATCTCTCATAGCTTCACTTAATTGAAATTCAATATTCAGTTACTGTCTTATATTCTCTCTCATTCACCGTGCTGACTTGAGCCTCGGGGGGGAGAGGGGGCAGAGACCAACAAGAGGAACGGCCACCTGGAAGACGAGGGGCCATCCCTCTTCCTCTTGGAGGAGTGTCGTCCCTGCAGCAAGCAAGAGAGGTTCTGCCCCTTGAAGAAGTTCGCCTCACCCGGGAAGCCCTCCAAGCTCTGCTGGATGAAGCTTCCCTAAATGCTTTAAGGCACCAAGTCGTGCCCGGAGCCGTTTGGAGACCGTCCCGGGTTCCACCCGCCACTGGAGATCCTCACTTAGAAGGTCAGGGAGGAGGAGATGAAGGACGTGGTGAGAATCGTGAAGAGTCGCCGCTAGCTAAAAAGTTCAAATTGCTGGCCATGGAGCTAGTAATCAGCAAGAGGAGCTATCACATGGAAGACGGGAGGCCAACCCCCCTCCTCCGGGAGGGCCGCCGCCTCTGCCACAACCAAGGAGGGCGCCGCCCCCTCCTCTTTGGGGGACTCCGCCTGCTGAAGAAGTTCGCTTCACGCGAAAAGAACTCCAAGCCCTGCTCGTAGAAGCTGCCCGAGCTACTTTAAGGAATCATGCTGCGGTAGAAGCCGCGGGGAGACCTCCCCCAAATCTCCGCCAGGCGTTGAAAACCCCAACTTTGGGGAAGAGAATAAAAGAAATGAAGGACTTGGAGAAAATCAAAGAGACCAGTGCGCTCCCACTGGAAGAGAATCTGGGAATGGGGACCAATGCTTCCAAGTCCACACTTACATGCTCGCAGAAGAGTCGCATGTGGTAAACATTAGAATAGACAACTCGTGGGCCACTGCCCCGGGAAGGAAGTTCACCGGCTCCTGCCATCCTGGCCGAGCCATTGCCCTCGAGCATCAAGACCTCCAACCTCCCAGAGTATGATGGGACCAGAGGTCCCCTAGAAGCACTTAAGACAATTTTATTTGAACACATCATTCTTGTACTTTACAAACGCACTTTACAAAGCTTTTACAAAGTATAACCTATACAAAGTATCAGAGCTATACATGTCTATACAAATGTATCATAGCCTTAAAAAATTTTACAACAGGTATCAGAGCTTTATGATATTACAAAATACTTACAATTGTGTATTTACAGATAAGTAAGATACACTGAAGGGGTTCAGCCGTCTTCAATGCCTCGGCTGCTTCCGTGTTCTCTCTTCATCCTCAGCTCTCCTCCTATATTTTTCTCTTTTTGTCTCCTTCCTCCCTCTTCTTCTTTTCATAGGCTCATTTAGCAGCAGGGTCCTTCCTTCTCTGCCTCTCTTCCCATTCACGATTGAGCTTTTCATATTCAACTTCTTTCCTTCTCCTAGCCTCTTCATTCTTCCTTTCAACTTCTATATTTGCAAGAGTATCAAACCCAGCCTAGTAGTTTATTCCCATTTTGTGCGGATCAACATATCTAACATCCCTTGGTTTCGGCTGTGATGGAGTACCTCTGCCTCTTCCACCACTGCCAAACCTTAGTTTTCATCATTTGTGACTCAGCTCCTCCTCTAGGAGTGTACTGTACGGGCATTTTGCCAGTCGGCTGATTGCTCGAACTCTTCTGTCTATTAGCTGATTTACATAAGCCGAGTCCTTCTTCCCAATACAGATCCCATGCCTGGGGTAGATTCATGTTCTTGAAATATCCTTCTACAGTTAGAGTTTGAAACTCCTCTAGGGATCTTGGCTCAGATCCTGCGTCAGGCAATGTAATCTCGCGAGGGAGTCTCACAGCTGAGGAGTCCTTTAACAGTCCAGCTAGGGGGCCTTCATACCTTGCTTTTAAATCTTCAATTCTTTCAGAATGTTTCTCAACTACCTTCTCAAATTCAGCTTCAATGGCTTGTCTTGACTTTTTGTACGCCATATCAACTTTTTCTTCAATAGACAGTTCTTTAGGTAGTTGGCTGAGAATGGAGGCTGTCACTTCACTTTGTTGAGGGGTCTTAGCAAGCATAATCTGTTAGTCCAAGTGGCTACGATAATCTAGAGGGGGTGAATAGATTATGCCAATTTTTCGCAAATCACCCTCTTTTTCGAATCAACAAGTAAATGACAAGAATATAAATGCGGAAATTAAACAACACTCGTTGATTTAAAGAGGTTCAACCCACCTAGGGCCTAATCCTCTACCACCCCAGTATCTCCGGGATGGATTTCAAAAAGAAAAAAAGATTTTATTAATTACCACAATTAATACAACACCTTGAGGATCACCACAATCCTCTTACAACACCTTCAAGGAGATTACCACAATCTTCCTTCACCACCTTTGAAGAGTACCACACTCTTCAAACACCTATCACCTAGATCACCCAAGTGTATTCTTACCACAAGAATACTCACAAGGATGTCTTGTGTTGAATGATGGACAAAATTCAAGATTACAACTCTATGAAACCAATACAAAGATTGAGTGCAAGTGTAATCAAGAATCAAAAAGCCTAGACCTCAAAGATGTGCAAGTGAAAGTACTTAGGCTATTACAACAAGAATGCAAAAATGAAAGCTTGAACAATTTACAGATTTCTTGTTGTGTGTTTTGCTTGTATGTGTTGTATCTTGTGTCTTCAATTCATCCTCTATTTATAGGGAAGTCTTCACCAACATAGGCTCCCAACATAGGCTCCTCTATCTTCACTTTTGTCTACAAAAAGAATATCACAAGATGTAGAAATATTGTACAAAAATCAAAAGTAAATCTTGCTGTCAAAAATTTCAAACAACATAATTTTGCTGTCACAAAATAGCATAGGGCGACCGGTTGCCCTGTTGAAGATTTCGACCATTTGAAAAAAAATTAGTGCGATCCAGGTACAGGTCGACGGGGGTCGAGGTCGGCCGACGGGGTGCGGCGAGTCGTCGCACCTAGGATGCAGTGGTCGACCTCACCTTGACCGTCCCCCCCTTCTTTTTTTTTCACAAAATTTGTTTTGCTTTCGATTCGTTTCATTTTTTCAACTCTTCGTGCACGGCCGACGATAGAGGCACCAGGCCGACCTCCAATATTAAATGTTGTCCGATTTTTATCAAAAATAAACTTCAAGAAATACTCCAAAAAATTACTAAAAACATTTTAAATCACTTGGGAGTATTTTGACAACATTTATAAACATAGTTTTGGTGTAAAAACCAATTTAAACAAAACCATCAAAAGTGTTGTCCATTTTTATCAAAAAATAAATACTAAGAAATACTCCAAAAATTAGTAAAAACATTTTAAATCATTTAGGAGTATTTGGACAACATTTATTATCATTGTTTTGGTATAAAAACTCATTTAAACATAATCATCAAAATCTTGATAAAAACATTTATCTAACAAACTCCCCCTTTTTGATGATTACAAAACCAAAACAATTTTAGGAAGTTAATTTTAAAACAAAACCAATTTTCCGGTCTAAAACATCAAACCATTACAAGCAAGATTTATCATAAGTACAAATACACAAGGATAGGAGCAAAGATTTTTCAAAATCATTTTTGCACAAGCTCCCCCTCTCAATATGCATATCAAGAACAAGTATACAAACAACAACTAAAAACTTAAAGCTTAGCTTTTACAACTTAAGCTTGAATATCATGAGCTTATAAGCTCCCCCTGTCACAAAAGCATCATTAGTCAAGTATAAAAGTCCATAATACATCACATGGACCAAGTATAATCCATAGCTTTTGGCTTTTAAGAGCTTTAGCTAATAGCTTTTCTTGCGAGCTTATTTGCGCTTCTTTGAGCTTATGAGCGTTTTTCATGTTTCTCCCCCTTTGGAATCATCAAAAATAATGTTAGCACGATAAAAACATCATACAATTATATCAAAGTGCGCAATTTTATAGATTTATCGAGCATATTGAGCATTTAAGCTAAAATTCCGAATAAAAGGAAAAAATTGCTCATTTGATTTGTAAAAGCTCATTTGATTGATAAAACATGATCTCTATAAACTTATAAGACTTTTCAAATCAAGAGAATCATGTAGGTGATGAATTTTTCATTGAAACATTTTGTCGAACACTTGGCGTGAATCGAATAAAACAAGAGAAATATAACGCCTTTGTGATTCGTTTAAGCCAAAAAATTTCATCACCAATTTCAATACCACAATGTACATTCATCACCAATCATCATAAACAACATATTAATACAACAATTTCAACAATATATCAAGATATAAACACATTCTCAAGGATTCAACCCAATTGAGATTAAAAGGAGAAATTCTTACCATCTAATCGGTAAAGATGAACAATGATGATGATAATCGAGCCTCATGAAGTCCAAAATATAAAATGTATGCAATAAAACAAATTTGAAGTGAAATTTGTGTGAAAAGTGCGTAGGGGACGAAAAATAGACAAAATGAGCCAAAATGGCTGAAGCTGAAAACAGAAACGATTTAAACCATAAAATGGTGAGGGGCGACGGTTGGGGGGTGGGGCGGTCGGTGGCCTTCCCCAACCAACCCAAAGTGTTTTTTCATTTTACAAAAATCCGAGTTTTGAACCAAAAATCCGATTTTTCACCCCTAAGTTTTAAAAACGTGCAAAATGCAATCATAGACCTCATTCAATATGCATTATGCCTAACCGAGCTCGTATTGATGCAAACGTCTCGGAAGATAGCGGTTTTGTAAAAATGTCCGCTAATTGATCTTGAGATGGTACAAAAGATATCTCAATTTTTCGTTTTGAAACACAATCCCTTAGAAAATGATGTCGAATCTCAATATGTTTAGTACGGTTGTGATGAACCGGGTTTTGAGCAATATTTATAGCGGATATATTATCACAAAAAATAGGAACACTTTCAAAAGAACATTTATAATCCGCTAAGGTTTGTTTCATCCAAAGAAGTTGTGTACAACAAAATGCCGCGGAAATATATTTGGCTTCGGCCGTTGAAAGTGAAACACAATTTTGTTTCTTTGAAAACCAAGAAACTAGGCAATCACCTAGAAATTGACATGATCCGGAAGTACTTTTCCGATCATCAATATTTCCCGCATAATCCGAATCACTATAGCCTTTAAGAGAAAAATTTTCATTCTTTGGATAGAATAAACCATATTGAATAGTGCCTTTCAAATATCGAAAAATCCTTTTAACGACACTCATATGAGATTCTTTGGGATTGCTTTGAAAACGAGCACATAGGCATACGACATGAAGAATATCCGGTCTACTTGCGGTTAAATAAAGTAAACTACCAATCATACCTCGATATTTGGATTCATCAACCGACTTGCCTTTTTCATCTTTGTCAATCGTGACGTTTGTTGCCATTGGGGTAGAGACGGTTCTTCCTTCTTCAATGCCAAATTTCTTCAAAAGCTCCTTTGTATATTTTGATTGAGAAATATAAATTCCTTCTTGGCATTGCTTAATTTGAAGTCCAAGGAAGAAGTTGAGCTCCCCCATCATGCTCATTTCAAATTCACCTTGCATTAACTTAGAAAATTTCTTGCACAAGGATTCATTAGTAGCACCAAAAATAATATCATCAACATAAATTTGCACTAATAAGCAATCTTGCCCTTTTTCAAAAACAAAGAGAGTAGTATCAACTTTACCTCTTGTAAAACCATTTTGCAAAAGAAAAGAGCTAAGTCTATCATACCATGCACGGGGTGCTTGTTTCAAACCATACAAGGCCTTTTTAAGTCTATAAACATCATTAGGCCTAGAAAAATTTTCAAACACCGGAGGTTGTTTTACATAGACTTCTTCTTGAATAATACCATTTAAAAATGCGGATTTTACATCCATTTGGTAAAGCTTGAAATTTTCAAAACAAGAATAGGCAAGTAAAATACGAATAGCTTCTAAACGTGTTACGGTGCAAATGTTTCATCATAATCAATACCTTCTTCTTGACAATAACCTTGAGCTACTAACCTTGCTTTGTTTTGAACAATATTGCCTTGGTCATCGAGCTTGTTCCGAAATACCCATTTTGTACCAATAATGGTTTGAGATGGAGGACAAGGTACTAATTCCCATACATCATTCCTTTCAAATTGATTCAACTCCTCTTGCATTTCTAAAAACCAATCCTCATCTTCAATGGCTTCCTTAGCATTTTTAGGCTCTTTTTGAGAAATAAGAGCTTTCTCGGCAAATTTTCCTCGAGTCATTACTTTATCAAGGGGATCACCAATAATAAGATCTTTTGGGTGATCTCCCTTAAATTTCAATGCTACGGGAAGATTCGAAGTATCACCTTTATCTTCTTGAGGAACATTTGAGCTTGAAGGTTGATCATTTTGAGTTTCATCTTGAACAATGGGTTCAACAATATCCTCTTCATCACTTTCATCATTGGGTATCTTTTCAACACCCGAAGCTTCATTGAATTTGACATGAATGGATTCTTCAACAATCCCACTAGTCTTATTATAAACCCGATATGCTTTGCTCTTGGTTGAATACCCCATAAATATTCCTTCATCGGCCTTAGGATCAAGTTTGTCTAATTGATCCTTAGTATTCAAAATAAAACATTTACATCCAAATATTTTGAAATAACTAATATTTGGAGTTCTTCCTTTCCAAAGCTCATATGGAGTTTTATTCATTTTAGGAAGAATATAAACTCGATTAATGACATAGCAAACGGTACTTACGGCTTCGGCCCAAAAATATTTTGGAAGTGAAAATTCATTGAGCATGGACCGACTCATTTCTTGAAGTGTCCGATTCTTCCTTTCGGCTACTCCATTTTGTTGAGGTGTCCTTAGAGCCGAAAAATTATGACTATATCCCTTGGTTTCACAAAAGACTCTAAATTCGCCGTCAAATTCTCCACCTCGATCACTTCGAATAGACTTAATAGTATCTTCCTTTTCATTTTCTATAAGTCTACACAACTTAACAAACTCATTAACGGCATTGCTTTTATTTGTAAGAAATAGAGCCCAAGTATATCTAGAAAAATCATCAACTAAAACAAAAGTGTAATGTTTTCCACTTAGACTTGCCGTACCAATATCCCCATACAAATCAAGATGAAGCATTTGTAGGGGTTTGGTAGTGGAAATTTCATTTTTGGGCTTAAAACTACTCTTAACTAATTTGTTCTTTTGACAAGTGTCACATAAGCCAAGATTTTCAAAATTCAATTTGGGTAGTCCTTTTACATGTTGGTTTTTGTAAATAGTTTGCAAATTTTTGTATCCAACATGTCCAAGTCGCCTATGCCATAAACTAGTTAAATCATTATTGGCGACAAGACAAGAAACATTTTGACTAACCAAATCACTTGTATAAATTTTGTAAAGATTGCCTTTTCTAATTGCTTCACAAATAATTTTATCATTTTTGGAAATAAGGCATTTTTCTTTATTGAAAACAACATTATAATTTGAATCACAAAGTTGGCTAACACTTATCAAATTGAACTTAAGCCCTTCTACTAAAAGAACATTACTAAGAGAAAAAGAAGAGTTACCAATTTCTCAATTTCCAATAATTCTTCATTTGCCATTGCCGAACATGACCATACCCTCTTCTTGGAACTTGATGTTGGTAAAAAGTTCTCTCTTTCCGGTCATATGGCGTGAACATCCGCTGTCCACGAGCCATTTTGAATCTTCCATTGTTGTTATAGCCCTTATAACCTACAAAGGAATTATTTTTAGGTACCCTATAATTTTGGGATCCATGGGGGTTAGCCTTGAGACCTTTAGGTCTCCAATAATAGCTAAAATTATTCTTCAATTTACAATTGCTAGCATAGTGTCCATTCTTACCGCAATAAAAACAAGTAATAATACGAGGACTACTAGCACATACAAAGGTTGGACCTTGGTCTTTTTTCTTAAAAGCATTTTGAAAAGGTTTGTAACCAAGTCCTAATTTAGAATGCTCACCTCTTTGTGCATCTAAAATTTTTGTGACTTTATCCGTACTTAAATTGAATCGATGCACATCCTTTTTCAAATTTTCAATATCATTTGTGAGCGTTTGTTTTTCGGTTTCAAGAGTACGGACCATAGTAAGAGTAATAGCATGAGCCTTATCAAGAGAGTCATAAGAAGTAAATAATTTATCTTTTTCTAGTTTAAGCTCTTTATGCTCCTTTTTCAAATTCTTGTATTTAACAATCAAATTTTGAAACTCATTTTGCAATTCATCAAAATCACATTGTAATTCATCAACTAGGGAAGAAGATGAAGCATTAGAGCGCACTCGGTATTTTTCATCTATGGCCATAAGACCATGTTCGGATTCTCCTTCCTCGTCGGTTGTTTCAAGTAATTCATCCTAAGTTTTGACGCCCGCATTTAACGCCTTCTTTTTCGGAAAAGGATTTTTCTTCTTTTGTTCCTCTTCCGCTAATTTTGGGCAATCGGCTATGTAGTACCCGGATTTTCCGCATTTGAAACAAGAATTATCTCTTGGCTTTCTTGCTTTATTTTTGTTTACAAATTTTGCAAATTTTCTAACAAGAGCCGTCGTTTCTTCATCATCTTCATCACTAGCATAATAGACATTATTAGAAGAAGATGCTAAGCCTTTAATAATATTTTGCGTACCCGGTTTAGAGGTGGATGGTTGAGAATTTTTCCTCTCCTTGAGATATACTTCATAAATAAGGAGGTTCCCAATGAGCTCATCAAACTTGAGTGTCTCAAGATTTTGAGCTTCCGTGATTGCCGTCACCTTTTCGGACCATGAGCCGGGAAGGGCATCTAAGACTTTGGTCACCTTATCTTCTTCGGAGATGACCTTTCCAAGAGCCACAAGAGGATTGACAATGTTGTCAAGCCTTTCCACCATTTTTGATATGCTTTCACCATCATGCATATTGAAATTTTCAAAGTCTTTCACAAGCATTGTTTTTCTTGCTTGCTTAACTTTCTTTGTGCCTTCATAGATGGTTTCTAATTTTTCCCAAACTTCATGTGCCGACCGTATGCCTCTTATGCGATTATATTCGGTGGCGGTAAGAGAGCAACGTAAAATGTTTAAGGCCTTACCGTTTAAAGAGAAAACCTTCTTGTCATTTTCATCGTATTCCTTGAACGGCTTGGGAGTCGTGGAACCATCCTCCAATTTTGTTGTTGGTTGATCAACTCCTTCAATGACCAGATTCCAAATATCAAATCCGCACCCTTGTAGAAAGCACTCCATGCGGTCTTTCCAAAATGCGTAGTTGTTGGCGTCGAATAGTGATGGCTTGTTGGTGGAGGCGCCGGTGGTGAGATAAGCTTCATTTGTAGCCATGGATCTTTCCTCTTTACTCGGAACGAGCTAGCCAAAGAGTTTGGCTTTGATACCACTTGTTAGTCCAAGTGGCTACAATAATCTAGAGGGAGGGTGAATAGATTATGCCAATTTTTCGCAAATCACCCTCGTTTTCGAATCAACAAGTAAATGACAAGAATGTAAATGCGGAAATTAAACAACACTCGTTGATTTAAAGAGGTTCAACCCACCTAGGGCCTAATCATCTACCACCCCAGTATCTCCGGGATGGATTTCAAAAAGAAAAAAAGATTTTATTAATTACCACAATTAATACAACACCTTGAGGATCACCACAATCCTCTTACAACACCTTCAAGGAGATTACCACAATCTTCCTTCACCACCTTTGAAGAGTACCACACTCTTCAAACACCTATCACCTAGATCACCAAAGTGTATTCTTACCACAAGAATACTCACAAGGATGTCTTGTGTTGAATGATGGACAAAATTCAAGATTACAACTCTATGAAACCAATACAAAGATTGAGTGCAAGTGTAATCAAGAATCAAAAAGCCTAGACCTCAAAGATGTGCAAGTGAAAGTACTTAGGCTATTACAACAAGAATGTAAAAATGAAAGCTTGAACAATTTACAGATTTCTTGTTGTGTGTTTTGCTTGTATGTGTTGTATCTTGTGTCTTCAATTCATCCTCTATTTATATGGAAGTCTTCACCAACATAGGCTCCTCTATCTTCACTTTTGTCTACAAAAAGAAGATCACAAGATGTAGAAATATTGTACAAAAATCAAAAGTAAATCTTGTTGTCAAAAATTTCAAACAGCATAATTTTGCTGTCACAAAATAGCATAGGGCGACCGGTTGCCCTGTTGAAGATTTTGACCGTTTGAAAAAAATTAGTGTGATCCAGGTACATGTCGTCGGGGTTGGCCGACGGTCGGCGGAGTGCGGCCGCCTCGCTAACAGGTGCGACCGGTCGACCTCACCCTTGACCGGTCCCCCTCCTTTTTTTTTCACAAAATTTGTTTCTGTTTCGATTCTGTTTCATTTTTTCAACTCTTCAGGTACCGGTCGACGTATAGGGCTACCGGTCGACCTCCAATATTAAATGTTGTCCGATTTTTATCAAAAATAAACTTCAAGAAATACTCTAAAAAATTAGTAAAAATATTTTAAATCACTTGGGAGTATTTTGACAACATTTATAAACATAGTTTTGGTGTAAAAACCAATTTAAACAAAACCATTAAAAGTGTTGTCCATTTTTATCAAAAAATAAATACTAAGAAATACTCCAAAATTAGTAAAAATATTTTAAATCATTTAGGAGTATTTGGACAACATTTATTATCATTGTTTTGGTATAAAAACTCACTTAAACATAATCATCAAAATCTTGATAAAAACATTTATCTAACATAATCTTCAAGGGCAGCTTCTTCGCATCACTGCCTTCCCCCTTGCTGCTTGCTTCCCCCTTACTTCTATTCTTATAACTCCTTTGGTGTTTACTTTCATCTTCCCCCCTTTTGGCATCATCACCAGGGGGTAGAGCCAATTTAGGGAACACTCCACCAAGGAGTAGATTAATCTTGTTGTTGGTTATGTCATGGTTGTCATGACTCTTGGATTACGTTGCTCGAAATTTGGATCACAGATCCTTCGTCTCGGCTGCCATAAGCTTCATCTCAGTTTAGAGCACAATGATCTCCTTATGCATGTTGGCCTCCATTTTCTGAAGTCCTGCCGTATGTTAAGCTTTGAGCAACTCCATATCGCTCTTGTGAGATTGATCCATCCTGAACATGTGACCCCTTTGACGCTGTTGAAAATTGGCATTGTCTGAGCTCCAGATCACCATTTTTGTAAATAGGGATTTAAAGTATGTGACCTGCTCACGCCTCAGTGCTTTAGTCTGCCTAATCCATTCCCTTATCCATAGAATAGTTCCTCGGATGTCTCCTGTGATGTTTGCATCTCTATTGTCTAGCTGTTGGTTGAGTGCTGCGAACCCATGTTCCATGTTTTCAATTTCTGCACAAATGGCCTTGAAGGCTTTGCAAAAGTCGGCTGCATAAGCAGACTGCTCTTCTGGCCACACAGCATCAAAATCAAACTCAATCGTCACCATTGTTGTATCAACAGGAGTTCCATGTTCTTCAGCTAGGACTTGGATAGTGTATCTCGCACTTTCAGCAGCTGACTCTGCTTCCAAGGGTACATGAGCCTCGAAAGGAAAGTAGTCAGTGAATAAGTCTTCCGAAAAAATAGGAATTTCCACATCCTCGACCTATGGATCCTTTCCTTTTTCCTTCAAAATTTCCTCAGCTCTGTCTGCCTCAGCTGTCTCAGCGTCATTGGCATCTTGTGCAGTTGTGTTAGTCTGCTGAGCTGACTGATCCTCAACTGTCTTAACAGCTTCTTCGACATCAGTAGTAGCTTCCTTTTGAGTTGACTGATCCTCGATTGACTCATCATCGTCATTGGAAGGTGATGGCACCATGGGAGGTAGGCCATCAACCATTGTAAAGTTGACCAGAGCACTTTGTCACTTGCTTGCCTCCATTTTGCCGGTGCCTCCTTAACATCTTTGTCCTCAGATAATTTTTCAATTGGACTGGACTCAGCTTCGTCGTCAGTTCCCAAGAACTCAACGTCAACATTTTTTTGGGAATCATGAAGAGCACTTATTTTCTCTTCTTCAATGATTTCTTCCTGAGGGGCTGGCACTTGTTCATCGACCTTCTTACCTAGGGAAGTATTAACCTCCTCCAGGCCTTCATTACCCTCAGCAGTCTCAACCGCTGATGGGCCTTCAACATCCCCTTTTGCAGTCTCAACTGCAGTAGGGTCTTCAACAGAAATCCCTTCAGTAGACGGAGCTGCTTTGGGGTTTTAGGTGGCATACATTGGAGTCTCAACTCCTTGGATTGTACTTTCATGGACAAGAGTCTCAACTCCCGTGGCCTCAATACCATCCTTTGCCTTGGTTGCATCGCCACTTCATTGGTTCGTATGGCGGTGAAGTTTCATTTGAGACAATCAAAACGCCTCGAGCCGTTAACCAAAGTCTGCTATACTTTATTTATCTCACATTTGCCTCCAAACGTCTCTTTAGTTTGGTCTCCCACAGCCTCCTCCGACCCGGCTGTGGTGGTTTGAGTTTCCCCCTCAGCTGGCGCACCAGCTAAGTTTCGAGTAGTGGGGTCACTCGTAACCTGAGACACGACTGTGTTTCTTTTTGAGTTATCAACAGTTGGGCAGGTGTCTCAACACTTCCTTCAGAGAGTGGCTTGGCTAAGGTGCCCTCTACATCACCTTCCTTAGCTTCATCGCAAATCTTCTTGGAATATTCGTCCTCAGAGTGCATGGGATATGTGGTAGCATCAATTGTTCTTACCACCTCCATTATATTTGGGCTAGGAGTAATCATTATGGAGGAAGATTCTCCTTGGCCTTTGTCATGCTTTGCTCGTGTAGCTCTTTGGATTCCTTCAAACCTTGCCTCAAATCAGCCTTCTCCATTGTATCAGCAGGGTCAATTTTCTCAACATCGCTGTCACTGCTAGCTGTTTGTTAGGCATGTTCTGGGATTTCTGTAGAAAACATGTGTGAGGTTTTAGAGATTCCTCAACAGCCTTTGCCTTAGCCTTCTCCTTAGCTTTCTCTTCTTTCTTCTTGTCAAAAAGGGTAGCAGAATAAAAATCTGGGTCGAGCGCAGAGCTAACATAGACATTCCCCAGAAAGCTTAGAAGCTCTTCTTACTCTTCAATGAATTCAGGACTCTGCAATTGATATCTGGCATAGCTTAACTTCCAATGCCTCCGGATCCTTAGTCTCTCTTGGATGTCAGGGTAGGCAGGGGACAACATCATAAGGTCATCGTCCCTCCTGTATAGGCTTAGGGGGAGCCCTTTCCTCCTCAATGGTTTTAGCATCGGTTTGAGGGGAGTTAACATCTAACTCCTCAGACTGGTCAACTATGTCAACTTCTCTTTCTGCAGTTGTCTATCGAACAACTGTCTCTTCTTCAGTCTGCAAACCTTCATCAGCAGTCTTCTCGAATTCAGTAGTGGTTTCCTCACCACCTTCAGCTTGCTTAGACTGCTGCTCCTTTACATCAGCAGTCTTTTTGTCAATGTGAGTTCCAGACTCAGTTGGCATCTCCAAGGTGGACTTCTTCCTCAATCGCCTTATTTTCATTTTTACAAGAGGAATCTCTTCCTCTTCATCTTCTTCGATGGTAGCTGGCTCCACCATCTTTATCTTCTTGGTTGCAGCTGGCTTGCGAGGCATAGCTGAGCGCTTTTTCTTCATGACTGGAGAAGGTGCAAGAGTATCCTTCTCAGTCTTGGCTGCTAGGGCAGGTGCTTGGTCTTCAACAGCTGCAGGGGTAGGGGCAGGCTTTGCTGCAACATCTCTCTTCTGAGTAGGCTTTGGAGAAGGAGCCTTGGCGGTTGCAGCAGTGTCCTCAGGGACAGGGTCAGCTGACTCACCTTCGCTGGTGTCAGCCTTTCTTGCATGGGCTTACCTCTGTGTAGCAGAGAGGTTCGCCTTGAAGATCTTTTTTTTGACATGGAAGGGTTTCCCATTCCTAGTGGAATGCCCTTCACCTCCACCAAATGGCCAATCACAAGGCCATACCCCAGCGAGCTAACCAACAAGCCATCATCAGTAATTGCCTTGTTCATTACGTTCTAGCAGATTCTAATGAAGATGAACTCAGCCCAGTTCACCTTCTTTTCTTCCATGATAGCAGCCATGACCGTCAGCTTCATCCGAGACAGCTGATAGAAGCTACCAAACTTCATGTCCACACACTTGGACAAAACATCCATCAACTTATGATAGTCATCCTTGATGAACAACTTCTTGGCTGTGTAAACAACCTTAGCAGTTGACTCTGGCTTGGCGATCTCCTTCCATGCCGCAGCCAGGTTGACATCTTTTTCAGCAGTTTCCTTCAGCCCACTTGAAGGAAAGTGGCAATGAGTAGCCAAATCCACAGCAGTAATCTTAATCTCTTTGCTGTGGATGGAAGACCTTATTTCTCCATCGTGAACCTCAACGTTTATGTAGAACATGGCGACCTCTTCAAGGTACGTGTGAGAGAACTCCATGGTGAGAAATCCCTTGAGGCCCAAATTTCTCCAATTTGTTAGCTATCTTCTTAGCAAGGGCTTTGTAAGCCCCTTGCTTCACCAAACCATCAAAATCCACCGTGGAACCGGAGTGGATCTTCTTAGCCATCTTCACAAATTCATAACTTGGAGCCATTTCAAAAAATGAACTTGAAAACTCGAACTTTGAACACTGTATGAACTAGGGTTTTTGCTTGGTTGCAGCAGAAAAACTTTGCCTTGCTTGAGAGAGATAAGTGTATTGTGATGAGAGAGAAATTTGATTTTTGGGTATATAAGGGATATGAGGGGACGATTTTTAGAATTTAAAAAGGTTGATCACGATCAACGGTTGAGATTAATAGCTTGAAATCACATTAATTTCCCCGCATTAAATGCAACTATATCCAATCATAGGCTAAACGTGTATAGGCTTTATTCTGACACCATAATTACGCTGACGTAATGCCCAAAAACATTCCGGCTCGCAGAAAATGACTGCGTTTTTTCATTTACCTCATAAATAACTCAACTATCTTCCAAACGTGACTTAACTTTGTTTCTCTCTTCACATGATGATCACTCAGCTGTCAGCTAACTCGATACAGCTGCTAGCCGTCTTGACTGTTTCACTTAGCTGGAAAATGAAACTTTGCTGAATTTCATTTCTCTCTTCTTTGACTCTGCTGGTTGAGTCTTCCGAGTGTCCTAACTCAGCTCAATCAATCCTAGCTCATTTTAAGCTCTTCAAACCTTGATTCACATAGAGTCTTAGTGAATATGTCAGCTAATTGCTTATCAGTTGATATGTATTCCAAAGTGATGTCTTTCTTTTCCACATGATCTCTTATAAAGTGATATCTGACTTCAATGTGCTTAGTTCTTGAATGAAATACATGATTTTGGGTAATTGCAATAGCACTTGTGTTATCATACATAATTGGAATCTCTTTTTCTTCTATATCATAATCTCTCAGCTGTTGTCTCATCCATAGCACTTGGGCACAACAGTTGCCTGTAGCTATGCACTCTGCTTCAGCTGTGGATGTAGCTATTGAGTTTTATTTCTTGCTGAACCAAGAAACTAATCTATTTCCAGGCATTTGACAGGTACCAGATGTAATTTTCCTGTCTACTCTACATCCAACATATTCTGAGTCTGAGTAGCCAACTAACTTGAATCCTCCATCCTTTGGATACCATAAGCCAACTTCCTGGCATCCCTTCAAATACCTTAGGATTCTCTTGGCTGCAGTCATATGACTCTCTTTTGGTGCAGATTGAAATCTATCAGATACACCTACAACAAAGGTGATGTCTGGCCTACTTACTGTCAAATAGAGTAATGATCCAATAAGGGCTCTATATCTGGTTTTATCAACAACTTTCCCATCTGCATCCATGTCCATCTTGATTGATGTATTCATGGGAATCATTACAGATGACTTCTCTTCCATACCAAATTTCCTTATCAAATCTTTGGTATATTTGGTTTGATCTATGAAGGTTCCATCCTTCATTTGCTTGACTTGAAGACCTAGGAAGAAAGTCAGCTCTTCCATCATACACATTTCAAACTTCCCTTGCATGAGGTTCGAAAACTTGTCACACAACTCTTTATTTCTGGATCCAAATATGATGTTGTCCACATAAATTTGAACAAGCAATATAATATCCCCATCATGAATCATGAAGAGTGTCTATCAACCTTGCCTTTAGTGAATCCATTGTTAATGAGAAACTGAGACAATGTGACATACCAGGCTCTTGGTGCTTGTTTCAATCCATACAAAGCTTTCTTGGGCTTATATACTTTATCTCCAATAATTGTCTATTCAAAACCTGGAGGATGCTCAACATAGACTTCTTCTTCCAAAAGACCATTAAAAATGCACTCTTCACATCAATTTGATACACAGTGAAGTTCTTGTGTGCAGCATAAGCAAGAAACATTCCCATTGCTTCTAATCTAGCAATTCGAGCAAATGTTTCATCAGTTTCTTACAACAGATCCTTCATCATTCATCTTGTTTATGAATACCTACTTAGTACTAATAACATTTTGGTAGGTAGGCCTTTGAAGTAATTCCCAAACTTTGTTTCTTTCAAACTGATTCAGCTCTTCCTGTATAGCCTGAATCCAATGCGTGCCATCCAATGCTTGTGACACATCCTTAGGCTTTATCTGGGAAATGAAACAAGTAAACATAGCTTCATGTTGGGTCTGGATCTGGTTCTTACTCCATCTCTAACATCTCCAATGATTAATTTAGGTGGATGGTCTCTCAGCCATCTCACATCTGGTTGGAGTAAGTCTGCTTGGGTTCAGTCGTCTCGCAGCTAAGTTGTCTTGAACAACTTATCATCATTCATCTCTGAGACCTTCCCGGTGTCTCTCGAGATTGACTATGTCATCTTCATCAGGGTTGAGTGCTCTCACATCTGCTTCAACATAGGGACTCTTCTGAATAGTTGGCTGATTCTTCTTTTCAGCTAACTCATCTATGTGTTCTCATTAACATTTGGTTCATAAAAAACCACATGGATAGACTCTTCTATGACCATAGTCCTTTTGTTAAGCACTCTATAAGCTTTACTTTCAGCTGAGTATCCCAAAAGATACCTTCATCAGCTTTAGCATCAAAAGCTTTTAGGTTGTCATTACCATTATTGTGGATGAAGCACTTACATCTTAAGATTCGAAAATATCCAACATTTGGCTTCCTCCATGTCCCAATTTCATAAGGAGTTTTGGACATTTGTCTGTTTATCATACACCTATTCTGAGTGTAGCAAGCGGTGTTTATGGCTTAAGCCCAAAATCTTTTAGGCAATCCAACTTCAGCTAACATTGTCCTTGCAGCTTCCTTGAGAGTTATGTTCCTTCTTTCAGCTACTCCATTCTGCTGTGGAGTTCTTGCAGCTGACAACTCATGAGCAATATCATTTTCAACATAATACGGAGTTATAATCCCATTGATAAACTCAGTTCCCCTGTCAGACCTTATCTTTATAATGGTTTGACTCTTCTCATTTTGAACTCTTCTCATTAGTTGAGGCAATCTCTGCAAGGTTTCCTTTATTTTATATATGAAGATTGTCCATATATATCATGAATAATCATCCACCACCACTAAGGTGTATTTATTTCCACTGATACTAGTTGGTTCAACATGACCAAATAAATCCATATGCAATAGATGCAATATCCTGGTTGAAGAAGGACTTGGCTTATCCTTGAAAGATGATTTAATTTTCTTTCCCATCTGGCATGCATCACAAATGCTTTCCTTCTTTTATACTGAGTCAGGCAATCCTTCCACAAGATAACTCCTTGCAAACTTGTTGATTGTCTTAAAATTCAGGTGACTCAGTGTCTTATGCCACAACCAACTTGATTCGGCTGTGCTCTTTGCTAGTAGACATGTTCTTGGTGTAGCAGTTGACCAATCCACTACATACATGTTCTTTTGCCTTGATCACTGCAGCACAATTTCATTTGATTCAACATTCTTGATTTGGCATACACCCATGTTGAATCCCACATTGTAGCCTTTGTCACATAGTTGTTTGATGCTCAACAGGTTGAAGTTGAGGCCTTCAACATATGCAACATCAGTGATTTCCAATCCATTTTTCCTTATGGATCTTGTGCTTTTGATTTCCCCTGGAGCTGCATTTTCTCCAAATATAACTTTTGCACCTTTAATTTCTTTGAACTTTGACAGATTTCTCTTATTTCTTGTCTTGTGTCTGGAACAACCACTATCCATGTATTAGGTTCCTTGGCACTCAACTGTTCCCTGAACCTGCAATCAAGAAAATTAGTTTTTAGGTACCCATACTTGCCTGGGTCCTGAGGGGTTAGTGCTATAAGTTGTTACAACCATCCTATAGCCAGATGATCTGACTATAAGAGGTTGCCACCTATAAGTTCCATAATCATAATGCACATTAGCAAATTGCTTGGGGGCTTTAGGATTATACAACTGTCTCTTTTATCTGTATGCATGCGTGTGTGTTTGAGCATTTGCATTTTGGGGTAATAGTGATATTTATGTGCTAGTTGGGTTTCGTGCTAGGGTGCATATGTGTGCTGATTATAGCTCTTTTGCCTTGGGAATGACCTATGATGAGGTTGAGGTCTTTGCCAGTTTGGCTTGTATCCCATAGGTCTTGGCTGATATCTTATTTGGTTATTCCAATCAGCTTGGATTGGGTAATTTCTACCATTCCCATCATATGATTTTTATTTTTGAAATCTCTGGGGCTTCTGGTAGCTCTGTTTAGATTTTACAGAGTATTTTCTGTTAGGAGTCTTCTGATGGACTTTTCTGAATTTAGTTTCAGCTGTCTTGTCAGCATACTCAACTGGCTTCTTGCCTTTTCCCTTATATCCAAGGCCAGTATGGTTGTTTATTGTATTTTTGAGTGGGTATTGGTGCAACATATGGTGCTTTGAACTTTTGGATTCCCCCATTACTTGAGGATTCTTTTCCCATAACCACTTTAGGGACTTGGGCATGCACAAAGGAATTAAATCCAATGTCTGTCTTGTCACCACTCTCTTTTTGAGTCATTATAAGGTCATCCAATAATTTGGATGCCTTAATGAATGAAGCAATCACATTTTTAAGATCTTTTTCCCTCTTTTCTATAGTAGCTAAATCTGCTTGGATCTTGGCAATTTCAGCCTTCAGCTTGGTGTTCTCATCAGCTATTTGACTCAGAGTACTCAACTATTTAGTCAGCTGTGAGTTTTGACATTTAAGCTGGCTATTTTCCTCATTTAATAGTGTGTGAGAGGTTTTTATGTGCCCAAAATCTTTTATCATTTTGGCAATAGAATCATAAAGATCTGTGGGTGATGAAATATTTGTGTCACTATCACTTGAATCAGAATGAGATGAGTTAGAGTGTACCTCATCATATTGATCTTTGGAGTTTTGTTCTTTGGCCATGAGGCATATCAAAGCCTCTTCCTCTGTGTCACTTGAGTAATCTACTTCACTACTATTTGTTTCTGCTGGTTCCTTGCACTTGGTTGTTTCTCCAGTCTCAGCAGCCAACATGGCTTTATTCTTTTCTTATCTTCTTTCCCTGAAGACTTTTCTATCCTCTTCATTTCTGTATTTGTTGACTGGTGGATAATGAGAGTCAACAACAAAATTGTAGGTCCCAAGGGATGTCAGTAATGTTTAGAAGGGGGGAGGGTTGAATAAACCTTACCAACTTTTCGATTTTAGTCCTTTTAAAAATATAACAGAGTTAACTCAAACAGTTGTGTCCTTGAGGGACAGCTAAGTTGGTTATTCAGCTAAGTTAGCCACTCAACAGACTCGATAGAGCTGTTGATAGAATAACTCGGCTATTTAACCTGAACTTTAACTTGGTTGTATTGGTTTTATCAGCGGAAGACTTAACACCCTTGATTTGTTTTAAGTGTGTTTTAACACTTGATTTTTAGCACTTGGTTATTAATCGGTTGGATAGCAAATGTGAGTTTTATCGTTGAGATATGATGTAAGTATGCAAAATGTAAATGTGCTGAAAAATAAATGACACAAGTAATTTTTATAGAGGTTTGCAGATGGGGTAATTCTTCTAGTCCTTTCTTCTCTAACTCCTGGAGGAATCCACTATGTAATAGATCAATTTACAACGTGGTGAAGCGTCTAGAGACGACGCCTTGGTCACACGGTGGCTTCTCTTGCGACTCGAACTTCTTCCGGGGGTAGTATTTGCGCTTGCTACTTGACTCACTTCTCAAGCTCTTGGATTTGATCACGAAGCCATCCAATAACTTGATACTGGTTTGACCTTGAACCTTCCTACAATCCTCATTGGAAAGTATACCCCTTTTGATTCTTCAAAAGTTTCCTCGTCAACAGATTTGAAGTTGTATTTCCTTCACAGCTTGTGTTGGATCGATTTCCTTCGAGTTTCAGGCTTGAGGATTTGCTTGAATATACTTGAGAATACTGCAGTTAAAATGCTTGAATATTGCTTGCTTGTTCGTGGTTCAGGTAACCTTTTCTTAGTAAATTCCTCAGCCTTTTATAGTGCACTTTTGAAATTTTGCCCGTTGAAGAGATAGGCTAATTTCAAAAGTCACTTGTGTTCGTTGGCTTGTCTTGTCTGTAGTCCGTGATGTTGACATATCCTCATATTAAATGTCTTGCAGCATTCCAGCTAGTCTGACACATGGTGCAGTGTTTCCCATTGGTTTATTCCTTTTGCACATAACTGGGACTAACACTTTACTTCTGACAACTCTGGAATATTACTATTCTGAGTAACATTCTTGACTTTCATTAACGGATCTAACTCAGTTGTCTTGACTTGACTGTTGTCTTTTAATCCCCAGGTGACTTGAGTCAGCTCCAGACTTTGGATGACTTAACTGTCACTTCAACTTGAGACTTGGCTTCCTTGAGTTGACTTGACTGACTCTTCTCACAGCTGTTCCACAACTGATACTCCTTCAGTCGAGTTATTGACTTTCTTCTTGGCCATACTCAGCTGATATACAACGGAGTCTTCAATTTAGTCTTCAGTTGACTTTCTTCTTGACTTTCCCCCTTTTTGATGATGCCAAAACTTAAATAAATTCAACAAAACATAAACATCAAAGATACATACAGTCAATGCAGTAACAAAGAATGTATGCTTGAAATAGATCATTTTATTGATCATAACATTCTTGTCCTTTACACAGCTGTTTACACTTGGTATCATAACATTCTTTATCAGAGCAATATACATCTCTAAGCTAAGATACAAGAGTTCATACAAAGTGAAAAAAATTACACACAAGTTCACTATGTATATTACAGAAGACTTACATGAGTGTATTTACATAAAAATACATGAAGGGGTTTGCAGCGACACTTCAACGCCTTCGCTGCTTCCTTCATCTTTCTTCTTCAGCTCTCTTGTGCTCCTCGTCGTCATCAGCTCTTTTCCTTTTCTTCTCTTCTTCTTCCCTTCTTTTCTTCTTTTCATAGACCCATTTGGAAGCATCATCCCTTTGCTTCCTCTTGAGCCATTGACGAGTTTGCCTTTCATTCTCCTCTTCTTGTCGCCTTACTGCCTCAGCATTCTTCCTTTCCACTTCAAGTTTGGCTAATTGGTCATATCCATCCCAGTAGATCAAGCCTTTCTTGTCAGGATCTACATATTCAACATCCTTGGGTTTTGGTCGAGGTAGGGAACCTCTTCCGCCACCACTTCTTCCTCTCTCGACTCGACTCGGCTCTCTACCTCTACTCGACTCGGCTCTTCCTCCTCTGCGGGTGTATCTTTGACTTTGAGTCTTTTGCTTTCAATTTGAATGGGCTGCTGGAAGATCATTGTCTTTCAACTTCTTGACATAATGCCAGACCTTTTTTCCAGTACAAATCCCAGGCTTGAGCTAGAGCCATTCATTGGAAATAACCTTCTGATTCGAGCATTTTGAATTCTTCGACTGATCTAGGCTCAGATCCATTATCAGGTATAACATCTTGATCTTTTCCTTGGAATACCACCATATTGTTTCAACATTTCCTGAACTCGAGCATCTTGCTTTTTAGAGAACTCCTCAAACCCTTCTTCAATAATCTTTCTTTTCTTTGCCATTAACACAACAGAGTGCTCAATAGGTTGGGTTACAGGGATTTTGCTCCGGATGGAGGCAATAACATGACCTTGCTGGGGTTTTCAGCTATCATCAAAGTTAGATCCTTCAAACTTTCCCCCTCAGCTACTTTACCCTTCTTCTCAGCTGAACTTTTCTTCTCAGCTTCATTTTTCTTCAGTTGTTATTCTTTTGATCCGTTTTCTTCTTTTGATCCCTTGAGGAGCTCCTCTTTCCCCTTTTGGCATCATCAAGGCGAGAGGGACTCGGGGAACATGCATGCGAGCATGAAATCTAGTCTCCTTATAGTTGAGTTCTGTTTGGAGTCAATTTGCGTCATATCTTTCTTTCGAAATTTCGAAAGCGAGCGAGTTGCCTTGGAATCGACTGTCACTAACTTCATCTCAGCCATGAGTAGGTTGAATTTGTCATTCATAGCATTTATACTTTCTTTCTTTTGAAATTGTTGCAGCAGCTCCATTTCAGTTTTGTGCGACTCGTGTAACCTTTCGATGTATTCCTGCATCCTTTGCTTGATCAAGGTGTTGTCAGCACTCCAGACAAGCATTCTTCCATTTAGTGCCTTGAAATAACAAACTTGCTCGAGTCGCATGGCAGTCTGCTGTTGAGACCACTCCCTGATCCGTACCACGATCCCTCTCAAGTCAGCTGTGAGAGTGGCATCCCTATTGTCCAGTTTTTGGTCCAGTGAGGCCTGGTGTCGTTCGATATTCTCAATCTCTTCATAGATCTTCTTGAAGACCTCACGAATCTCAGCTGTCTCACTTGAAACCATTGCGGGCCATTCTGCATCGAAGTCAAAGTCTGCTGGTACAATAGTGTCGGTAGGAATTATGGGATCTTCTCTTACAGTGAACCTTCTTTATTCAACAGCTGTCTCTTCTTCCAACTCAGGCAGGGTTTTTGTAAATGGAAACATCTCTTGAAAGGCATCATCACGCACATAAGGGATGGTCTGCGAGGTTTGTGCCTGCGATGACTCAACTTTGTTTGCCTCAGCTAGGGGAGCTTCATCGGCATCTGTCGCAACTGTGGGAGCCTACGACGGAGCTGGTGGAGTCGTTACTGCTGTAGCTATGGGAGCCTACGCAGATGAATCGGTTCCAACTGGGGCTTATGGAATGTGTTGCCCAGCTGAGTGAGCCTCAAATGTCTTAACAGCTTCCTCGGTCTCAGTAGATTTCTCTAAATGAATTACCTGTTCCTCTGCTATATCATCAGCGTCATCGAATGATGATGAGACTTGTGGAGTTGGCTCATCATCAAAGTTGAATCTCATTGGAGCCGTCTTTTCACTGACACGGCTCTGAGATTTTTGAACATCCTCTTTGATTGGAGTAGACTCACCTTCATCTTCTGATCCCAAAAAGGATGTGTTTATGTTTTCCTGGGAATCGTGAAGTGCGTTTATTTCTTTTCGCATCATTTGCCCGGAGGAGGAATGTTCTCGAGCTTCTTGACCGAGCACCAGGAAGTCTCAACCTCCCTTGGGCCTTCAATACCCCCAATAGACTCAACTGCTGCGAGGCCTTCAGTGTTCACTTCGACAGTCTCAACTGTCTTAGGGTCTTCTACATTCCCTTCGACAGTCGCAGCTGTCTTAGGGTCTTCGACCATGGCATCCATAGGAGTCTCAACCCCTTGGATTGCACTTTCTGTGCCCAGAGTGTTATCTCCCAGGGCATGACCATCATGTGCCGGCCTCTTGTAAAAATGTGTCATTGGCCTTCAAAGCAGCGGTGACACTTCGGTTGGGACAGACTCAAGTTATCGAGCCGTCAATGTCACTCTGCTGATGTTCATGTTCTTTTTCTACTTCGCCTCCTTGCTTCATGGTTGAGTCTTCCACAACAACCTCCAACCCTGTTGTGGTGGAGAGAGCTTTCTCCTCAGCTGGCTTACCAGCTGAGTGACTGACAGTGGGGTCACTGGGCTCCTGACGCGCGGCTTTTTCCATTGAGTGCTCAGCCGCTGGGGCAGGTGGTAGAACACCTTCTTCCGGGGTTGGCTCAGTTTGGGTGCCCAAGTTCCCAACTTCATCGCCATTACCCTTGGATCCATCCTCAGATTGCACAGGGGACGTGGCTGCAGCAATAACTGATGCAATGTGCTGCGCCACTCCCAGAGGATCAGTTTGCAGAAGAGTATGAGACGACTCTCCTGGCCCTTCCAACAATTGCTGCTCATGGATGGCTCTTAAATCCCTCACAGTCTTTGCATATCGACTTCTCATTTGCGGCGAAAGTGGGATCCTCATCACTTTCTGAATGTACATCAAGATGAGTGTGAGTGTGACCTGGAGAGCCTGTGAATTCGAATATTTTAGACTTTTCCAGTGCTCGGGCTCGCTCTTCAGCTTTATCCTTTTCATCCGCCTTTATGATGCGGAGGATATCTATGCAATTGTCTTTGTCAAGAGCTTGCCTCACAGTTGCAACTCCAAGGAATCGGAGCAACTCTTCTTCTTCTTCTATATACTTAGGGTGAGTGAACTGCACCCTTGAGTGATCCAGCTTCCATGCTCTCCATTCTCTTAGACGTCGTTGAATGTCCGGGTGCAGGTGGAGAGTACATGATTACACTGTCATCATCATCTTCACCCTCTCCTCCTATTTCTGGAATGGAAGGTAGAAGGCCTTGATCTTCCTCAGAAGCAGCAGCATCAGATGTGGGCGGGGGACAACCTTTTCAATGATCGGCTCAGTTATCTCAGCTGCTTCACCTTCCTCAACTGTCTTTCGCACACTGGTCTTGATTGATATATCTTGATCACCATCGCCGAGATCTATGATTTCATCAATGACCTCTCGAGATCGCTTCTTCTTGATTGCAGTTGATCTCGTCTTCCTTCTCCAGCTGAGTGGCAGACTCAGCCGTCTTCTCAAGTTCAGAATGCCTGACCAGTCTTCTCTTTCTTGGACGAACCGGAGGGACTTCGGTCCGATTGATTGATTCATCTCGTAGTGCTCTTCTTAGAAGGAGCGCTTCCTTCCGGACTTGGCAGTTCTCTTCTTCTTCACGATTGTAGAAGGAATTAAGGGTTCCTTCCCGTCCTGGGCGGGGCGGGAGCCTCGCTGCGGGAGCGGCAGTGCTTTTTTTTCTTAGTTGCGGAGGGCGGGGACTCTCTTCTTGAGGGGGGGGAGCGGTGCTTTATTTTTCTTAGTTGCGGAGAGGCAACATTTTCTTGTTCTGGAAGGGTTTGCCAGGGCAACACCCTTCACTTCCAGCAAATGGCCAATCACAAGACCATATCCTAGTGAGCATCCAAAAGACCCATCCTCCTTAAAGGTCTTGTTCATCACATTATGGCAGAGTCTGCTGTAGACGAACTCAGCCCAATTGACTTTTTTTTCCTTGCATGATCACAGCCATGACGATCAGCTTTGTCTTGGACAGCTGATTGAAGCTGCCAAACTTCATGTCGACACATTTCGAGAAGATATCCATCAGCTTGTGATAGTCGTCCTTCAGCAACTTCTTGTTAGCTGTGTAAACCACTTTAGCAACACACTCGGGTTTGGCTATTTCCTTCCATGCAGTAGCCAAGTCGACATTAGCTTTGAATATCTCCTTCATGACTTCCGACGACAATAAACACTGCTCAGCAAGGTCATTTGCACTGATTTTTATGTCCTTGCTTTGTGATGAGAAGACTTGATTCCTTCGTCCTGCACTCTACCTCCTCAAGATAGGTATGCGAGTACTCCATGGTCAGAAAAGCCTTGAGACCTGACTTTTCTAACATCTCCGCTATTTTCAGAATAATGGTCTCATCAACACCATGTTTTATCATTCCATCGAAATCCACAGAAGCACCTGAGTGGATTTGCTTCGAGAGCTTAACATAGTCTAACTTTGGTGCCATTTTCAGAGACTTTTACCGATTGAAAAGCCAGAAACTTGCTTGAGAGAACTTAGGGTTTCAGAGAGAAAAACTTTGCTTTGCTTGAAGATAAACAGTTTGCATGAGGTGAGAGAAATGCAAACTTCCATATATAAGGGACGTGAGAGGACATATTACGGATTTTGAAATTTCGATCGAAATCAACGGCTCAAATGAAGACGTCAAAACCACATTTAATTCACCGCATTTAATGCAACAACATTTATATCCAATCATATGCTTACTATGCAGCTTTTACTGTGACCGTCATTATTACGTTGACGTTATCCTTAAAAACATTCATGGTCATTTAAAATGACTATGTTTTTGTCACTTAGTTCATAAATGATTCAACTCATATCCAACGTGACTTAACTCTGCTTCCCTCTTCTCATGAAGTGACTTAGCTGTCAGCTAACTCGATACAACTGACTTCTCGATAAGACTGTTTCACTTGGCTGAAGTGTGAAACTTGCTCTGCTCTTATTTCTCATCTTCTTTCTCTGCTGATTGAGTCTTCTGAGTTTCAACTCAGCTCAATTAACCCTAGCCCATTCTTGAGCTCTTCAAATCTTGATTCACATAGAGGCTTTGTGAATCTATCAGCTAACTGCTTATCAGTTGAGATGTATTCCAAGGTGATGTCTTTCTTTTCAATATGATCTCTTATGAAATGATATCTGACATCAATGTGCTTTGTTCTTGAATGCAACACAGGATTTTGAGTGATTGCAATAGCACTAGTGTTATCACACATAATTGGAATCTCTCTTTCTTCAATCTCATAATCTCTCAGTTGCTGTCTCATCCATAAGACTTGGGCACAATGTGACTACCCTTGCACTACTATGTGTTTGCTTGTTGTGGATGTGGCTATTGAATTTGTTTCTTCTTGAACCAAGAAACCAATCTATTTCCTAGCATTTGACATGTACCTGAAATACTCTTCCTGTCAACTCTATATCCAGCATAGTCTGAGTTTGAGTAACCAATAAGCTTGAATCCACCTTCCTTTAGATACCATAAGCCAACTTCCTGGCATCCCTTCAAATATCTTAGGATTGTCTTAGCTGCAGTCATGTGGCTCTCTTTTGGTGCAGATTGAAATCTTGCGCATACACCTACTGCAAAGGTGATGTCTAGCCTGCTTGCTGTTAGATAGAGCAATGATCCAATGAGTTCTCTATATCTGGTTTGATCTACAGCCTTGCCATCTGCATCCATGTCCATCTTGACTGATGTGTTCATTGGTATTTTCACAGAAGACTTCTCTTCCATACCAAATTTCTTCATTAAATCTCTGGTGTACTTTGTTTGATTAATGAAGGTTCCATCCTTCAATTGCTTGACTTGAAGTCCTAGGAAGAAAGTCAGCTCTCCCATCATACTCATCTCAAATTTACCTTGCATGAGGTTTGAGAACTTATCACACGGCTCTTTGTTTGTGGATCCAAAAATGATATCATCCACATATATTTGAACAAGCAATATACTCTCTCCATCTTGAATTCTGAAGAGTGTTCTGTCAACTTTCCCTTTGGTGAATCCATTGTCAGTTAGAAATTGAGACAATGTATCATACCATGCTCTTGGTGCTTGTTTCAATCCATATAAAGCTTTCTTGAGCTTGTATACCTTATCTCCAATAGTTTTCTGCTCAAAACCTGGAGGTTGTTCATCATAGACTTCTTCCTCTAACAGTCCATTTAGAAAAGCACTCTTTACATCCATTTGATACACAGTGAAGTTCTTATGTTCAGCATAGGCAAGAAACATCCTTATTGCTTCCAATCTTGCAACAGGAGCAAAGGTTTCATCAAAATCTATACCCTCTTCTTGACAATACCCTTTGGCTACCAATTTTGCTTTGTTTCTTACATTAGATCCTTCCTCATTCATATTGTTTTTGAAAACCCATTTTGTGCCAATAACATTTTGATGATATGGCCTCTGCACCAATTCCCATACTTTGTTTCTTTCAAACTAATTCAGCTCTTCTTGTATGGCTTGAATCCAATGTGTGTCATCCAATGCTTGAGACACATCCTTAGGTTCTATTTGGGAAATAAAACAAGTGAACATTGCTTCATGTTGTGCTCTGGATCTGGTTCTTATGCCATCTCTAATATCTCCAATAACTAACTCTGGTGGGTGGTCTCTCAGCCATCTCACATCAGGTTGGAGTAAGTCTGCTGGATTCCGCCATCTCGCAGCTAAGTTATCTTGAACAACTCTTTCATCTTCATTCAGCTGTAGACTTTCCAACTGTCTTTGAGATTCAGCTATCTCATCTTCATCTGGGTTGCTTGCTCTCAATTCAGCTTCAACATAAGGACTCTTCTATATAGTTGGCTGATTCAGCTTATCAGCTAACTCTTCAATGTCTTCTCCATTTACATTAGGTTCATCAAAAACCACATAGATAAACTCTGCTATGACCATAGTCCTATTGTTCAGCACTCTATAGGCTTTACTCTTAGCTGAGTATCCCAAAAATATACCTTCATCAGCTTTAGCATCAAAAACCTTCAAATTATCTTTGCCATTGTTATGGATGAAACATTTACATCCAAATATCCTGAAATATCCAACATTTGGATTTCTCCCTGTCCAAATCTCATAGGGAGTCTTGGTCAATTGCCTGTTGATCATGCATCTATTTTGAGTATAGCATGATGTGTTAATGGCTTCAGCCCAAAATCTCTTAGGCAATCCAGCTTCAGCTAACATGGTCCTTGCAGCTTCCTTGAGAGTTCTGTTCCTTCTTTCAACTACTCCATTCTGCTGTGGAGTTCTTGCAGCTGATAACTCATGAGCAATTCCATTTTCAACACAATACTGAGTTATTATCCCATTGACAAAAATAGTTTCTCTGTTAGACCTTATCTTTATAATGGTTTGGTTCTTTTCATTTTGAACTCTTTTCATCAGCTGAGGTAACTTCTGCAAAGTTTCCTTCTTTTTGCACATGAAGATTGTCCATATATATCTTGAATAGTCATGTACCACAACCAAGGTGTATTTCTTTCCACTTATACATGATGGTTCAACTGGACCAAATAGATCCATATGCAACAGATGGAATATCCTTGTTGAAGAAGGACTTGGCTTATCCTTGAATGAGGATTTTATTTGTTTTCCCATCTCGCATGCATCACATACACTTTCCTTCTTGTACAATGAGTCTGGCAATCCTTCTACAAGATGACTCATTGCAAGCTTGTTGATTGTCTTGAAGTTCAGATGACTCAGCTTCTTGTGCCACAACCAACTTGATTCGGTTGTGCTCTTTGCTATGAGACAAGTGCTTTGTAGTGTGATGGACCAATCTACCACATACATGTTCTTCTGTCTTGATCATTGCAGCACTATTTCATTTGATTCAGCATCTTTGATGTGGCACACACCTATATTGAATCCAACACTGTAGCCATTGTCACAGAGTTGGCTGATGCTTAACAGGTTGAAGTTGAGGCCTTCGACATAAGCAACATCTGTCATTTCCAATCCATTCTTCTTGATAGATCCTGTGCCTTTCATTTCCCCTGGAGCTTCATTTCCTCCAAATATGACTTTTGCACATTTAATCTCCTTGAATCTTGATAGATTTTTCTTATTTCCTGTCATATGTCTGGAACAACCACAATCCATGTACCAAGTTCCTTGGCACTCAGCTGTTCCTTAAACCTGCAATCAAGGAAATCAGTTTTTAGGTACCCATACTTGCCTGAGTCCTGAAGGTTAGTGCTATAAGATGATCCAACCAACCTATAGCCAAAGGACTTGACTCTAAGAGGTTGCCATCTATCAGTGCCATAATCAAAGTGCACATTAGCAAATTGCTTGGGGGTTTTAGGTTCATACAACTGTCTCTTTTGTCTGTATGCATGTGTGTGTGTGTTTTAGCAATTGCTTTCTTGGGATAGTTGTGATAATTCTGAGTATAGTGCTTGGGTACATATGTGTGCTGATAACAACTCTTTTGCCTTTGGAATGACCTTTGCTGAGTTTTTGGTCTTTGCCATCTAGGCTTGTATCTGATGAAACTTCTGGGGTTTTTGGTAGCTCTGTTTGCTTTTCACAGAGTATTTCTGTTTGGAGTTTCCTGAGGAACTCGGCTGGATTTCTTCTAAGTTGTCCTCTCAGCATACTCAACTGGCTGTTTTCCTTTCCCTTTATATCCAAGGCCAGTTTGTTTGTGATTGTTCTTAGGAGTGAATGTGGGTGCAACATTTGGTGTTTCGGATTTTAGGATGTTTCATTGCTTGAAGATCCTTTTTCCAAAATCACTCTTGGAGTTTGACTGTGCACAAAGGAATTAAATCCTATGCCTATCTTATCTCCACATTCTTTTTAACTCATGATAAGATCATCCAATGATTTGGATGCCTTTGTAAATGAGGTAATCACATTTTTGAGATCTTTTTCCCTCTTTTCTATAGCAGCTAACTCTACTATGATCTTGGCATTCTCGGATTTTGACTTAGTGTTCTCATCGGCCTATGTGACTTAGAGTACTCGACATTTTAGTCATTTTGTGAATTTTGGCTTTTAAGCTGGTTGTTTTCCTCATTTAGAATAGTGTGAGGATTTTATGTGCTCAAAATCTTTCATCATTTTGCCTAATGAATCATAAAGATCAGTGGGTGATGAAGTGTGTGTATCACAATCACTATCACTTGAATCTGTATGAGATGAGTTAGAGTGTACCTCATCTTCTTGATCTGGTTGATCTTGTTCTTTAGCCATAAGGCAGATCATAGCCTTTTCATTAGAGTCAGTTGAGTAGTTAGCTTCACTACTCTCTGAGTCTACTGCTTCTTTAGACTTGGCTGTCTCAGCAGTGTCAACAACCAACATGGCTTTCTTCTTTTCCTGTCTTCTCTCTCTGAAGACCTTTCTTTCTTCTTCATTCCTATATTTGTTGACTGTTGTATAGGAACAATCGACTGCAAAATATCCTGGTTGTCTGCAGTTCCAACACAGGTTCTTAGCTCTTTGATCAGCTCTTTCTGTTCTTGGGTTATCAACTCTCTGATATTCAAGCGTTTGATGCTCAGCTCTCTTGGGTGGCCTATCTTCCCTTGACTTAGAAGGAGCTGAATGTCTCCTGGAGGTTTCACCCTTATTTCTTTTATAGTTCTTATTGAAGAACTTGTTGAATCTTTTAACAATCAGGGCAATTTCCTCCTAGTCTATGGCTTTCTTGGGTTCAGCTTTCTTTCCATCCTTGGCTATCAGTGCAGCTGTCTTGGGTACATCTGTCTCCTTTTGCTCTTTTCTTCTCAGCTCAAACTCATAGGCTTTGAGATCTGAGAATAGCTCATGGTTAGATGTTCTTGAGAGGTCCATTGAATGTCTCAAGGCCATAGTCTTCATTTCCTATTCAGCTGGGAGGCTCCTTAAGATTTTCATACACATTTTCTTTTGTGTATATTCTTTCCCAAGAGTTAAAAGCTCATTTGTGATTTCAGTGAATCTGGCATCCAACTAATCTATAGTTTCACCTGTAAGCATTTTGAAATTTTCAATTTTTTGAACAACAACAGACAATTTTTTTTTTTTAATTTGTTCTAATCTTTCACAAATTAAAGTCAGTTTATTCCAGATTTCTTTTGCAGATTTGCAAGATTTGACTTTATTGAACATTGATTTGTCCAATGTCTTGTAGGGTATGTCCTTGGTCACATTGTCCAAGTTGTATCTCTTCCTATCTTCATTTGTCCACTCAGTCCATGGTTTTTCAACCATAGCTGGTCTTGCTTCAGCAGCAACTTCTTCTCCTTCAGCTGCAGCTGCTCTTCTTACAACCGTGTTCACTTTCAGTATTTGTAGTGGGCCATCCTCTATCACAAGCCACATTCATGATGTAATGCAGATAGATGAGCCTGCATACGAATTTTCCAATCAACAAATTCTTCAACAGTGAACATAGGAATGCGTGTCAGATTTGCTTCCATGATAATAACTTTGCTTAAAATGAAAGATTTTGAAAATGCAAGTGTTTAAAACCTTTTTGAAAATATAGAGATCTAGTTCAGTAACCAGAGCGGAAGGCTCAATGAACAAACCGCTCTGACCACTTGTAGGTCCCAATGGGTGTGAGTAAGGTTTAGAAGGGGGGAGGGTTGAATAAACCTTACCAACTTTTCGATTTTAGTCCTTTTAAAAATATAACAGAGTTAACTCAAACAGTTGTGTCCTTGAGGGACAACTAAGTTGGTTATTCAGCTAAGTTAGCCACTCAACAGACTCGATAGAGCTGTTGATAGAATAACTCGGCTACTTTAACTGTTTAAACTTTGAACTTTAACTTGGTTGTATTGGTTTTATCAGCGGAAGACTTAACACCCTTGATTTGTTTTAAGTGTGTTTTAACACTTGATTTTTAGCACTTGGTTATTAATCAGTTGGATAGCAAATGTGAGTTTTATCAGCAGATATGATGTAAGTATGCAAAATGTAAATGTGCTGAAAAATAAATGACACAAGTAATTTTTATAGAGGTTCGCAGATGGGGTAATTCTTCTAGTCCTTTCTTCTCTAACTCCTGGAGGAATCCACTGTGTAATAGATCAATTTACAACGTGGTGAACAGTCTAGAGACAGCCTTGGTCACACAGCTGGCTTCTCTTGCGACTCAGCTTCTTCACAGGGCAGCTGTCTTGCTACTTCAACTCACTTCTCAAGCTCCTGGATTTGATCACGAAGCCCTCCAATAACTTGATACTGGTTCGACCTTGAACCTTCCTACAATCCTCCTTGGAAAGTAGACCTCTTCTGATTCTTCAAAAGTTTCCTCTCCAACAGATTTGAAGTTGTCTTTCCTTCACAGCTTGTGTTGGATCGATTTCCTTCGAGTTTCAGGCTTGAGGATTTGCTTGAATATACTTGAGAATATTGCAGTTAAAATGCTTGAATATTGCTTGCTTGTTCGTGGTTTAGGTAACCTTTTCTCAGTAAATTCCTCAGCCTTTTATAGTGCACTTTTGAAATTTTGCCCGTTGAAGAGATAGGCTAATTTCAAAAGTCACTTGTGTTCGTTGGCTTGTCTTGTCTGCAGTCCTTGATGTTGGCATATCCTCGTATTAAATGTCTTGCAGCATTGCAGCTAGTCTGACACATGGTGCAGTGTTTCCCATTGGTTTATTCCTTTTGCACATAACTTGGACTAACACTTTACTTCTAACAACTCTGGAATGTTACTATTCTGCGTAACATTCTTGACTTTCATCAACGGATCTAACTCAGTTGTCTTGACTTGACTGCTGTCTTTTAATCCCCAGGTGACTTGAGTCAGCTTCAGACTTTGGATGACTTAACCCTCACAGCTGTTCCATAGCTGATACTCCTTCAGTCGAGTTCTTGACTTTCTTCTTGGCCATACTTAGCTGATATACAACAGAGTCTTCAATTTAGTCTTCAGTTGACTTCTTGTATTTCTTGGCATAGCTGACTTGAGTCAGCTCTCTCAGTCCTATCTATTACAATACAAATTACAAGCAAGTCAGCTCTCTCAGCCCTATCTATTATAATACAAATTACAAGGAAAATGGGGTGCCAACTTCCTAGTTTAAGTTTTATATGGTATCATCAAAATCTACAAAATAAATTTCCTAACAAAAATGTCCTGGTTGTCTGCAATTCCAACACAGGTTCTCAGCTCTTTGCAAGTCAGCTCTATCAGTTCTCTGATTATCAGCACTCTGATACTCAGTTCTTTGATGTTCAGCTCTCTTGGGTGGTCCGTCCTCCTTTGCTTTGGAGGGTGCTGAGTGTCTTCTTGAAGATTCACCCTTGTTCCTTTCATAGTTCTTATTGAAGAACTTGTTGAACCTTTTTACCATCAGGGCAATCTCATCTTAGTCTATTGTCTCATTGGAATCAGCTCTCTTAGCTTCACCAGCCATGAGTGCAGCTATATTGGGTACAACTGTCTCCTCTTGTTCTTTTCTTCTCAGCTCAAACTCATATGCGTTAAGGTCAGAGAACAATTTGTGGTTTGATGTTTTGGTGAGATCCATGGAATGTCTCAGGGCCATGACCTTCATTTCCCACTCAGCTGGGAGACACCTTAGGATCTTCATACACATCTCGCTTCTGCGTATATTCCTTCCCTAGAGCTGAAAGCTCATTGGTGATCTCTGTGAATCTGGCATCCAGCTGATCCAGACTTTCACCTGCAAACATTTTAAAATTCTGAAAATTTTGGATTGCAACAATTAATTTATTTTCTTTGATTTGATCAGACCCTTCACAAATCAAAGTGAGTTTTTGCCAAATTTCTTTGGCTGTTTTGCAAGATTTGACTTTATTAAACATAGCCTTATTCGGAGTTTTATAAAGAATATCCTTGGCAACATTGTCAAGGTTGTATCTCTTTCGATAATTGTTGGTCCATTCACAATGGGGTTTGTCAACCATTGCATGTCTGGGCTCTGCTGGTGCAGCATCCTCTCCTTCAGCTGGAGCTGCCCTTCTCACAACAGTGTTGACTTTTAGAATTTGAAGTGGTCCATCCTCAATCACTAGCCACATTTCATCATGCAGGATTGACATATGAGCCTGCATACGAATTTTCCAGTCATCAAACTCTTCCACAGTAAACATTGGAATGCGAGTTAGATTTGCTTCCCTGATAATAACTTTGCTTTTGAAATAAAAGCTTTAAAAACTGAAGTGTTGATTCTTTTGAAAAAGAATGAGATCTAGTTCAGTAACCAATGCGGAAGGCTTAATGAATCAACCACTCTGATAGCACTTGTAGGTCCCAAGGGGTGATGTGTAAGGTTTAGAAGGGGGGTTGAATAAATCTTACCAACTTTTTCGATTTAGTCCTTTTAAAAGTATTGTCATAGTTAACTCAAATCGCCTTAGTCCTTGAGGGACAACTAGGTTGCTTTACACAACAAAGTTACCCACTCAACGGACTGATCGAAATTTGTTGATAGTATAACTTAGCTTCTTTCAGCTAACACTTAGAAATACAGCTGATTTGGTTTTGTCGGCGGAAGACTTATCACCCTTATGATTTTTAAACATGTTTTACAACACTTATTTTAGCAATAGTTATTATCACCAGAGTTTAGCAATTTAACATAGCAGCAAATATGAAATAAATGCAAGAATTAGATGTGCTGTAAAGTAAATAAGACACAAACAATTTTTATAATGGTTCGAGGATGGGGTAATTCCTCTAATCCATTATTCTCCAACTCCTGGAGGAATCCACTAAGTAACAAGATCTTGGTTACAAAGCGGTCAACAATCCGAGTTAGCTTCGATCACACAGCCAGCTGCTCTTGGGACTCAGCTTCTTCACAAAACAATTGTCTTCCTACTTCAGCTTCTTCAAACTCTTGGAATTGTTCACACCGCCCTCCAATGAGTCTAAAGCTTCTGGTTCGATCTGGAACCTTACTACTTCTCCTTCAACCTTGGAGAGTAGACCCCTTGCTCTTTAAACAGGTTTCCTTTCAACTGATGAAGTAATATTTCCTTTACTGAATCGTTGGATTGAATTCCTTCGAAATTAGGCTTGAGGATTTCTTTGAAAATCTTGAGAGAGTTTGCAGGTTATTGCTTGCTTGTATGCTTGATAGTCTTATGAAATTCGTCACCTTCTCTCACTTGCTTCCTCAGCCTTTTATAGTGTAGATTTGAAATTATGTCCGTTGAAGAGATAGACACAAATTTCAAATCACACTCGTAGGTTGTTGGCTTGTCTTGTCTTGCAGCATTGATGTGGATTGTACCATGAATTAAATGCTCTGCAGCCTTTCCTTAATCTCTGCAGGTTTTCAGGTACATCATTTTTGGAATGACTTAGCTGTCAGTCGGCTGACTGAGACAACTTTTCTATCACTCGACTTAATCTTCACTTCACTTCACACAACTGACACAGATCTGGGTCTTCTCTTTGATCTTCAGTCGACTCTTGTAATCTTCAACTTAGCTGACTTCAACTCAGCTTATACACCCCTATCTATTACAAGTTGAATTACATAGAAAATGGGGTGCCAACTTCCTAATATAAGTTTTACATGGTATCATCAAAATCTAAACATAAATTTTCCCAACTTGGAACACAAGACTCAGGAAAACCAAGTTTTGTCGCACCCACGATTCAGCTAAAGATTGAGTTCTTAACAAATACAGTAGTTGGGGAGCCGCTCGCAAAAGCCCGTACAAAGCAGCGCCCCACCCGAAATTGGGCGCCCAACCTGGGCCACCCCATAGAAGCTGCATAATGACACTGAAGAATGTAAAATTTTGAGGAGGAAGCTCATCTAAATCAATCATTAACAAGCTCCACTAAAGTTATGCGGTGCCACAAGTTGCGCACCAAAGAAAGAATATTCATATGATTGGAGTCATCAACATAACTTCTAAAGGCCCTGAAGAGAAATGCAAGCTCTCTAGTAAAAATAGTGATTAAGTCCAGCGGCGAGATCAACTTACCACACACATTAGGATGAACGCCCCACACCCTATCATGAAGATGGTCTGTTTCCTCATCGTGGATGCTCTCTCTCATTACTACATTTGGGAAGGCCCAACCTGAACTAATTCCAGTCCATCCTCTCCATGGTTCATCTCAAGCTGAAGTTCCCCATAGAGTTTGGAGTAGGCAAAACTATTGGAGATATCGAGACAGCTCAAGAATGTTATGCCACCACGATAAAGATGATCAAGCTTCCCCGATCAGACAGTGAGAGCATCGAACCATCTTAGGAGTCGCGAACCTCGGTAGCTCCCGAAAATACCAATTCTCCCTTCCCTCCAACAGTTCTCTTAATTTCCAAATACGGCCGCGGTCAATGACCATTCGGGCACTCTATTTAGCAAACCTCATTCGACGCTCCTATAGGGGAGGGGCTCCCTCACAAGAGTCCTCGTAAATAAACCTCCTCCAGCACTCTCGGAAGGGAGGGACTCCCTCGCGGGGGTCCTTATAAATAAACTTCCTCTGGTGCTCTCGGAGGGGAGGATCTCCCTCACGGGGGTCCTCGTAAACAAACCTCCTTTGATGCTCCCCGAGGGGAGGGGCTCCCACATGGGGGAGTCCTCATAAAATTCTCTTCCTCACCAACATACACCACATGAATGTACAACAAAAAGAAGGCAAAAATACTAACACATCGCAGAAGGAATTACTACACAGTCGAAGTAATGAAAGAAGCAAGAGCTCTGGGAAGAGCTCCTAAAGGGCGCCACCTTTGGGTTCCCGGAGGGCGCTCCCTGAACTCTTGAAGGGCATCCCCTCTGGGCCGCGGAAGGAAACCCCTTAATCTCTGTACAAACATCTTCGGCCATTCTGGAAGAACTAAGACTTCATCACAAAGGGAATGATCCATCTCCACACAAAATGCGAACAAGTCCCCACGGACAAAAAATCACAGAGAGGCAAATACGCATAAGGAAAAGCACAAATGTAAGCATACTACCAAAGGGGTGGAACATCATCCGGCCCCTTGGGGGAAATGAAACATCTCAAAGGAAATAACAAGAAGAACATCCAAGTGCAGAAAGTAAGCCCTGAGCAGATGGGTTGAAAACAGAGGTCGTCCAGACTGGAATAACTATCAGATTAATTGAATGTTGGGGTCTCCATCCTCCCCAGCAGCATCAGCACCACCGATCTCACCCTCATCGCCGGCATCTGGGCCTACGACTCCCTCGCCAACAAGACATAACTCCAGAGCTATAGGGGGAATATAGAAGCCCATGGACAAAAGTGGAAATGGAATAATGTAATTGAAACCGAATGGCGGTGACGCCTGACCGGAGTGAAAGTAAAGAAAGGCTGAAATACGAAATTTGCCCGAAATATGAGAAAACTCAGGAGAAGACAAAAAAATACGCAAGGAATGACGGACCGAGGGGCTTGGGCTGTCCCCCGCTCTAGAAGGCATGCTAGGGCTCGCATCACTTTCTTCGCTACTCGATGCACTCTACTCTTCTCTACAACTCTCCATGGACACGCTTCTCAATTCTCAAGAAAATTTCACTAAGTGTGCTACCAAGCAAGGGAATTCAAAGTCAAAGTTGGGGAGGGCTCCCTTATGGGGGGTCCTCGTAAATTTCTAAGGAATCTCGAGATAAGCCAAACACTGTATCAGTTTAGCTCTCGCACTGCTTCATTCTTCCACAGCACTTGAGTTGGGGCCTTATGTTGGGGGCAAAAATGTCCTTTAATATTTAATAAATAATTCAATTTATATATAGAAATAATATTATTAATTGCCTAATAATCCATGAGCTACAGATGAAATTAGGGGTGGCCAAATTGAACTGAAAGTTGGTTCCAAATCAGAACTGGGTTCCAAACCATGTAGACCGGTTACGGTTCCTTGGTCTCCAAAATCATGGAACCAGGAGTTTTAACCATTGGTTAGAACTATCTGTGGAACCGGCAGTTTCAAGGTTAAAACTATTTTTTTTATTTTCATTTGGTAAAAATATGCTATAAGAAATGTTAAATATTTATTATGATCTTTTATATTCGTAACCACATGAGACACATTTTAACCAAATGTTCTAAGTGAACTACATGAACTTTGATTCCTTTATGTTCTAATAGTATATATAGACAGTTTAATATCATTATTAATATTAAGTACAAAACTTAATTGAATATTAAGTCCAAGTCTTTTTCTTTCTTTTCCCTTTTTTTATAATCAGAATTGATAAACTATTTTTAAAAAAACAAAAATTACCAAAAGATAAACAAATGGTTTCAGTTAAAACCGGAAGTGGAACCGTTGAGGAATTGGGTTCCAAACTAGAACTAGAATCGATTCCGGTTTGGAACTGGAACCATGAAGCAACGGTTCCAATTTTGGTTCCTCCAAAATGAGAAACCAGCACCAGTAGTTTTGCAACTAGAACCGGCGGTTCTAGAACCGTGGCCATCCCTAGGTGGAATAGCCTGACCTAAAGGGTCCGAGACTAGCCCAGAAGCCAATTTCTCCTATACGGCCCATAAGGCCCACTACCCATGTACATAAAGGTCCCTCTTCATTTGTAAGTGAACCTCTCATAATCTCACTTCACTAAAATTCAGTATTCAGTTACTGTCGTATATTATCTCTCGTTCACCGTGCTAACTTGAGCGTAGGATATGCCTCCCTAGGCAACCCCAAGGGACTCCCCTAACATTTGGGTTTGTCCAGATATGTTCCCAGTAGAAGATTTCTAGCTCAATGAGAAGAAGACCCCCCTAACATTTGCGTATGTCTAAACAAGTTCCCAATAGAAGATTTCCAGCTCAAGGAGAAGAAGACTTCCCACTTAGGGAGAAGAAGTCTTAGACTAATTCAGAAATTCTAACTTGGAGTGATTTGCCCTAAAAAACAGCATCTGACACATTTTTTCTATTAAATACTCGATAGATTTGAACTAAAAAATTACAAGAAAACTTTTTTATGGGACTAAAATTGCTTATATATTTTAATTTGGAACCGTAAGTATCAAAATTGAACTTGATGGTTCTGCAACCTTGCTAGTAATATCAGTGATGAGTATAAAAGATTATCAAATTTAAAACGTACCTTGAGTGTGATATTTGTAGATACTTGAGTTAGGGTTTCTTCATATCCGGATTCTGATATGGAAATCTAGGAGTTTCTATAACACGAATTCCATTTAGATTAGCTCAGTCATATGTGATGTCGGACTTGACCTATTGGGTTTTAGGGCTTTTTGAATAGGTCCCGATCTTAAATAGGATATTGAGCATTTCCCTAGGTTTGGAAAACCATTGCACTTTAGCATCATCAGTTAGACTAATTCCCTTTTTTTTTTGTTTGAAGTCGTTCCTTAGATTTTGTCATTTTTCAATACCCTTTACATGATGAGCTCTGCCCTTTTTGGATCGATCCTAATAGAAATATAGCGAAGCCCTCCATATAGGGGCATTGCTAGGGGGGTTTTATCTTGTTTTTTTTAAGGGTAAAAAAAATTACATGTTTTGGCTAAAAGGAATTGTTTTTGGCTAGGAGTAGTCATGCGTGCTGGTTATGCCCCTGTCTCCATAACTGAATAATTTATCGCTATTCATGCTGGCAGCCATCTCGACTCCTCAATTTAGCCTAGTTTAGTCCTCATTAGAACTGAAATTGCAATAACCTCATTCCTAATGGACAAAAGTGCAATCTTTCAACTATATCGCCCAACAAGCACTTGAGATTATTTATACGTGAATAGCATATATTTGTAATTTTTATTTGCAATTTGTTGTTCATTTTTATATTTGGATTATTAGATTTCATAAAAGTAATAGCGGAAAATTAATATGAGACGTCTCATGGGTTTAAATCCGTGAGATGGATCGTGCCCAAGCTCAAGGTGGTATTTTTGTAATTTTCAGAGAGTAGTGATATTTTTTAATATTAGGTAGTAACATAGTTTAACTAGGCCGGGGGCAATATTATAATATTGGGTGATGGCATAGTATACTTTAGACTCGATAAGTATTACTTTTTATTTAAAAAATATAACTTTTACTCTGAAAAATATACATTTTCAAAGTAACAAAATGGATGTTTCTTTGAACGAATGTTGTTTTAAAGAGTCATATAGAGCATTTCTTAAAGTATCAATTTTACTATAAAAAAATATATGTTTTCAAAGTAATTAATTTGATAGGCTAAATTGCATTTTTGGTACACCAACTTAGGGCTAGTTGTACTTTCATCAACCAATTCCAGGGTCTTCCAAATTAAGACACTAATTTATAATACACATTGAGTACACTGATTGTCGAAAATAGAAATTTTCGTAGGAAAATTTCCCCTAATTTGGGATATTGACTTTGTTTGGCCAATTTTGATGACATGCGTTGGGCCTGGTCCATTTAGCAATTAATAAATAAAATAAATGATGATGTGTATCTTTTTGGAGGGAAATCACTAGTATTTATCCCTAGTTCCCACTCATTAATAAAAACATGAATTCTAAAATTGGTGAAATTTGCAGATTCAGAGGAAAACCTTCATTCAAGAAAAAATGTCTCACACAACAAGCTCTATTGACTGCTACTGTGGAATGAGGGTCGTGATTCACACACCTTGGACACGAGAACCCAGGGAGGAGGTTTTTGTCATGTCTTCATTAGGATGTAGGTTAATTTCTCCCTTTCGAAACTGTAAACTTTTTCTAAAATGTTTTAAAGAAATCGTTACATTTGCTTAAACATTATTAAATAAATTTTGTTAGCCTTTCTAAAATTTTTGGAATAATTTTTTTCAAATATAATTTTTTTTCCAAATTCTGGAATTTTTCGAATAAAATTTGTTAATTGAAATGTTGCAGAGAGGTGGATGTGGATACTTTGATTCGGAGGACCCTCCAATGTACTGTAGGTTTAAGGCTGTCATACCTGGTCTATTGAGGAAGTTGAATCTGGTGAATGGTGAAGTGAAAAAACTGGACGATGAAAAGAAGAAGCTTCAACAGATTAAAAAGAAGCTTGAAAGAAGTAACAAGATTGAGGAGGTTGGTATATGCAATGCCAGGGTTTTTCCTTGTCTTACAGTTGATACGGATTTCATTTGTTGATGTGAAGGAAGAGAAAGAAGCTGGAGCTACTCCTTTGATGATAGCTTGACCAAGAATGTTGTTTTGTTTTGTTGTATGTAACACATGTGGAATTTTAGCATCTCATGTTATTCTAGTTTTATGTCAAATTTTCTTTTATTGTACTAGTGAACTAATGGTTCTACCATTCGAATGAAGAAGTGTGTTTACGGTTTGTAGACATTGATATATGGTGTTTGTTTTTATACTTGCAGAAAATTGGAGATGATTAACAACTGACATTAGCAACATAAACATCAACATACTGCCATTAACACTTAAAATATAATTAACAAGTGACTTTAGCAACATAAACATTAATCAACTCCAATATACTACCAAAACACATGGTCATAAAGTATTGCCAAAATACATGGTCATACAAGACCATTAAAGTAGATTATTATAAAGTACTCTCAAAACACATGGTCATACAAGACCATTCAATTCCCAACTGCCTAAAGTGTTCAATACACCGCAAATTACAGACAAAAATTCCAAAATATTAAAAAAAAAAGACAACTTCATTTATTCTTGGACTGGCTTTGTGCTGTGAGATCAAATGTGATTTGGGACAATGGCTTGTATTTATGCCCAGGCTCAAAAGGTCCTCTTGGATTTCCCTTGTGAAGTTGTTGCCACACTGAAGGTCTTTGAACATATTTCACTTGTGGTGGGTTAGACTGATATTGTTGTGTAAGAATGGGATTTGCACACTCCTCATGCAGATGATTGTTTGTTCCATAGTCATGGACATGTGACATAATTGTGGGTTGGACAGCTCGTGGTGGCATATTACCGCCATTCCCTGCAGCAGTCTCGTTGTCACAACTATTGCCAGCGTTGTGCTTTCTCACCTAAGTGTAAAGACAAATAGTAAAAAAACAATTGAGATAATTTTAAGAATAATTCAATGTGCATATACCACTAAACTTTTCCTTGCAAGCCCGCTGGACAGGTTAGTAGCATCTTCCTGGATTGGTTGTATTGTTGTATTCTAAATTGAGCTTCCTTCAGGGGCTGCCCTTTTTGCACATGTAATTGTATTATGCCCTTTCACACCACATTTACTACATTTGATGTGTTTTTATTGTCTTGTCAATTTTTGGGGCTTATTTCCCTTTGTTTTATCTTTCCCTTATTTGGAGCTTCATCAGCCTCCAACATTCTAGCTTTAGCTTTTCTCCCAACCCCTCTCCCAAAATTCGGAGGTTATGGTGGAATAAATCTCACCATTGATTCCTATAATAGCATATGCATATACCTTCTTGTAAGTGTCAACAGTGTAGCATGAATCAACATAATCAAGAGGATCTAATATTTGCATAAACATTGCACTACAAGCATGTCTGCAGGGTATGCCAGTCAATCCCCACATCCTACAGGTAGATGATAAGTTTTCTAAATCCACATTATATTGTCCCCTATCAAGGCATGTAACTTCATAGTGTGTGTTATCAAATTTCAAAGGGTTGCAGTTCCCAGCTTTGTCAGCATGTTTCTCAAGTATTTATTTATTTTAGGACATAATCTATTCTTCTACTTGATCTCTGCCATGTCTCTATTTTTCTGGAGTCTTGTCATTATGTATTGCCTAATCCATTCAAACATTGAAGGATCGCCTTCTTTGTTGCTTCAAAGATGCAATAATTGAATGTTTCACAAACATTATTTAAGAGCATATCACACTTTGGAGTCTCATTAAAGTGTGACCTACTCCATTGATTAGGAAGTTTATCACTCAACCAATCTGCAACACATTCATTAAGCTCCCTCATTTCAGTCATCTTGTGCTTAAACTCCCCATTTTTGTAGGCAAATCCTCTAAATCCAGCAGATTTCATATTGTTGTGCAAATGCCTAACACAAAATCTATGATCAGAATCAGGAAAATACCTCATTAAAAGCTTGGATTAAACCCTTCTGCTTGTCTGAAATGAAAGGGTAATCATTCTGGCTTGTGATACTCAAATCATGCTTCAATAAAATTAAAAACCACTCCCAAATCTCCTTATTCTCTGAACATACTATAGCATATGCATTGGGATATAAGTTATTATTTGGATCCACACCAACAATTGTGAGTAACACTCCTCTATGTGGGCATTTCAAGTGGCAGCCATCCACTCCTATGATTGGCCTGTATCCTGCCTTAAACCCTTCCTTTAATGTATTAAAACACACATAAAATTTTCTAAACTTCTTTTGCCTATTCTCATCATCTTCAGTCCCTAAAATCACCGTAGAACCTTGTTTGGACCTTCTTAACTCTTCACTATAATCCCATAGTTTTGTAAACTGAAACTCATCATGACTCCCTTCAATCAAATTTATAGCTTTCCTCTTAGCTCTGTATGCCTGATGTTTTGATACATGGCACCTTAGTTCATTCACTACATCTTGCCTCCATGACTTCACATTTATTTTGGATCACTCTTGAAATTTTGCAGGTATTTCTCAGTCAACCAAGGAGCTTTTACATTTTTAGCAACATAGCTTAAAGGACAGGAGTGTTGGCTGTTATATTCCCTTATTTTATAAGATGATTGATCTTTCACCTTAATCAAATGAATTTTCCACTCACAACCATCTCCTTCACATTTAACATACACCTTGTAGTTGTCATTTTTAGTGAACTTCAAACTTCTTTTTTGTTTTGATGGCAAACGAATCAACTTCCTTCCTAAACTCAACTCTGTTCCTAAACACCATGCCTACCTTGAATCCAGTGTCATATATGAGTGCTGGATTAAATACAGGGTCATCATCTTCCTCTTCTTCATCAGACACCCTATTTTCTTCTAAAACCCCTTCACCATTAGCAACATCTTCTTCACTGAATCCATATGAGTCAGTTGAGTCTTCACCCCTAGATTGCATCTCATCAAAATGGGCATCATCATCCACATGCTCTTCAAATAGGACATCATCATCTACACTTTCACTAACTAAAGAGAAGTCACTGTCACCCAATTCATCTACACTTTCATTCACACTTTCACCCACATGCCCTCTGTTTGATCCACCATACCCATTGTCACCTTGTGCCTCAGTCTCCTCCTCTTCATCTCCCAATAACCGTATATAGATATGCATTTCCCTTATAGCCCTACTATTCTTATAACCCAACAATAAATCAACATCTTCACTTACTTAAAATTTTTTCATACATTAACTCAAAATTTATTATATTCATACGCCACATTGCATATAATCAAACACTATTATACACTACCACTAGTGTACCTTGCATGAGGTACGCGCACAAACTGACTTCCATAGTGCATGACAACGGTTATGGAATCAGAATCTGGATCTGTGGACCCAAAAAATGAATTAGAAAATGCAGTCATAAACAATAATTAAACAATACATACATGTTTCATAATAAATTAAACAAATAGGCCCACCCAAACCCCACATGTTCAATAGTTGAAATATACAAAAGTAGGCAAGGGACCATTTCATCTAAAAAATGAAAAATAATAAGATTCTTTCATTTAGGTAGGGGACCATTCATTAAAATATGTATACAACATAAATTAAACAAACCACGAAAATAAGCGGACGAAACATTCATGATATCTTGGAGGAGGTAAATTAAGATGCCTTTCATGGCAGATCATCACCATTTATGCAGAAATTGGGTGGGTTAGGGTTTTTCGATTTTTTTCTCCAACTTCGAAAAAGTTTGTTTTGGTTGGAATGTGATTAGGGTTTGTTTTGGTTGGAATGTGATTTGGCTTTAATTTTACAGATTATTTTAGTTTGTTTCCCTCCAAAAAGTTCCACATCATCATTTATTTATTTATTAATTGCCAACTGGACCGGGCCCAATGCTATGTCATCAAAATTGGCCGGACAAACTCAGAATCACAAATTCAATGTTCAAAAAATTATAAATTTGTGTTTTACTTTGTCAGGCCCTGAATTGGTGGACGAAAGTGCAACTGGCCCTAAATTAGTGTACCAAAAATGCAATTTAGCCTATTATGATATTAGTAGTTCTCTGTCAAGACCACATGTTGTATGCAATTTGTGAAAATTTTTTAACGTCATTTTTGTTTAGCCTTTCAAGCCTTTAGCCTACCCAATGATATTTAATTCCTTAGTTAACCAATTTGAGCCTATTGCCTTATTTTTCTGATAGCCACATTTTGAGCCTTGACTTGATATATCTTTTGTCCTAAACTTGAGCTTGTAGCATTGAGTAAGTTGGTTGAATGAGGATGAAATTCATAAAATCGATAATGTGGAAGAATGTGCAAGAGTTGGTTTATAGGAACAAAAAAGAAAAAGAAAAGATGAATGCTCAGACCCAATTTTTTTCTTTTTTTCTTTTTTTTAACCCCCGAGGTTTGCCGCGACGTTTATTGGGTTGCCTCCCACAAAGCGCTAAGTTTTTCGTCTTCAGCCAGACTCAAATTTCTAGCATCACTTTCGTTGAACCGTGTCGGTTGAAATCCTTGAGCCCTTATATTCCGTACCATCTATTAGACGAATGGCGTTGCACTGTTTTCTCGGATTAAGTTTAGTATCGCTTGGGAATTTGCTCTTTTGATGTTGGCCTTCCGCTGCGGTTGCGATTTGGGCTACTTGTATCTCCAAAGATTCCAGTCTCGCATTCAACAAAAACGATGTTAGAAATGAAGAATAGAAAAAAAATAAAAAAAAATTAAAAAAGAAAAATAATATTTACAAAAAAAATGCTTCAATTAAGATTGAACTACTTATTACTATATCTAAGTAGAATCTAATCAATCCCCGGCAATGGTGCCAAAAACTTACTCGCCAAAAAAATTTTGGTTCATACAACTGCAAGTGTACAGTGTAGTTTATAGAATAATGGCAAGCAAGGTCGTATTCCTCAGGGATTGAATCTCGAAACATTTAGGCTATAATAATATTGTATTCCAATTTTATTGAAGCGACCAAATATCAAGTTATTTTAACTAAAAATCGAAAAATAAAAGAAAACAAAAGAAATAAATTTGCGAACCCCACAAGGATTTTCACCATCTATAGGAGCAACCTTAGACACATAATCTCAACATGTTTCTTCAATATTAAATACAATTAAAGTTTTAAAAACCAATTCATGCAATTCTATGGGTTCAATTCCTACAATAGTTTATTGTGCACATAAACAGTAGATTAATAATAATTGACCCGATCCATCACAACTATTATTAACTCCCAAAAGATCTTTGAATTGAAGTACTCCCCACAAATAGAAGTAGACTCCCGATACATTACTCTATTTATGCCTGAATTTGATTATCATCTTACTAGAACTCACCTCCCGGATTGTGGACTAGAAGTATGACATGCAAATTATTGATCAGATAAAAAGCAATTATGAATAAGAACTCGAATTCATAAAATAGAAAGCATGAATAAAATAAGAAAATAAATAATCATATTTAACATAAATCAACAGTTTCGATTATGCCCCTAAGATCCGAAAGATATGCCAAACATTGATTACAAACTCATAGACAAATTCAAATCAATATTATGACATTGTTTAAGCACAGACAAGAGTTCTTAGACATAGAAAGAAAACCCCTTCTTGTTAGGATGGATTCTCCTTCCAAGCCCTCGAAACTCTTGTGCTCCCTAGATGCGAAAGCCTTATGGTGTTCTTCGCGACCTTACCTTTTGCTCTCAGAAGCTCTTCGATTTCTTCGTTCCTGTGTTAATTGATTTTTTTTTGTGTATCAAGTTGTCTATTTTCGTGCAAGCCTTGGGTCCATTTTATAGATGCTTGGAGAGATCACTTGTAGAGTTGGAACGGGAAGCAAATTCTTAAAAATGCGTTGAAACAGAGTCCCACACGGCCGTGTGGTCCTGTCTTCAGCCCTTCCTCGCATGGGCGTGTGGTTCAACACGGTTAGGTGGTGCGATTGGCTTCCCTTCCCTACATGGCCGTGTGACTTCACACGGTCCGGTCGTGTGGGCCTATTTCGTCCTCTGTTTTCAATCCAACTTCGCACAAACGTGTGATTTTCACATCGGCACTCCACACGGCCGTGTGACACCACACGGTCCGGCCGTGTGAAGTGTTTTCGTCCACTTTTTCCATTGTTTTGATCTTTTCTTCGCATTCGTCAATCTTAGCCGGGCATTCCAACTGATATTTCTTCATTTTAAGCTCTGTTTCCTGCCAGAATTACAAGAAGACGCAGTATCATGCCCTTTTAAGGAAACCATGTAAAAACATAGTAAATATAGGTGCAAATACATCAATTATATATCATTTTAAGCCCCTAAATGCACGTATATTTTACACACATCAGTCAACAGTTTAAGTTTGGGGGTTTGTTAAGTGTGAGTTTTGCATGTATTTTGGACATGGTTTTGCTTAAATTGAGATTATAAACATGCATTAACATTGTAATACGGGTTGCATTCTTAATATTTGGAAAAGATATTACGCTTTGCTCATTTTGCAGGAAAATAACTATGTTTAGAGCACTTTTGTGGCAATTTGGAGCATGGCAGTATTAGAACCCTTGTGAATTGTGTGATTGCACAAAGTAAAGAGTTGACCACGCATGGGCAGCCCGTACGCATACGCACGGCCCATCCGTGAGGTATGAAGCAGCTCTTGAAGTTCGGCATGGCGCACGGACTGACCGTGCATACACGCACGGCCCGTGCGCCTGTGCAGAATAAAATTATGGGCTTCGACTTGACGTACGGGCAACCCGTGCGCTTTGGCATGGCCCGTGCGTCTGTGCGGGTTTTGACAGTTTCTTTCCTTGTCAACTTAGATTTTGTCCTACTAGGGTATAAATTGATAGGAGGCAGACCCAAACGCAAAGACAAAGACTTTTACCCTAAAAATAGAGAAAAGGACATCCTTCTTCAGGAGGAATCGAGAGAAAGGTCAAGATCGCATCCACACTTGAGGATTGAAGATTGATTGAGAGATCCATCGATATCCCTGAGTTTTCCTTCTCCATTGTATTTTATTTTTCATCTAGTTGATATCGATTTGAATAATTTGTTTATGAATTCTTCTTTTCCCATGTCCGGCTAAACATCTTGTAATTCTGGGGCTTGGGAGTAGGTTAATTACCTATTGTTTGATGATTGATTTTAATTGAAGTTATTATTTGGAACCCTATTTGAGTACTTTATCTTATTGTTTGTTTTATCATTTGTCCAATGATTGGGCATGTTTGATGTGTTGATTCATAATTCGAGGGATGAGTTTCAATATTAGATCTTGAGTACTTGACACGAATATTTTGCATGATTGAGAGTCTATGACTATTTGTGAGGATTTATTGATCTTTATGCTTTTGGGAGTTGGTTATTCTATATTGAGTAGAGATGCTAGCATAGGTAATCCAATCGACATGTTTATTTTGTCTCGAGAGAGAGAATAAATAACTTGTGTGATCGTCTTATAGGAAAGATAGATAATAACTTTGGCTTGATTGATCTGATAACAAGAGAGTGATTAACTGAAGCCATAACCCTGGAATCCATTCATTTACTAGATTTTTTCACTCGTGATTCTTTGCTTTGTTACTTTTGTGGTAGAATATTTTCTTAGTTTTTATATATCATCAATAAGAATTCGATCGTCTAAATAAAAATAGTGCTATTATAATCTCAATACTTAGTACATTAATTTATTACTCTTTGTGGGATCGACCTTGCTCACCATATCTATTAACTAAGTCGTTCACGTGCGGTGAAGCTAAGAAATTAGGCGAATAAGTTTTTGGCGCCGTTGCCGGGGACTAATTAAATTTTTATTACTAATATTGCGATAAATAGTGTTATTTTTAATTTAGACATTTTTTCTTTTTATTTTATTTTGTTAGTTCTATTCCTACAGTGTTTGATTTGTTTCTTTTAGTTGGTCCAGTTAGTGCATGAACACTCACTCCAAGCGAAGAGAATTAGAACCGTTCATTCTGGAGGTTGAAGCATTCGCCAGAAGAATAAGTGCAGCTACTAGACGATAGTAAGAAATCTAGATCAAACTATGGAGGTTGTGAACGAGAACAACGAGAATCACAATCATAACAATGGGAATAACAATCAGGTACCTCAGCCAAAAGTACAGACGGTCCAGCAACAAGCGATTCGCGATTACTTTCGCCCTCGAACAAATTGCAATTATGGTGGAATTGCAATTATACCAATTAATGCTAATAACTTCGAGTTAAAACCGGCATTGATTTCAATGATTCAGCAAAACCAGTTTGGGGGATTTCCAACTGAGGATCTCAATTCTCATCTTGTATACTTCATGCAAATTTATAACACGATCAAGATAAATGGAGTGTCGGATAATGCTATAAGTCTGCGCCTATTTCCTTTCTCTTTAAGGGATAAGGCGAGTAACTGGTTAGGCACATTGACTCAAGGGAGTGTTAATACCTGGGATGATTTGAGCCAGAAATTCTTATTCAAATTTTTTCACCAAGCAAAACACTGCAGCTCAAGAGCGAGATCACACAGTTCAGACAATTCGATTCTGAACCATTATACGAGGCCTGGGAGAGATTCAGAGACTTGTTGAGGAGGTGTCCGCAACATGGGTTTCCAGAGGATCAGCAACTTTGTTTCTTCTACAATGGGTTGTCGGGACAGACAATATCATTTGTGGATGTTGCAGCAAGAGGGGCTTTATTAGCAAAAATCCCACAAGATGTATTTAATTTGCTTGAGGAGATGGCGATGAACAGTGATCAGTGGCCCTCCGAGAGGACAAACATCAAAAGGGTAGCTGAAGTTTCTGACTCGGATCCGATCAAAGCATTAACGGCTCAGATGACTGTGTTGACAAATCAGTTAAGTGTTTTAACTCAAAGGGCAGAGGCAAACGCGGGTGAAATAATGGGGGAGTTCAGCATAATCCTATAGAAGAGGCTCATTATGTCAATAACCAGAATTTCAACAATTTCCGGAATAATTCGACTCCTACACATTATCATCCGAGTTTGAGGAATCACGAAAATGTCTCATATGCAAACACGAAAAATGTGATTCAACCACCACCAGGCTTTAGTGTGATGAATGGAGTTATTAATGCGGAGGCAAAGCCATCTATGAAGGACATTCTTACTTCATTTATGGGTCAGACGAGTTCGTTTATGAATGAAACGAGGAACCGATTTAATAAAGATGAGACTAAGCTGGACAAGATTGAGACACATGTTACGCAATTGACCAACATTATGGGCTCACAAATGAAAAATCTTGAAACTCAGATTGGCCAGTTAGCTATGATTGTTGGTGGACAACATCAGAAGGGCCAATTTACGAGCAACACTAAAGTCAACCCGAAGGAGCAGTGTAAATCCATTCGCCTGCGGAGTGATACAAAGTACGAAGGGCTGAAGATTCTGGAAAATCATAAAAATTCGAAGACACACACGGACCATGCGTGGGCGCACGGTCAGCCTGTGCGCATGCCAGATGACAAAATTCCGACCAATGGAAAAGAGGACACTGTAGCAAACGACAAAGTTGAAGTCGATGATTGAATCGAGGGACACAAAGATGAACAAAAAGGGGCTGAGAAGCTTAGGGTGCGATTGGATATGCTTTCATTTTGAAAATTTTTTTTTCGCTAGAGAATAGTGAAAAAAAATTATGATGAAAGCTTTTGGAAAATTTTGACAGTGTGAATGGATATGTAATGATGAAAGTTGATTTGATTTAAAAATAGTAAAATAATAATTGGATGTGATTGGTAGTTAGAAATGTGTGAGTGAGTGAATAGTGAAATTTGTGGGAGAATGTGTAATAATGATTAGTTTTTTGTGAAAAAATGTGTAGATGTGATTGGTGAAAGAAAAAACGAGAAAAAGTGAAAGTGAGAGAATAGTATATTTTCTGAAAATTTTCATAAATCTTCTTCTAACTCTGATTTTTCAAAACTTTCTACTCCACTCCCTTTTCCTCAACGCTTTCAAAAGAAAAAGTTAGATGCCCAGTTTGCTAAATTTCTCAATATCTTTAAGAAACTCCACATTTAACATACCTTTTGCAGACGCATTAGAGCAAATGCCCAACTATGCGAAGTTTCTAAAAGAAGTGATGACTAAAAAGCGAAAGATGACAGAATTTGAGACAGTAAATTTTGACTGAGGAGTGCATTGCCATCATTCAAAGAAAACTACCTCAAAAGCTCAAAGACCTGGGGAGTTTCACTATCCCTTGCGCAATAGAGGGTGTTTTCTTTAATAGAGCATTGTGTTATTTAGGTGCAAGTATTAACTTACTGCCCTTGTCCATTTTCAGGAAGCTTGGATTGGGAGAGGTGAAGCCATCCACTGTTACTTTGCAGCTTGCGGATAGATCACTCACGTATTCTAAGGGAATCATAGAAGATGTGCTCGTAAAAGTCGATAAATTCATATTCCCAGTGGATTTCCTAGTGCTTGACATGGAGGAAGATCGTGACGTCCCACTGATACTTGGGCGTCCATTCCTATCCACCGAAAAAGCCCTAATATATGTGCAGAAGGGAGAGCTCACATTACGGGTTAATGATGAGCATGTTCTATTTTCTATCTATAAGGCTATGAAATTTCATAATAGTGTAGAGAGTTGCAATTTCCTAGAAGTAGTTGATTCATGCATTGAAAAATATGTAGATCATACATTGTCTCGTGATGATTTAGAATTTGGTTTAACCCATTCATGTTCGACGTCAAGTGTAACACTTGATTTCAACAACCAAGACTTGTATAACTATGTTTGTGCTTTAGATAATATGCAGGAATTACCTAAAAGTGAGAAAGGTGAGAACGTGAAGAAGGAAATAGGAAAGAACAGCGTCTCAGAACCACGCCCGGACCGTGCGTGTACGCATGGGCTGAAAATAAGGAACAGAACAAGACACACACGGATCGTGCGTATGCGCACGGGCAGTCCGTGCATGACCCAGAATAGTTGATTCTGACCCCAGAACTCAAACCGTTACCTGAACACCTCAAATACACCTTTCTTGGTGCAAACGACACAAATCATGTAATCGTATCTTCCCTTTTAACTTTTGTCCAGCTTGATAAACTACTTAGGGTGTTGAGAAAATATAAGTCTGCATTAGGTTGGTCTATATCTGATTTAAAAGGCATAAGTCCATCGATTGTTATGCATAAGATTCGTATGGAAGATGTTTATAAACCCTCAGTGCAGAATCAAAGGAGACTAAACCCTATTAAGCAAGAAGTTGTCAGGAAAGAAGTCTTAAAGTGGTTAGATGTCGGGATTGTATATCATATATGATGGAGATAAAGATTTGAAGATTTCTTATTATCTATTAAGATTAGTTTATTAGGTTATTTTATTATCTTTTAAGAGTTTTCAATTATTAGGAGTTTTATTGTTGTAGGACTTTAGTCCTATAAATATTTGTTTTGTTATTGCTTTTAGGGAGGTTGAATATTATGAAGATTTGAGATTTATTCTCTTGTTCATTGCAATTTACGTTTCTTTGAGAAGATTCGTGTTGCTTTTGTGCATTCTTCGTTTATTCGTTTAGCTTCCGCCTGCATCAGTTGGTATTCAGAGACCAGTCTACGCTCCCTGAACCATGTTGTCAAGACCGATTCCAGAACGCATTAACGACACCGCACAGATCCGTCAGCAGATCGACTTGTTGACAAAACAATTCAATATCGTGCGCATCCAATTTCAAGAAATCAAAAGGCTTGTTGAAAAACGATTTCTTGATGGTTGTGAGTTTGCCTGCGATATTGTGCCCATTCAGTCCATCCCATTGGAAACATATTCCACGGACATGGATGTTTACATTGAAGATATTGGTGGATATGATGGACAACCAATTTTTTATGAGGAAGATGAAGGCACTGTTCCACAGGTTGGCTATGAAAACCCTCTACACTTTGACGAGGATAATGGTGGCTATGATGGATCACCAATTTTTGACGAGGAAGATCGCAGTTATGATGACCCATCAATTTTCAATGAAGACGAATATGGTGGTTATGACGACCCCCCAATTTTCGATAAAAAAATTGAGGATATTGCTTCGTTGATGGGAAATGGATATTCTCTTTCTCCACCAGAGATCGAAGATATTGTTGATGTCTCACCCCTTCCAACAATTTTACTCTCTTATCATACGGAAGAAAAATTGTTCATTAAGAGTAGATTATTGTCTTCTTTGACTGAATTGGCAAGACCGGAGAAGCCGTTTGTTGGTGTCCGCATTAATGGAACATATAATTCGCAGAGTCACATGTCATCCTATAATGGTATTGGAGCCTACAAGATAATGATTGATGATTTTCTAGAACTCAAACGAGGTTATTTTGTTTTTGATCCAGTTCAAAAACATATTGTTATTCACCTTATTTTTCCATTTCGTCCTCCCCGCGCTCCTCCATGGTTTGATAATTTTTCTAGGATCTCCCTTCCGATTCGAGGACGAATCGTCTCGACCCCGGAGAGAATGATGGAGATAAAGATTTGAAGATTTCTTATTATCTATTAAGATTAGTTTATTAGGTTATTTTATTATCTTTTAAGAGTTTTCAATTATTAGGAGTTTTATTGTTGTAGGACTTTAGTCCTATAAATATTTGTTTTGTTATTACTTTTAGGGAGGTTGAATATTATGAAGATTTGAGATTTATTCTCTTGTTCATTGCAATTTACGTTTCTTTGAGAAGATTCGTGTTGCTTTTGTGCATTCTTCGTTTATTCGTTTAGCTTCCGCCTGCATCAATATATCGGATAGTTCTTGGGTAAGTTCGGTACAAGTGGTACCAAAGAAAGGAGGTATGACAGTAGTAAAGAAAGAAAATGACGAGTTAATTGCTACTAGGATAGTTACAGTGTGGCGTATTTGTATTGATTATAGTAAATTGAATGATGCTACTCGTAAAGATCATTTCCCCTCCCCTTTATTGATATGATGTTAGATCGTCTGGTGGGATTTGATTATTAGTGTTTTCTTTATGGTTATTCCGGGTACAATCAGATCATGATTGCACTGGAAGATCAAGAGAAAAAACAACATCCACATGTCCCTATGGTACATTTGCATTTCGCAGAATGCCATTCGGATTATGTAATGTACTTGCGACTTTCCAGCGATGCATGATGGCTATCTTTCATGATTTTATTGAAAAAATTATGGAGGTGTTTATGGATGACTCTTTTGTCTTTGGAGATTTTTTTGATCATTGCCTTCACAATCTTTCTTTAGTGTTGCAGAGATGTGAAGAAACTAATCTTGTTTTGAATTAGGAGAAATGTCACTTTATGGTATGAGATGACATTTTACTTGGCGATCGAGTTTCTTCTACAGGTTTAAAAGTGGATAGAGCAAAAATTGTGGCAATTGAGAAACTCCCACTGCCTACGAATGAAAAAGTAATCAGAAGTTTCTTAGGGCACATTTGGTTTCTCTGAGAGGTTCATTCGTGACTTTTCTAAAATCACTAAACCTTTGAGTCAACACCTGATCAGGATTTACTGAATGGGATTGCACCTTCTATTACTCCTGAAATGAATCAAGAGCTCATCAGACCTATGGAGGAAATGGAAGTAAAAAAGGCTCTCATGGATCAGAAACCCTTCAAATCACCTGGTATGGATGGTATGACCCCTTTAGTCTTCCAATCTTTCTGGAACATTATCAACAGAGAATTTTTACATGTTGTTATGAATTATTTCTCTGTTGAAAAATTGCGTAGAACTACTAGTCATACCATCATTACTTTGATTCCTAAAATCCAAAATCCTACTTTTATTGCTCATTATAGACATATTAGTTTATGCAGTGTCACTTATAAAGTCATAGCCAAAATTATTGCTAATAGAATCAAACTCCTTCTTCAGCATTGTATTAGTAAAAATCAATCAGCTTTCATTCATGGGGGGCAAATTATTATTATTATTATTATTATTATTATTATTATTATTATTATTATTATTATTATTTTTGAGAAGATGGGAGGCAAATTATTAATAATGTGATTATTGCTAATGAATGTGTTCACTTCTTGAATGGACATAGGAAAGGAAAATCTGCTTTTATGGCTTTAAAATTTGACATGGCTAAAGCCTACGATAGAGTAGAGTGGCATTTTCTCTCCTCTGTGCTTGTTAAAATAGGGTTTGCAAAAAAAATTGTGTCTTGGAACAGGGCTTGTATGTGCTCACATGTGTTCTCTTTTAATATAAATGGACAGACTTTTGGCTTTGTGATCCCTACTAGAGGGGTTAGACAAGAGGACCCTTTATCCCCTTATTTATTCATTCTTCTTTCAGAAGCTCTATCCAATTTATTTAAACAAGTTGCTCTGTCCAATCATTTTCAAGGCATTTCTATCAGTTCTCATTCTCATGTGGTTACCCATTAATTTTTTGCGGGTGATTCTATTATTTTCTGTAAAGTAGATCCCATTCATGCTCAATTGATACATAGAATTCTGCAAAAATATTGTCTTGGTCTGGGCAACTTGTGAATTTGGATAAATCCTCGGTTCTTTTCAGTCATAATACTACTAATAGATGTAGGGAGTCTATCAGTAGTATCCTTCAAAGTGTGAAAGAGCAATACAACTCTAAGTACTTGGGACTGCCTATGGGGATTGGTAGATCCAAAAAAGATACTTTTCAGTATGTTGTTGAGGTGGTGCAGAAAATAATGCTTAGTTGGAAGAACAAATTTCGTAATTCAGCTAGGAGGGAAGTAATGCTGAAATCTGTGATTTATGCTCTTCCAACTTATGTAATGTCATGCTTTAAACTCCCTATTAGTATTTGCAATGATATCTGCAGAATGGCCTCTAAACTGTGGTGGGGTAGTCCTTTAGAGGGTGAAAATAAAATTCATTGGGCTTATTGGGATAAGTTTGTGATCCCTAAAGAGAAAGGGGGTTGAGGTTTAAGGATATCCAGTTATTCAATGATGCCTTGCTTGCAAAGCAACTTTGGAGAGTAATCACACAACCCAATTTGCTTATTAGTAGGATCTTGAAAGGTAAATATTTCTTTCAGTCTAAGCTTTTTTATGTTTCCTCTAAGAACTCTGACTCTTAGTTGTGGAAGTGTTGGCTTGTTGTTAGAGATGAGCTTAAATTGGCGTTGAGATGGGTGGGGGATGGAAAGTCTACAAATTTGGAACTCTCTTTGGATTCCAAAAAAACCTAACTTCAAACCTCAGATTACTGTTGAGGGGGGCAAGCAGTTTTTTGGGCTAGACAGTTAATGAACTCAGAGGGGAATGCTTGGAATGTGTTGGAGGTTAAAAAGTACATTGTTAAATCTGATGCAGATATGATTCTGAAAATTCCTATTAACCAAAGGGGAGAAAGAGACAGAATCATTTGGCACTTGGATAGATCTGGTAACTACTCAGTGAAAAGGTGTAGCTGTTGATCCTTGGTGTTGCTTTTGTGGGGAAGAGTTTGAAAATCTGGAACATTTGTTTTTCCTTTGTGACAGAGCCAAAAGTATCTGGAAGCTTTCTCCAGTTCAGTGGGATGGAGTGGAATCGAATGATGTGTTATTCTTGGATTGGTGGAGACAGCTTTGTTGTGCTCGAAAATAAGCTTGTGTTGCTGATAGATTGCATTTTTCTGTGTACATTATTTGGTGGATGTGGAAGTCTAAAAATCTTTCGACTTTCCAAATCATTTATAAATCATAGAATGAGGTGGTGGATTTGGCTTGGTTTGAATGGATGGAATTCAAGGAGGCCGGATTGATTTGCCCTTATAATTCTCCTGCTTCTTTGGAGAGTCCTTGCTCCCAGAAATTTGCAGATTTTGAAGATGAGGGTTTGCTTATTTGTGTTGTCAGTGCTCTGGTACCTGCAAGTGGTGTTGCTGGTTTGAGTGGGGTGATTTTTTATTCAAATTTTTTACCTTTGATGGCTTGATGTTCTTCTAGGAGCAATTTAACTTGTTCAGTGGAAGCACTCCTCACAGCCATTCGGTTGGGCTTGGTTCGACTCTCTGGTTGGAAGGATGTTAAGGTTTTGATGAAGACAGAGGTACATGAAATTGCTGGAATGCTAGATAGGGCTCAGGAATTTGAGGCTTCTTGCACGACAATTGCCGAAGTATTCTACCTTCTAAAGAATCTTTTCAATTCTGCTTCTTTTTGTTCAGATTTTAGTTACTTTATTCCTTTGTGTAATAGATTAGTTGAATTTGCAGTTGAGTGGATGATTTCTGAGGAATGGCTCCCCCCTTTTCCCACTTGGATGTTTTAATCCTAGGAATTTTTGTAACCACAAGGACTTGTACATTTGGTTCGTCCATTGAGATTTATAATATTGCTATCGTTTGAAAAAAAACGACGAATAGTAAATTACAAGCCCAAAGGACAAATAAATATAACTAGAGGAAATACCACAAAATACCCTGATTTTTAGAAAAAAGATAAAAAAAACCCACCCATCACAAAAATACCCCATCCACTCCATCCCATGACAAAAATACCCTACCTTTGGTTTCACATCAGAGCCCGTCTCCTCAAACCACCAGAACTAACAATCACGATCAAAAAAATGGCCGGCGATTCCCATATTTTGGTAAACCCTAAATTCAATTTGTCTAGCTATATACTTGAACTGTCGTAAAACCAGTAATGATTTGGGGCAACAATTGGGGTTCCCCGTTCCTAGACGACGTCGTTCTCGGAGACGGATGAAAATAAAACTTCTTCTCCGCAATCGCCTTCTCCTCTTCTATTGTAGGCGACGCCGCCGCCGTCGATTGGCTCAAATAATCGCCGTTCAGAGGCGTCATTGGGCCGAGAACCAGAGACGAAAAATCGAGAATACTACGAGATAAGATCTCGGGCTTCGGGTAAAAGCCCGAACAATTCCGAGAAAAGCCAGGGGACAACAGTGTATTTATCATGAGCCGTTCTTGAGGTTGTTCCGCCGCTCGTAGCTTGAATCCCTATTTCTTCCGATCGGTGCTCTTGATGGGCGGATCTTTGCCGGCGCCGCCGCCCTCTGGACGGTGGCGCGGGAGGCTTGTTTGGCGGTTTCGGAGGATCCGGTGAGCATTTTTGCACCTTTTTGTTTGAAGGTGGAGGTGTCTACTTGGACAAAAGGTGGAGGTGTCTGCAAATTTGAATGATTTTGTTGATTTTGTGTTGCTGGTGCTTGATTTTTTTTGTTTTCTTTTATTATTTTGTGATTTGAAGTTTTTTCGTTTGTTTCGATGTTGTTTCGGAGTTGTTTCTTTTATGCTTCTTTTGTGCTTTTATGTATTTTCCATTTATTTGTTCTTTTTTATTGTTTTTGATTTGTTGTGTTATGTATCTGACTGTGTATCTTTTTTTATTTCTTTTTGTAGTGAATGTGGGATTTTGTTGCTTGTTATGCCGAGCACTTTATTGGTGGAAAGGTTATGGACGTCAAAGCATTTGAGATAGAGATGAACAAGCAAGACTCAGTCATCTGCTTCACAATTATGCTAAGTTGAAGCTGCAAAATGGTGATGACGATGACAACGACATTGAGTTTCTACCTCCACTTCCTAATGATTTTATAGAATTGTTGTTATGTAAATCTTAATGATGATGTAATCAGTTGAAACATGTAAGAAACATAAATGAAACATGTAAGAAACAATTGTGAAACAGGGGATCATGTGATAAAAGTTTGTAGTAAATTGCTTTTAAATTTTGAGAAATAGTGTAGTTTTTCCCCATATATTCTTCAGCTTTTTTTTTTGTCATCCTTGTAAATGTTGATTTTTGTTTCATTTCGATGTCTGCGTATGTCTAATCTTGAACTAAAGATCTCACGTACTCTAAAGCAAAGTTGTTACTAGTAAGTCTTTCCCCCACTACTGATTGATACATTCAATAATTCTACGATGTTGGAAGTCAATACAAAGTATTTTTTGTCCGACGGTGGAGTCGTGTCCATTTCTCGTGAGCCGATGATAGACAAGTAAGCTCAAATTTTTGAATTGAATTTGTTGTTCCAAGATTTTATTTAGGGTCTTGAATGTGAAGTCCATTGGAATTAGTATTCTTGTTATTTCAAAGTTAGTATACTCTTTATTTTCTTCCCATTGTCCATTGTGGCATACCACAATCGAGATTTTTCTATGCAATCTGTTGTGGAATTCAATGAAAAGTTGGCTAAATGAAACATATAAGAAACATAAATGAAACAGGTGTGAAACAACAAAGAAACAACAAACATGTTTGAAACAACAAAGAAAAAAAAAGAAACCAACGCAAAAAAAACAATGGAAAATGGGTATTTTTGTCAAAAATCGGAAAATGGGTATTTTTGTCCAAATTCGGAATGGAAAATGGTATTTTTGTCCAAAATCGTGAGAAAATGGACGTTGTGCGAGAGATTGGGTATGGAAAATAGGGTATTTATGTCATTTTCCCATATAACTAACTATTAAAGGGTCAAGCCCATTTGCAACATGGCACGAATCGCTTGGGCCTCTTTCACAAATTTATATCATTGAAACACAATGTTGATGTCACACGACTACTTTTTAGTCCAAACTTAAGATTTCAGTTTCCCCACTAAGCATAAATTAGGGAATAATTCAAGGAAGCTTTGGAAATCAATTTTATTAAAAAAAAAATAGGGTATTTGAAAGTACCATAAAAGAACAAATTTAAATTATATTAATTTTGGAGCTTGAGATTAAAAAGAAAATGGAAATGAAAATAAGAACAAATTCACAAAGTTGGGCACAACCCACTTGGGTAGCATCAAAACCCCCCAAATCTTACCATACGCCACCCCCAAACGAGAGGTTAGAATTCAACCGCCCAACGTCGAGCACCAACAGAGACCAATAATGGCGGTACTCTCTTCCCTCCAAACAAATCCCCACTCCTCCAATATCTACACCATCACTTGCAAGCCTAGTCCACCATCTCTACTCTACTTGCGCCACCTCTACAGGGCTCCTCGGAGCCGGCGGCGCAACCCCAATGGCAGCGGATATCTTCTCGTTAGAGCTTACATGGAAGAATCCAACTCCATCTCCGGCTTCGCCAACAAAGTCATCGGCTCGCTTCCCGTGATTGGGCTGTTCGCCAGGATTTTCAGCGACGAAGGAGGCGTCGGAGGAGATATTATAGACTTTGCAGAGTTCAGAAGGAGAGTGGGGAATAAATGTTCCGTTAATGATTCCAGGGCTTTGTTTGAGCTTCAAGATCGACGCGGCAAGGTATAATTTCCTCTTCACAAATTTTGTATATCTTCATCTTCTACACTGTACACTCTCTCGATTTTTTATCAGGGTAAATTTCCGTGCTATCTAAAACCGTTTGTTTGAAATTGTTAGTAAATACAACTACTTTGGTCTTGCTTCACACCTGTTTGTGAAAATGTCTAAACCAAACTCTATTTTACCTGACCTATAAACTATTCTACTTTTGCTCCCACAATTGAAAATGGTTAAAACAAAGGGATATGAGATGGGGTTTGTTTGTGGACAGGCAGGGGAACCTCTGTATGTGCTGCTATGTTGTTGGGTAGCTGCAGTTGGAGCTGGTCTGCTCAAAACTGAGGAGATATTGGAAGGAGTAGCCAGGCTTCGGATTTCGAATGATATTGAGTTTGAGGAGGAAAATTTCATTGCTATGATGAATGAATCAAGAGAGGTTAGTTGATTAGAGATTGACTCCATTTCTATCATCTATTTGCATTTGCCCTCTCTAATAATCATGCTTAAGAAGAATATAGGTGCACTTGGTAGCATTACCAAATACTATTCTTGAAATGGAAAGGCAAAATTGGTTTTTCGGTCCTCAAAGTTGACCTACTTGGAGATTTAGTTCGATTTTTTTCAACTGACTTAAGTCCTTTAAAACAATTCAGACATTTAGTCTAATCACCGCCTACAGCAGGTCACAATGCGACCAGATGTGCCGACGTGGATTTTGTCTTTTCAAAGGACTGAATCCAAAGTCCAAAAATATTAGGATCAAACGTCTACGTGCGTCTACTTAGAGAACTAAAAAAGCAATTTTACTAAATGGAAATGTGCTAAAATGATTTGTTAGTGGTATTCACTTGCAGAGGCGAATGAAACTGAGAGCTCCTGCCCCTGCTATTCCAATGGAAATCCGAGCTGAGAAAGCTTTGGAAGCTATTTATGTGTGTTGCTTTGGGAGGGATCTCATAGAAGAAGAAGATGAGGAACTGATTTCTGTCATACTTAATGCTGTTTTCCCCACTGTTGGAAAGGCGGAGATAGAAAGAATTGTGAAAGAGAAAGCAAAGAGAGTAGCAGAAGGAACTGATGAAATCAAAATTCCAGAGCCTAAGCCCTTACCAAAAGAAGCTGTGCAGTTGCAAATGAAAGACTTGCAATTTCTAAAGAAAGGAGGCGATACACCCTAAAAAAAAATAGAAAACTTTTTATTTTGATTTGTCTTAATGTTAGTAGAAAAAAAGATGCTGTTGAAAATGAATGACCGGGTATGGTTTAGGCACTTCAAAGTGGAACTGAGAAGGGAAGAAGACCGACAAGATTTCTGAGTCAATATTTGAGATATAAGAAGTCTCCACAAAGAGTGACTTCATGTATATGTTACATGCTAGTGTGAGCCGTTAGATGCCCACACTATGATGTTATTAAAATGAAGTGTTGAAACTATAATATGAAATCTGGAGACTCCAGCCCAATTTTGGATTGCAAGAGGTTACTATTTAGATAAAGAACTGAGAAAAACAAGGAAACTTTTAAGCAGCGCTTGTTTGTCAAAATTTTCGCTCCAAAAGTTCTTTTCCGCAAGCATGCGATTCTTTGTGAAAATTTTCAAAAACATACACTATTCACTCATGCTCACTTTTGATATTACCAATCACATCCGATTATAATTTAAACAAAAATACATAAAATCAACTATCATCAAATACTACAACGAAACCATCACATCCACTATCGTGATCATTAAAATTTTATATTATATTTCATTACTCTCTTAAAATTCATTCTCATTTTTCCGAACAATTTTTTTACACTATTCACTCTCTAGCATTCGATACTCTCATCGTCATTACAAAAACCCAATGCTCCAAAAACCAAGAGATGACTCAAAAACCATAACCTCACAATCTTTAAAGGTGCATTTGGATGGAGGATTTCAAATTCAATGTTTTTGCAAATAAATGGATATCAAACACCTTGATTTAAAAATCCATCTCTTGTTTAGATGATTGTGTATGTATTTCAAATCCATCATAAAATTTTGGTAAAAAAATTTAAAAGCTCTAATTATTTTCTTAATTGATATTTAATAAATAAAAAAAGATATAATCTTATTATTTTATAAATAATTATAATTTTATACACTAATAAAAATATGAAATATATAACTTTTATTATATGTAAATGCGTGTGTCTGAGGATAGAACGTGTTAATATGTGGGAGTGTGTGAAGTGTGTAAGTATGTGAAGTGTGTGTAGTGTAGTGTGTGTGTGTGTGCGCGCGCGATTGTGTGAATATGCAAGTGTGCATAAAGAAAAAAAAAAGTTGGATTTCAAAAATTCAAATTACCAGGTTTTGGATCCATTTGGATGGAAGGATTTGAATTTGGGGAAAAGCAAGGATCTGTCAAAAGATCCAATCAATTAACCAGCCAAATTATTTGAAGATAGCAAAGAGAGCTAAGTGCATCAATAATAACAGAGAATGAACTAAAGATGCTCTTCTATCTCAACGTAACGGTGGAGATTTACTGTTTAAATTAAAGAACAAGGACAATCATATTCTACCAACAATATATCCATTTTGGCATTACATTATTACATGTTCTTGGATTACAAAAAACCAAAGGCGGGATCATCTGTGCTGTCTTCCCAACTTTTCTCTGTTTGAGGATTCCAAAAAGGCCCTGTTATAATGGCGTCGCAAAGCCTGATCAAACAAAATTTGAAAAAAAATGAACATGCTTCTTCATTTTAACCTTGAAAACAAGAATAGAGTTCGAAGAAATGCAACACGTTTTATCAATTTAACCTTGAACACAAGAGCGCGGGCGACCTAGAATTACAATAAAATCCAGAAAAAAATGAAACATTTTTTTAACCTTGAAAACACAAGGGCACATAACAAATGTTCATACTGTTGACGTCGATTTCATTGTATTTAAGCAGTAGTACTGAATTCTCATGATACAACAGCTTTATCATTATGTGATGAAACCATTTCATCCCTAACTATATGGCTTATTCAATATCTCCTGCTTCAAGCAAGCTGATACTCAAGGTGAATTTGTCATGCTGCAATAGCTGACTAGCTATCGAACTGTAAAAGCAGCAAAATAAGCAAACCCTGTCGCTTGTCTGAAACAGGAGCAAAAGAATATTGTAGAAGCAAAAATTAAAGTAAAATTAAAATGACGCATACCTTCAGATAGAACACCCCATTGGCCGACCTTCGAAGATAACATTGACTTGAGCAATGCGGATGCAGTCACTGAATGAAGAGGAATCAACGATTCGCCAGATCCTAGCTCAACCGGTAGCCTAAACATCACAAACCCTAATTTCATTACAGCAATTCGATTTTAATAACAACAATAATGAATAATTAGCTTTTAAGCGATAAGCATTTTTTAGGTGAACCTGGAGGAGAAGAAGGGACGGTGGCGAGGTGCGAGGCGGGGAATTGTGCGGGCGAGTCCACTGAGCGACGATGGTCCCAAGGCAAATGAATGCTGTGATTGGACGCGAGACAACAAGGTTTTTGCGGAAGAACTGGATCGATGGACTAGATTTCTAGCACAATGGCACGCCATTTCTGTTACTTCGTTCAAAAGCTCTGTTTACTTGAACCCTCGATCAATAGCCCTTTCGAACTGGTGAGAGCCTAGGGTTTGATTGACGCTAATGGGCTTCATGGGCCTGTAAATTTGGATGCTAATTGGCCTGGGGCAGGGATCCGTAAAATAAAAATAAATAATGACGCTATCCTCTATTTTGGAGTGTTTGCAATCATTAAGAAAAAAAAAAAAAAAAAAGTGTTTCTCACTTTTTGACTTAAGAAAAATGTTTTTTTAGAGTTTGTGAGTGTCAACTTCGCTTTTTGATCCTGTTTCATTTAATTAGAATCTAAAAACATGATAAAAAATGCTTTAGATTTCTGTTTTTGGTTTGACTTTTACAAATAAATAAGTACTTTTATAATTTTTTATCAAACACTTTCAACTTTTAATTCTATTTCCAAACACTATCAGCTTCTTGTTGACAAATTAAATTTGCACCAATCAAATTGTGACACATGTGAAATTCTATATTAAATATCAATTTTATAATTTCTATTTATATTTGGGAATTTATTCAAATTTAATTCCTAATTTAAATAGTTAATTTATTGATATTTTAATATATATTTTATTGGCCAATTAAAGATTGCCAAATGTCAAAATCTTATTGATCAAGATTATCTTGATTAATTAATTATTTCTTTTGATAATTATCACAATTTGTGATTAAAGAAATAATATTAAATCTTGAAAAACCAATCAAATTAGAGTTCTCGCCATGTGATTATCCAAGAACCCCTCTCCTACAACTATAAATAGGGGTCCTTCTCAAGAGAATTAAATCACAATTCAAGAGAAGAAATCCCAAGAAAGCGGTGTAGAGAATTCTCTCAAGGCAAGAAGAATATATTTAAGGAGATCCACGGTGTTGGCGAAATTGGCGTTCATCGTGAAGTCCACTCAAATACGGCGTTTGATTCGGGATAAGCTTCCAAGCCCTCGAGTTGACGTTATTGAAGTCCAAACCATCTTGGAGGAAGATCAAAAGGTCTATTTCACCAAGAAGTTCATATATTCAAATCAAATATCGTCAAATATATCACGTTTGATTCGAGATCAAGCTGTCAAGCCCTCGAATTAACGTTATTGAAGTTCAAGTTCAAGTTTGGAGAAGATTAAACTGAAAAATCAACTCCAAATTCTCAAAGTCTAGATATTATATCCTTGAAGAAAAGAATCAGAGGAGAAATAGAGATTGTAACCTATATTGTTATTTTGATTCATATATATTTAATTTGTACGCTTTTTTTTCTTGTTTGATATTTGCAGACAATAAAAATTTGTGTTACAAATTTTTGGCACGCCCGGTGGGACAATCTCTACCTCTCATCTCTTTTCCTCAACAAATCTTGAAGTATCACGATGGCTACTCGCAAAACCACATCAACAAAAGCTGCTTCTTCAAACTCTTCAGGTGACACAAGTAAAAGTGTTGGTATCACTACAAGGAGTATGTCCAAGAAGCTGAGTACATCCTTTGAGAAGACTCCAGTGCGAGCTAAAGCAAATCTAACTCATCTCGAAGATGATGGAGACTTAAGAGATGATGCTTCATCCCCAATCTCCTTTCGACATCAAGTTGCTCAAACATAGCACCCGCTATGATGACGAATGCTACATCACTTGAAGAACAAATCGCAAGTTTGACGGGCGTTGATGGACTCGTCAATCATGTCAAAGAACAAGACTTCGCAAATTGCAAAGGCGATGAACAAAATAGCGGTGTTGATACAAGCCGTGCGATGGGCAAGCAAGTTGAAATACATGAGGAGGTCGAGACATCCATGAAGAAGCGACCAAATGAAAAAGAGAAGTCTCGAGAAAATGAGTTGCAAGTCTCGTCGATGGGGTGATTCGTCGACCAACTTAAGGAGTTCATTATGGGGACTATTAAGGACAAGTTCGATGGAAGTTCCAAGTCGTCTATGACTTATGCCAAGCCATATACGCAAAGGATTGACAACTTGAAGATGCCGCTGGTTACCAACCTCCGAAGTTCCAACAATTCGACGGCAAGGGCAACCCAAAACAAAGACATGTGGCTCACTTTGTCGAAACGTGCAATGATGATCTTTGGGACTTATGGAGATCGCCTCGTAAAACAGTTTGTCCGATCCTTGAAAGGCGGCGCATTCGATTAGTATATTGACTTGAAGCAAACTCGATTGATAGTTGGGAGCAATTAGAACATGAGTTTCTCAACCGATTTTACAAAGACTCGGCGGGACGGTTAGCATGATCGAGCTTACAAATACTCGTCGGTGGAAGGAAGAACACATCATTGACTACATCAACCGATGGAGGAATTTGAGCCTCAATTGTAAAGATCGGTTGTCGAAGCTTCGGCATTTATCGAGATGTGCATCCAAGGAATGCATTGGGGTCTTCGATACATCCTTCAGGGAATCCAACCAAAAACATTTTAAGAGTTGGCTACTCGGGCTCATGATATGGAATTAAGTATGGCTGCAAGTGGAGTTGAAGGGCCACCCCTCCAAGAGTCTCAGAGATCCAAAGAGCGATATGAAGCCAAGAAAGGGGGCAAGTTTTCTTCTAAAGCTCCAAACAAGGAATCAATGGCAATTAACACAACACCTATCAAGTTTAAAGCCAATGCAAATGCAAAGACTAATGAAAAGAAAGACATTCCTCAAGAAAGAGAACAGAAAAAGTTGACTTTGAGGGAGATGCAAGCTAAACAATATCCATTCCTTGACTCTGATGTCTCTGGGATATTTGACGATCTGCTCACGGCAAACATCATTGAATTGCCCGAAATGAAGCGCCCCGATGAAGTGGCGAGTTGATGACCAAAATCGCAAATACCATCGTTTGGTAGGCCATCCAATTCATGATTGCTTCGTTTTCAAAGATAAAGTCATGCGATTAGCTCGCCGAGGAAAGATATCACTTGAGGAAGATAGTGCAACTAGTAATGTTGTTACCATCACATCCGGATCCATGGATGCGGTTAATGTTGCATGCAACACGGCGAATGAGCAAAGCATGCTTCACCTAGTCAAGCATGTTTACTTGAGAAGGAAGTTGACAATATCATCAAGATTACGTTTCAACAATTTCTTTCGACGAGGACTTGTTGCTTGGTTCCAAACCCCATAATGAGCCATTGTTCGTGGACCGGCTATACTCGCGAGCAAAAGGTGAATAGGATTTTGATTGATGGAGGCTCGTGAATAAATATCTTATCATGCACAAGCACATTGAAAGAATTAGAAATCCCCATGGATGAACTCGCAAATAGTCATTTGATGATCGAGGATTCAACCAAGGGGGCAAAGGGCTCTCGGCATCATAAGATTGAAATTGTTGATGGGCGAAATGGCCTCAATCGCGATGCTTTATTTCATGTCATAGACGCTAAGACTTCTTACAATATGCTTCTCAGGGACGCCTTGGCTACATGAAAATGGGGTGGTTCCTTCTACTTGGCATCAATGTTTCAAGTATTATAGAGAGCGGTGTGGTAAAGAAAGTTCTTGGAGATGATAAACCTTTCAGGCGAGAATCACATTTTGCCGATGCCAAGTACTACTTGAAGACGCGTTAAGGCAATGAAGGCTAAAGAAAATCCATCTAAACCACAAGATGATGAAGCTAAAGAGGGCAAAATTGAGAGTGCTTCCGCAAGTCACGATGACAATGGACCTTTGGAAGGATTGGTATTGCCTTTAACAAAACTCGATGATAAGAAACCATCTCGCAACCACTCGAAAAGTTTGTCCGCCCCCGGTGAGGACCTAAGACGAACACGGAGAAGAGCTCCAAAATGCGAAATGTTTTGATCCAAAAGCTTATGATCTTCTTGTCAAAGCTGGATATGATCCGCAAGAAAATTCTACCTTTGGGAAGCTCCCTTCTGAAGCTACGAATACAAAAAAGATGTCAAAAGAAAGGGGACATGTGGCTAAAAATACTCGGATAGGTCTTGGGTTTGTGGCACCAACTCCCATTCAGATCGCCATTAGAAGAGCAATGTCAATAATGTGTGCGAGGAGAACTTTCATCGACGGAGGATGCCTTTTGCGAAAATGGAAAGAAAGTCCAAGCGAATATCAGTCTTGATAGACTCGGACCCATTCAAAAAATTGAAGAGCAAAGGAACCATCCATCGAGAGATTGGGCATCTCACATCATCAAAATATTGGAAAAGATCTAGACATCCACGGGCTACTAAAAAGCTTCGAAGTCTTGTTCCATCTCGTATGAAGCGACAAACTACTTTGCTCATGTCATGTGAAAGGGTGTTGAAAGCCAAATTTCAAACTGTTGTTTTCACGCAACCTCAAGATGATGAAGATGATAGAAAGAAAGTGTGGCGTCGACATATCATATCACCTTAAGCGAAGAAGGGGAAGAAGAAGATGCGAAGATGCTCCTCCCGAACTCGAAGAAGAGATCAAAGCCACGGTCGGCGAGCTTAAAGAAATTAATTTGGGCGATAGTAATAATCACGACCAATCTACATCGGTGCATTGTTAACAATCGATGAAGAAAAATCGTATATTGAATCGCTTAGGGAGTATAAAGATGTGTTCGCTTGGTCTACAAAGAGATGCCAGATTAGACCCAAAAATAGCGATACATCACTTGTCCGTTAAGAAAGGAACTCGTCGATTAAGCAAGCTCAACGACGATTTTGGCCCGACTTGGTTCCATTGATTGAAGCTGAAGTAAACAAGCTCATCGAAACCGGGTTTATTCGCGAAGTCAAGTACCCTACATGGATCTCGAGCATTGTCCCTGTAAGAAAGAAGAATGATCAAATCAGAGTTTGTGTTGACTTTAGAGATTTAAATGAGGCATGTCCTAAAGACGATTTTCCATTACCTATAACTGAACTCATGATTGATGCCACTACGGGCCATGAAGCATTATCTTTCATGGATGGATCGTCTGGATATAATCAAATACGTATGGCTCCAGAGGATGAAGAGTTGACGGCCTTTCGTACGCCAAAAGGTATATATTGTTACAAAGTGATGCCATTCGGTTTGAAGAATGTCGGAGCTACATATCAAAGAGCCATGCAGAAAATCTTTGATGACATGCTTCATAAGAATATTGAGTGCTATGTCGATGATGTGGTTGTAAAGTCTAAGAAGCGAGAAGACCACCTCCTTGATCTCAGGAAAGTTTTTGAACGATTAAGGAGATATCAACTTAAGATGAACCCATTTGAAATGTGCATTCGGTGTCCCGATGCGGAAAGTTCTTGGGGTTTGTAGTTCGTCATCGAGGTATTGAGATTGAGCAAGCAAAGATCGATGCGATAGCAAGGATGCTCGAACCTCGTGATATTCACGAACTCAAAAGTTTGCAAGGAAAACGCCTATCTTGAAGGTTCATTTCAAATCTAGCCGGTCGATGCCACCATTGATGCGTCTTATGAAGAAAGGTGTTCCATTTGAGTGGGACGAATCTTGCCGAAATGCTTTCAAAAGGATCAAAGCATATTTGATGAAGTCTCCTGTGTTGGTTGCACCAGTGCCTGGGCGCCCGTTGATCCTTTATATTGCTGCTCAAGAACGTTCTGTTGGAGCTCTACTAGCGCAAGAAAATGATGGTGGAAACGAGAGCGCTTTATACTACTTGAGCCGGATGATGACACCAAATGAGTTGAATTATTCACCAATTGAAAAGATTTGCTTGGCATTAATCTTCGTGATCCAAAAGTTGAAACACTACTTTCAAGCTCACACAATTCGTCTTGTCTCGAAAGCAAATCCACTAAAGTATGTTATGACAAAGCCAGTCCTTTCTGATAGACTTGCTGTTTGATACATGTTTTTATCTTAATTTTGATGATTTTATTTTGTCACCAAAACAATGTTTTTAAAGGTTGTCCAAATACTCCTAAATGATTTAAAATGGTTTTAATATTTTAGGAGTATTTCCCTAGTTTATGTTTGATAATAATGGACAACACTTTTAATGATTTTACATCAACGATGGATTTTTACTCCTAAACAAGATTTCCAAATGTTGTCTAAATACTCCCGATTGGTTTAAAATGTTTTTACTAAATTTTCGGAGTATTTCTTGAGTTTTATTTTCGACAAAAATTGGACAACATTTATGTCTCGTGGTCGACCGTTATCTATAGGGCAACCCGTACTGAAGATGTTTTGAAAGCGAGAAAATGAGACGGGAGTAAAAAACAAGCGGTCGCCGTGCCGCCACAGGCGTCGGCCGTCCCGGTCCGGCCGGTGCACTGCAAGTTTCTTGTTGAAGCGAGAACAAAACCTCCTCGTTTTTGATCGGGGGGACCGGTTGAAAGCAGGGTCGACCGGTCGAAGCCTACGTCGACCGGTCGCCCTGTTGTAAAGTTTCAAAGTGTTCTCATTTTCTCTTATTTCTGTGTGACCGGTCGCCCTGTGTATTGACAGCAAAAATATGACCGTTTGACAGCAGACACATTTCCTTAAATTGTGGGATTGATTTCTATGACTATAGTCTTGATTTTAATTGTATTTTTTTAGTAGATTTTCAATCCCCAAGAGGAGCCTATGCTTGATCAATCATCTCCTATAAATAGAGGAAGTTTTGGAGCAACCAATACAACAATTGAGATACAACACAACAAGATACACTTCAAGCAAACACTTGGTCTTTCATTGTTATTATTCTTGTTGTAAAATTGCCTAGCTTATCACTTTCACATCTTTGAGGTCTAGACTATTCTTGATTACACTTTGCACTCAAATTGTACTATTCATTATTAAGTTGTAATCTTGATTTTTGGTTATCATTCAAACACAAGATATCCTTGTGAGTGTTCTTGTGGTAAGAGCACACTTGGATGATCTAGGTGATAGGTGCAAGAAGATTGTGGTAATCTTCTTATTGAGGTGTTGAAGAATTTGGTATTCTTCAAGGTTGAAGATTGTGGTAATCTTCACAAGGTGCCGTTGAAGGAAGATTGTGGTAATCTTCAAAAGGGAGATTGTGGTAATCTCCAAAGGTGGTGTTGAAGAAAAGTGTGGTGCTCTTCAAGGTGTTGTAAGTTGAATTTGTATTAATTTTGGTAATTAATAAAATTCTTTTTCTTTTCGAAATCCATCCGGATATCTTTGGGGTGGTAGAGGATTAGGCCCTAGGTGGGTTGAACCTCTTTAAATCGACGTGTGTTGTTTATTTTCCGCACCTTTATTATTGTATTTGAGCATTCGGGTATAAAAAGAGGGCGAAATCGAAAAGATGGAGATAATCTATTCACCCCCCCTCTAGATTATCGTAGCCGCTTGGACTTACAAGTGGTATCAGAGACAAACACTTTGGCAAGCTCGTTTCACATCGCGAGTGAAGAGAAACGATCGTCGGCTACGAACGAAGCTCATCTATTCGGCACCTCCACCACCAAGCCACCACTATTTGATTCTAAAAATTTTAATTTTTGGAAAGAAAGAATGGAATGCTATCTACAAGGTTGCGGGTTCGACATTTGGAACACCGTCATTAATGGAGAATCCATTCCGACGAAAGATACACCACACACCTCAAAAGGCTTCAAAAAGCTCAATGATGAAGAGAAGAAAATCATCTCCTTAAACGGTAAGGCTTTAAATATTTTGTATTGTTCATTTACTAATCTAGAATATGAACATATTGTAGGAATAAAGTCGGCACATGAAGTATGGCAAAAATTAGAAGCCATCTATGGAGTATTTGCAAATGAAAGGAGTCAAACAAAAGCATCTACTTCTCAAGATCATACAAGCTCAAATCTAAGGAACAAGCCTCCTACAACTTCCAATTATGAAGAAGTTGAATATTGTTGTATGGGCATCAATGAAGAAAATGAGGTATGTCTTAAACCCTCTACTTCCTATGATATTGTCATTCAAAATGATTATAGTGATTTACAAAATGATTATGATGAACTTCAAAATAAATTCCAAAGCTTACTTGTTAGATACAAAAATTTGAAAAAGGAATTCAATATTTTGAAAAATGATAAGGATAGTTTATTTACTTCTTATGAATCACTATCATGTGCTCACACCACCACACTTGACAAGGTTAGAAACCTTGAAAAAGAAAAATAGTACTCTTGTTGAGAATATTGATTGCATGAAAAAGGATTTATTAAAATCCAACTTAAGTACCAATAAAGTGTCCAATATTGTTGATATTCATAATTGTGATAAAGGACTTGATCATAAGCCTAATGTTGTTAATCATATGAAAAAGGATCAAGTCACTATGCATATTGGTCATTATGCTCCTAGAATTATTACTTGTTTTTATTGTGGCAAAAAGGGTCATACGGCTAATTCTTGTCGGCTAGAAATAGCTCTAAATATTGTTGGAGACCTAAAAGTCTCAAAGCTAATCCTAAAGGACCCAAACACATGAGGGTACCACAAAATAATGTGTTATTAGGTACTCGGCAAAGCAAAAATCGGAGAAAATTCATGCCACCAAGAAAACATCAAATGAACGTTTCATTTGATCAAGGAGAAACTACTCTCAACAAAGCCAATTTCCAAGAAGAGCGTATAATCAAAAATGGGAAGAACACAATCCTTGGAAATGGCAAAGACATCATCAACAAGATGATTTTCAAAGAAGAAGAAACCATCAACAATGGAAAGGTAACGAACCTTTGAGATGGAGTAATCAAAGAAGTCATCATCAACAAAGTGACTTCTCAATGGGAAGATATCATCAACAATGGGAAAGACACAACCCATGGAAACGGCGTAATTGGTAAACCGTATCTCCCCATTTATATATGTATTTTATTTTTATGCATGTTTTTAATTGCTAAATGAGTCTTCAAGCATTTATTTTTTAATATAGGTCTCTTATATATTTATAAGTTTCAAAATTTAAAAAAAAAAAAAAAGAGACCTTGCATGATTTTCTAAAACTCTTGAGCATTTTATTAGACTTATGTGGCTTATTATCTCTTATGAAATCTTATAGCATAAGCTCTTTTTGATTTCTCCTATTACTTGCCTACACTTGTATTTTCTATGCAAAGTTTGTCTAAGAATTGTGTAGGATACATATTTCATACTCATTGGCTATTACGTCATCAAGTTTCTTAAACTATCGAGGTATGTCTACTCGTATTTTTCTTTAAACTCGATATTATGCTTATGCACATATCTTTTAAGATATTTCACTTTAACCCCTTAAGTGCCCCTAAATGATTTTGTAAAAATTCTCTTAAAAGGGCACTACTCGCTAAGTCTCGATTTTATCGTTTATATGTTTTCCCGGAACCCATATTTGTTGGATATAGTCCAAAATTACTCTTTTTGCAAAGTTTTAAAACTTTTGGGGTGAAAAATCGTATTTTGGAAAACTCTGGGAGAAAGAAAAATCACCTGGGACGGTCAAAGCAGGGGCGACCGGTCGCCCCATACCTCGACCGGTCGCCCAGGTCTTTTTTACAACATAAAATTGTTCTGTCCTCAGTTTTTAAACAGACGAAGAAATCTTCTCAAAACCCTTAACAGCGTTATATCATCCCCTTCCCTCAAAATCTTCAATATTTCATCATTTTTCACGATTCTTGTTGCTAATCTTCTTATTTTCACAAGAATCTTACATATATGGCTCCCCCAAAGAATTCCACCGGTCGAAATCCCATCTCCAAGCGTTAAAGGGGCGGAGAGGGTTCGTCAAGAAATCGGCAAGAGGAAGCCGAACAAAGGGATATTCGAGCCGCTCAAAGAAACGTGGCTCAAGAAGGTGATGATGTTCAAAATCCCATTCTCTCTCGGGCTCAAATTTCCGAGCTACGCGGAACTATTTCGCTCCAAAATTGCCGTTGGGCGAAAGGTAAAAAATCCTTTGTTACTCAAGCCCTTAATTCCCACAATGTTCTTAATTTCATCAATAAATATGCGGAATGGTATTATGAGGACTCGGGAATGGGTGGAAAGTCTATTGCTCGGACTAAAATGTGTCGTTTTAGTTCATTTACAAATGAGTATCCTACGATTAGAGGATTTTTTGAGGAGCAAGGTTGGATGTATTTATGGGAACATGCTTATGTTTTGTATGATGATGATATTATCCAACTCTTTTATGCCAATATGTGGGTCGAATATGATGTTGAAAGGAAGCCTATAGCCGTAAATTCACTTATAAGGGGACGACATTTTAGATGGACTCCCAATGATATTTGCCGGTTTTTACGTGTTAGAGAAGGTGGTTGGGATTATTTCTCTTGTGGGACTTGGAATGATGAAATGTTGGGGGTGTCAATGAAAGAAGTGAAGACGTATTTGGGAGTATGGCCAAAGTACTCTTTGTTGGCAATGACACTTGAGCATCACATTTTGTCGGTCATTGTCGCATATTGCATTTGTGGTAAGTCGGGAAAGATGCCTAGCAACATGGATTACTTTTTGACGTATAAGATTGCTAGGAGGGAACCACTTAACTTTGGTGCCATACTTATTCAATGTCTAATCGAGTCCATCACTCAAGGTAATAAGAAGTTAGTTATGGGAAATTGGATTTGTAAACTTCTTATTCAATCGGGACTTCCTTCGTCGGAGTGTAACTCGGAAGTATTCCAAAATGACTTCGACATTGGCAATATCTCCCAAATGGTCACGATGCGCAAGAATATGGACATCCGACCAACCAAAATGGCTAGAAGAAGAGGTCAAGAGTCCCCCGATCCTAATGATTACTTTGATGACACCGAGGCCGCAAGATTGGCGGAAGAGGGTGAACCGAGCAAACGGAGGGGGTATACCAGGTGCTCAACCGCCTAGGAGGTATACTCAAGCCGAATTTGATGAGATGAGGACTTTTCATGAGACGAGATATGAGGCTTTGGAGCAAAAGACCTCCAAAATGCAAAAGTCTATCGGCAAATTGAAGAAATTTATCAAGGATTTTATTCCCGGATCTTGCTTCTCCTCGGATGAGGAATGATGTCCCCACCCCTTTACTTTCTAGCATTTTCATTAATGTTGCCTTGTACTTTGATAAACTTTTGTAAAACTCATTTGTACTAATGATATTTGCTTGTTTTTCTTAAAGGGTTAAAATTGCAAGTTGATAATGACTTGTGAATGATCATGACTTTGATGGAGTATTTGATGGTAAAAATACTCTAAAGCATTGTTTGATAATTGGTATGAAGTACTTGATGGTAAAAGTGCTTCTCTTATTGCTTTGTTCATTATGCTTAGTTGGATATGTTGGGACATTTGATACATGTATTGTTGAAAGCATGACTTATCACTTGATGGATGCTCTAATTTTTGGCATTTGTAATGCCTTGATCATTCTTAACTTATCTCAATTGGGTTGAACCCTTGAGAATCTACTTTGAGTTTTTTAGTTGATGAACACATGTTGCATATGTTGCATATGATCTTTTTGAGCTTTGGAATGAGGTTGATTGATGATATAAAAATTTTTGGCTTGAAACCTTTGCAAGGACTACATGCAACCTCTTTTATTTTTCATGCACACAAGGTGTTTGTTGAAATGTCGCAATGAAACTTTCAACTTCTACATGATTCTCTTGCTTCAAAATGTCTTAGAATCTTTTTGAAATCATGTTTTTAGCTTACTATAAACTTATGGATCTCTTATGTTTCAATTCTCCCATTTTCCTTGGAGTATTATGCTTTAATTGCTCAACGGTTTTTAAACCGTTCCTTTGGCGCGCTTTGATATTATTGTATGGTGTTTTCACCATCCTAACATTCTTTTTGATGATTCCAAAGGGGGAGAAACAGGATATTGGCTCATTAGCTCAAAGAAGCTAATAAAAGCTTATCATAAAAGCTATAAGCTATGGCTCATAAAAGCCATAAATTGTGATTTGTTCTTAGTCCAATTGTTGCTTGATGGACTTTTATAATTGTTTTGTGACAGGGGGAGCTTATAAGCTCTTAAACAAATTGTAAAAGCTAAAGCTTTTAGCTTATGGAAAATCGCTTTTACATTATTCTTGATATGCTTGTTGATAGGGGGAGCTTGTGCTTATTATTGAAAAATATTTACTCCCTACTTGGTTGCTTTAATATTTTTGGAAATTTTGGTTGCTTCCAAACGGTCAAATGTTTTTACCGGAAAATCATTTCTAAAAATTGCTCTCTTAGTTTGTGTAAAGATTGTTTTGGTTTGTAATCATCAAAAAGGGGGAGATTGATTGATACATGTTTTTATCTTAATTTTGATGATTTTATTTTGTCACCAAAACAATGTTTTTAAAGGTTGTCCAAATACTCCTAAATGATTTAAAATGGTTTTAATATTTTAGGAGTATTTCCCCTAGTTTATGTTTGATAATAATGGACAACACTTTTAATGATTTTACATCAATGGATTTTTTACTCCTAAACAAGATTTCCAAATGTTGTCTAAATACTCCCGATTGATTTAAAATGTTTTTACTAAATTTTCGGAGTATTTCTTGAGTTTTATTTTCGACAAAAATTGGACAACATTTTGCCTCGTGGTCGACCGTAGGTATCTATAGGGCAACCCGTGCACGAAGATGTTTTCGAAAAGCAACCGGTCACAGAAGCCTACGTCGCCGTCGCCCTGTAGTAAATTTTCAAAGTGTTCTCATTTTCTCTTATTTAAATGCGACCGGTCGCCTCTGTGTATTGACAAAAAAATATGACCGTTTGACAAACAGACACATTTCCTTAAATTGTGGGATTGATTTCTATGACTATATTCTTGATTTTAATTGTATTTTTTCAGTAGATTTTCAATCCCCAAGATGAGCCTATGCTTGATCAATCATCTCCTATAAATAGAGGAAGTTTTGGAGTAACCAATACAACAATTGAGATACAACACAACAAGATACACTTCAAGCAAACACTTGGTCTTTCATTGTTATTATTCTTGTTGTAAAATTGCCTAGCTTATCACTTTCACATCTTTGAGGTCTAGGCTATTCTTGATTACACTTTGCACTCAAGTTGTACTATTCATTATTAAGTTGTAATCTTGATTTTTGGTTATCATTCAAACACAAGATATCCTTGTGAGTGTTCTTGTGGTAAGAGCACACTTGGATGATCTAGGTGATAGGTGCAAGAAGATTGTGGTAATCTTCTTATTGAGGTGTTGAAGAATTTGGTATTCTTCAAGGTTGAAGATTGTGGTAATCTTCACAAGGTGCCGTTGAAGGAAGATTGTGGTAATCTTCAAAAGGGAGATTGTGGTAATCTCCAAAGGTGGTGTTGAAGAAGAGTGTGGTGCTCTTCAAGGTGTTGTAAGTTGAATTTGTATTAATTTTGGTAATTAATAAAATTCTTTTTCTTTTCGAAATCCATCCCGGATATACTGGGGTGGTAGAGGATTAGGCCCTAGGTGGGTTGAACCTCTTTAAATCGACGTGTGTTGTTTATTTTCCGCACCTTTATTATTGTATTTGAGCATTCAGGTATAAAAAGAGGGCGAAATCGAAAAGATGGAGATAATCTATTCACCCCCCCTCTAGATTATCGTAGCTGCTTGGACTTACACTTGCGAGGTGGTACCTTCAATTGCAACAGTTTGAAATCACATATGTCCCTCAAAAGCGATAAAAGGGCAAGTCTTGGCGGACTTCTTGGCGGATCATCCTATCCCTGCTGAGTGGGAGTTATCTGACGAATTACCTGATGAAGATGTGCTTGTAATCAAGATTTCCCCTCCATGGAAAATGTACTTTGATGGAGCTTCTCATAGAGAAGGAGCTGGAGTTATCTTCGTGACGTCTGATAGAGAAGTGTTGCCTTACTCCTTTACTCTAACTCAAAATTGTTCAAACAACGTTGCTGAATACCAAGCTCTCATCCTTGGGTTGGAAATGGCGGTTGACATAAAGCAATTGCGTCTTGAAGTTTATGGAGACTCTAAATTGGTGGTTAATCAACTACTTGGAGTATATGAAGTGAAGAAGCCTGAGCTACTCCCATACGTCAATTATGCGAAGAGGCTTATTGGATGGCTTGGAGATGTAACAATTGAGCATATTCCAAGGAAGGATAATAAACAAGCCGATGCTTTAGCAAAACTTGCTTCTACACTCGCCATGCCGGAAGTGAAGCTCGTGTGCCAATTTGCGAAGTTGGGTAGTACCTCCAATCTTTGATGATGAAGACTGCAATGAAGAAGAAGAAAATCATGTTGTAGAGGTCTTTGAAATTGAGAAAGAAGATTGGCGTCAGCCACTTGTGGATTATTTGAAGTATGAGAAGTTACCTGACGATCCACGACAAAGGGTAGATGTTCGACGTCGTGCGGCTCGCTTCATTTACTACAAAGGCACACTTTATAGACGATCATTTGATGGAATCTTCTTGCGATGTCTAAGCGATGATGAAGCTATTCAAGCCATGGAAGAAACTCACTCGGGGGTTTGTGGCGCCCATCAATCAGGCCCAAAGTTACACTTTCGAATTAAAAGAATGGGCTATTATTGGCCGACAATGGTGAGAGACTCGCATGTATTACGCGCAAAGATGCAAGCTGTCAATTTCATGCAAATTTTATTCATCAACCACACGAGCCATTGCACCCTTGTTGCTTCATGGCCATTTGATGCTGGGGGTTGGATGTGGTCGGACTATGACAAAGTCATCAGGAGGACACTTGTATATCTTGGTCGCAACAAACTACTTTTCTAAATGGGAAATTTGAGGTGCCCCTCAAAGAAGTGAAGAAAGAAAATGTTGTTGACTTTATCCGCATAAACATTATTTATCGCTATGGGATCCCTCGATATATAATAACGGATAACGGGAAGCCTTTCTCAAATAGCCTCATAGATAAACTTTGTCAAAAGTTCGGATTCAAACAAAGAAAGTCCTCTATGTATAATCTTTGCGGCTAATGGACTTTCTTGAAGCTTTTAACAAAACTTTGTGTGACTTGTTGAAGAAAGTGGTCTCAAAGTCAAAGCGAGACTGGCACGAAAGGATCGGAGAAGCCTTATGGGCATACCGAACCACATATAGAACACCCACTCAAGCAACTCCGTATGCGCTTGTATATGGTGTTGAAGCGGTTGTTCCCCTTGAACAACAAATTCCGTCACTAAGGATAGCCTTGCAAAAAGGACTAACCGAAGAAGAAAATGCACGATTACGCCTTGAGGAATTAGAGGCTCTTGATGAGAAACGATTAGAAGCACAACAAAGACTTGAATGTTATCAAGCTCGTCTTTCTAGGGCTTTTAATAAAAAAGTGTGATCACGCTCTTTTCAAGTTGGTGATTGGGTGCTTTCACGTCGGAAGACCCATAATTACTACTCACCGAATCGAAATAAATTCACATCAAAATGGGATGGTCCTTATGTTATTAAAGAAGTCTACACCAATGGCGCTTACAAATTGGTTCTTGAAGACGCTTAAGAATTGGTCCCATAAATGGCAAGTTCTTAAAACGATACTATCCTTAGAGACGGAATAAAGCTCCATGACGCATGAGCCTAAATCGCATGTTACTCCCGACCCGCATGAGTATAAAATGTGAATGGTAACCACCAAAGGCAAAGACGTGGTTAAGCGCTAACTTCCCCACCTAGTACCAGGGTGGTTAAGCAATAGATACTCCTGGCCCGCACGAGTATAAAGCGTGGCACGGCACCCCTCTAAAAAAAAAAAGAATATCCCTTGAACTACGTTATGACTTGATCCCTTTTCCGGGTACGTAGGCAACTTAGAATTTTCTAAGTTCAGTCATGAGTTTGTGATAGTCATGGTTTGGTTGATGAATTATAGTTATTAAAAAAAAGAGAAAAAAAAAGACTTCATTAAAAAAAAGTACTTAATAGATTGCAAGATAGAAAATGATCAATTTCTATTAGGTAATCTTCAAAAAAAAAAAAGTACTCATACATGAAGCAAAAAAAAAAGAAACAAAAAAAAATATCTAATCAAAAGGACGCAAGCTCTTCAATTCTTCCTTGGCAGCCTCTAGATGCACCATCGAAAGCTCCAACTTTTCCAGCACTTTATCATTCGAAGGCGAAGTAGTCTGGATGGCGGCAATCTCGTCTTCAATCTGTTGAACTTCGGTATGAGCAATGTGAAGAAGTTCTTCTTGTCGCTTTAATGAGGCGGTCAAATTCTTCTTTCGTTTCCTCAAATTGTCAAGCTCTCTGTTAATGGACTCAAACTCTTTCTTAGTGGATGAAATCCGGGCAGACTCTTTAGCTTCTTTAGTCTTGGCATCATGCAAATGATCTTCGACTTCGCTTAATTGTTTTGCAAGAAGTTCTTTAGACACAATCTCTGAAGATGACGACCTTGCCTCATCATATGCAATGACTTTGGCAAAAAGATCTTTCAAAGATCCCTCCACAAAAGAGATGTCAATAATATTAAAACTCTTCATAGATTCGAGCACAATCATCACTTCATCTTGAATAGAGGAAAGGGAGTCAATTGGAATGTTGGATATCTTCTCACGAAGATCGCCCCATAACTTTTGAAGGTATTCTTGCTTTGGTGGTTACGAATAAATTTCTCACCTTGAAATCTGAAAATACCGCACAAGGAGATGTCTTGGCCTCAATGGAGTTAGATGTAAGCTTTTGATGATTCACGGTTGGCAAGTTGGGCCCCATAATTGACCTCTGGCTATCTTGCGACCCATGCTCGCACTCATTATCGAGTAGTTGTTTCTCCAACTGAAACATCACACCATCAAGGAAACGGATTACCAACTAAAATGAAGAAAAAAAAACAAAAACAAAAACGAAAAAAAAAACAAAAAAAAAAGGTTATTGACCTCTTCAACAAAATTCTCCGTAAGCGGTTGATTACTCGCAACACCATTGGCTTCTTGTTGCTCTAGAGATTTGTCAGTCTTTTTAAGTCTCTTCCAATGATGATCCACAACACTGCTGCTGCTTTCTTCGAAAGAAGGGATGGCTACTTTTCTCTTATTTGATTCGCAAACTTCAACACCTAAGACATCGCACCTGTTAGAAAAAAAAATGCACGAGTAGAGAGCTTCGAATAGTCTCACCAAACGGACCACGTTTAGGCCTTTTGCCCTTCGGCAAAACTTTCTTTGGCTTCGAGTTAAGCAAGTTCTCTATGTTTTCTTCAAAATAGTTTCCATGAACCCGAGCCCACCATTGTTTATATTCCCCTGAAGAAAACGTCTTCGCACTTGGGGGCATGCAAGGAAGCCAAGCTTTAGAAAAAGTCTTAGATGAAGTGCAGACACGCCAATGGTAAACTCCTTCTTCTAATGAAGCTCCACGCACATCCTCTTTGAGAACTCCCGGCACCATTTGATAAAACCCGAATCGGCGGTGAATCTATGAGGATTTGTAAAGGCTCAATCACAAAACGCCCACCTTGTCGCAAGGAAAGATAACTTGAACGAATAGCGATGAAGTATTCTTGTTCAAACTTTTGTGCATTGCCATTATCAACATAGTGAAAATCCTTGTTCTTCGTAATCATAGTACAAGTCCAAGAAATCCAATCTCCTTTGTGGATTCGTCTGCGAGCTTCTTTGGGTTCATAGTATTTCGCGTGTCCCTCACCCGAAAAGATCGCCATCTTAGGGCCATTTGTCCCTTGCCAAACTTGATTATGAGTTTTGAAGTAATAAGCCAACCACCCATAGACAAAGTGGACGGGAAACGTTGAATACACCTGGATGGCCTCGGAGAATTTGCAATCTTATTCGGACCTCGAAGATACTCGCTAAAACCGAAGCAACAAGGCCCGCCGTTTGCCCATACGCCATGAGACTCGCCATCTTAAAAGTGCCAGGGCGTATTGAGTTGAGATCATCGTTTGGAAGAACAAATAAGCATAGCCAACAAGCCAAATATGCCGCCAAGTACGTTTCCTCCATCGAGCTCTCCTTGACACCGAGTTTGGAAAATAAAGCCTTCTCAGCAGGGGACCATTCACCATGTACGCCGATGTCACCAAGTGGATTATGAGTCGACTCGGGATGTTCAGTTTGCTTCTCCTTACGTGGGGGGCCTTCTCTCCTTGCGCATGGGAGGTGGATCATACTTGTAGCCTTCTTGAACCAAAAGTTGATCCGTCATCAATAGAAACTTGCGAGTAGTGATCCCCATGAGCGCTCCTCAGAAGTAGATGATACGCATGAAGTAAGCGGTTGCATGAACGAGGAGGAATCTAAGTCCCGTCACAACACCCGGTAAGCTCCTTGGCTTTCGGAACGACTTCATCATACAAAAACCCAGTCATAGGCAAGCGGCTAGAGTATGCGAGATCCCACAATGATATAGATAATTCGCTATGGGAAGTCGGCAATGTGTTGGTAGATGGACACCACGCTCGCAGAACGCTTGACGATATTGGAATTGCAATCATATGTGAAAGAAAGCATACACCGAATCATATATACGAGCGCCTGGAGTTTGTTCTTGCATCGACTAAGGATGTCTTCGGTCCACTCCCAATAGCCTTTGACATAATGGAATTCACCGCCAAACCGGATTGGATCTCCCATTTGGCTTCGCTTCAATGATGCGACGCCCCAAAGTTGGTAGTGAAATGGCTCATCGACTATTGGTGATGGGTTGCTTCTGAGCCCACATCTTGGATTTGGAGTCCTGGTGGTGGAATCTCACGAGATCATTCCCTTAGATGAAGTCGATTCGTCAACTTTGGCCATTCTTTGCGTGATCGACCAACAAGTGGATCATAAACCGCCAAAGTGGTACTCGTTCTATGTCGTGACTCTCATCATCAAGAATAATCAAGTAGTGTATCCGGGCGAAGAAGAGATATCTTTGAAGTATACCATCGTAAAATATGTCCAAAAAAAAAAAAGGATTGACATATTAGACTTGAATTTCTAGCCAAAAGGCAATAACATGTTATTTGAACAATCTCAAAGTATCAAGATAATGCATGCTCTGTTTGTTCATATCGAATGAGATATTCAAATCCAACCTTTTGCTTTGCAATACAATTAAATTGCAGCACAAATAAGAAACAAGTGAATGAGGACAGGGGTCTTTACGGGATAAAATTGTGTGCACCAGACTGAATATGTGAACCACAATTTTTTCTCTTTCAAACAATTTGTCGAACACACGGCATGTAAAATATGAAGAAAGCAAAATCAGAAACTGGGTATATGGAACTCACCGGAATTAATCAGAAAACAACAACAACAGCTAGGCAAAGGAAACACGAGCTCAATTCTTAATCACGAATAATCAACCACCGATCCTACGAAGAAACCGAAAAAAAAAAAACGCAGATGTGAAACAGAGCAAATTGTTGCTCTCCTGATAATGAAAAATAATGTACCCAGGTGTCCTTTTTATAGGTGCTGAAGAGAGCCATAGTTGGGTAGACTTAGGAGATTTCTCATTGTCCAATTGGTTAACAAAGAAATAGAATCCAATTAGGTGTGAGTTTCCAGCTTGAATCTAGAAGAAACTTGCGCTACGCAGAGAAAAGGATAGTCGGTGAAAGTCTGTTTTTCTGTTTGCTGTGCAGTTCAATTAGAAAAAGAATTTTGAGTTATCTTCAAACAAGGAGAGGTCAACCCTGATGAGTGAGCAAAGGACTCTTGAATGATTTTTTGACAGACGCGAATTCGAAGCCATAATACCTGGAAGGAAATTGCTATTCTCTTTTGAACTTATGTGGGCCATATGAGTTATCCTCATTTTAATGGCATTATAAATTTATATTTGTTCAACATGTGGGCCAGACTGAATTGGAAAAGAAAGATAAAGCTTAATTAATGGATTAAGGAATTATTGCAGACTTATTTATTCTTCTTTGGAGCCTGAATTTTTGTTGGTGTCTAATGCAAATGGGCCAAAATTTCTATACTTATAGACTAAGCCCAAGATCCAGGTGATGTTCATACAGTTTGGCCCATCTGAGTAGTAAATACGAAACCAACATATCAAATGTTCAAATACAGTTCGAAGCCTAAAACTGAAGCATGTTCAATTCGAGTAATTTTCGCGACTTATTCACTCCAAGACACGTCGTCCGTGAACAAGTCCGGGGCGTTTGAAGACAAATTAAATTTGCACCAATCAAATTGTGACACATGTGAAATTCTATATTAAATATCAATTTTATAATTTCTATTTATATTTGGGAATTTATTCAAATTTAATTCCTAATTTAAATAGTTAATTTATTGATATTTTAATATATATTTTATTGGCCAATTAAAGATTGCCAAATGTCAAAATCTTATTGATCAAGATTATCTTGATTAATTAATTATTTCTTTTGATAATTATCACAATTTGTGATTAAAGAAATAATATTAAATCTTGAAGGACCAATCAAATTAGAGTCCTCCATGTGTGTGAGTTATCCAAGAACCCCTCTCCTACAACTATAAATAGGGGTCCTTCTCAAGGAATTAAATCACAATTCGAAGAGAAGAAATCCAAGCAAGAAAGCGGTGGAGAGAATTCTCTCAAGGCAAGAAGAATATATTTAAGGAGATCCACGATGTTCAAGGTGAAATTCAAGGCGTTCATCGTGAAGTCCACTCAAATACGGCGTTTGATTCGGGAATAAGCTTCCAAGCCCTCGAGTTGACGTTATTGAAGTCCAAACCATCTTGGAGGAAGATTAAAAGGTCTATTTCACCAAGAAGTTCATATATTCAAATCAAATATCGTCAAATATATCACGTTTGATTCGAGATCGTTTGTCAAGCCCTCGAATTAACGTTATTGAAGTTCAAGTTCAAGTTTGGAGAAGATTAAACTGAAAAATCAACTCCAAATTCTCAAAGTCTAGATATTTATATCCTTGAAGAAAAGAATCAGAGGAGAAATAGAGATTGTAACCTATATTGTTATTTTGATTCATATATATTTAATTTGTACGCTTTTTTTTCTTGTTTGATATTTGCAGACAATAAAAATTTGTGTTACACTTCTAATGCTCAATACTTCTAATTCTGCCTCAATAAATCAATTCTTCTAAAAGTAGAAGTTTTTGCAAATACTTATTTTATGTAAGATGAACTAGAGAGAGAGAGAGAGAGAGAGAGAGAGACCTGGCATATTAACAAATTAGCACACGTATAAACAATTAAAAAATACTTTCTTTTCTCCTGCACATTTTGAAGTTAATAAATTATACTCATATATTTGATGCAAAAAATAAAATACATTGATAGTTTATAGGATTTTGTTAAAATCACAAAAATATATTAAAAACTTACTTTCAATTATTAAATAAAAAATCAAATAAATATAAGATGACAAGTTATTAGTAAATAATTATTAGTTACAACATACAAATTTTTTAGCGCAAGACGAGGAAATAAGAAATTAATGGAAGAGGTATTTCAATAATCTTTTTAACAAATCTAATAGTAATAATGTCACATTCGGTAAATTAGGCCAATCTGAGCAGAATAAAGTTCGCAAGTTCTATCGCAGGATCCAATTTTATGAAAACAGAAAAAGGACTGAACAAAATGAAAACTGATAAAGCAGTTGGCCTAGATGATATATCAATTGAAGCATGAAAATGTCTTGCTAGAGTTGGAATTACATGGTTTACTAAATTATTTGATGTTGTCCTAAAGACTAAGAAAATGGCTAATAAATGGAGAAAAAGTATATTGATATCTATATATAAAAATAAAGGAGATATACAAAATTTTGGAAATTATAGGGCAATTAAACTAATAAGTCATATGATGAAACTATGGAAAAGAGTAATAGAGGCAATATTGAGAAATGAAACTAGTATATTTGATAATCAATTTGGTTTCATGCGAGGAAGGTTCACAATTGAAGCTATACACTTAATTAGACGATTATGTGGACAATACAACGAGGGAAAACAAGATTTACATATGGTTTTTATTGACCTTGAAAAAGCATACGATTAGGGATGGAAATAGGCCAGGCCGGGCCAGACTTTGCGTCGGACGGCCTAGGCCTGATTCACGTTTTTTTTTTTTGCCTAAGCCTGGCCTGTTAAATATATTAAACTTTTTTTCCACCCCATGTATGGCCTGTTTAAACAACAAGCCTGGCCTGAGCCTACTAAAAGCCTGTTAAAAGCCTACAAATCATATTTTTTAATTTTAAAGATATATTTTATCTATTATAATAATTAAATAAATATAAAAAAGAATAATATTAATAAACTATATAAAATATATTATATTTTTTGTACTTATAGGCCATAAATAGGCCGACCTATTAGGCTTGAAAGGCTATTTTAAAAGCCTAGGCCCGACCTATTTACAAAAATAGGCTTACATGAAGGCCTTGGCCTGGCCTATTTATGAAATAGGCCAGACTATGCCGGGCCCAAAGTAGGTCAGGCCGTAGACCCCTGTCAGGTAGCCTGGCCTATTTCCACCCCTACATACGATAGAGTCAATCGGGATATAATGTAGTGCATATTAAAAAAAAGAGGAATAAAAATAACTTACATATATGTCATAAAAGATGTGTATAATGATATAACAACATGTATAAGGAGACCAACATGAATATCTAGTGATTATCAGGGATCAACTTTAAGCCCCTACATTTTCATTCTAATAATTGATGAGATTACTAAACACTTACAAAAAACCATTCATGAATGCATACTTTTTGCGGGCGATAGTGAAGGAGTAAATACAAAATTGGAAGCTTGGAGAGAAACATTAGAATCAAATGGTTTTATCATAAGTATGGTCAAAACAGAATACATGGAATGCCATTTTAGTAAAAAAAAAATAATAATAATGAGACAAAAGTAAAAATTAGTGGTCATGAAGTGAGTTTAGCAAAGAGTTGTAAATATTTAGAGTCTGCAATTGAAGAGAACAGAGAATTCAATAAGGATGTTACACATAGAATTCAAACAGATTGGAATAAATGGAGGAGCGCATCTTGCATCCTTAGTGACCGCAAAATACAATTAAAATTGAAAGGAAATTTTATAAAATTGCCATAAGACCCACAATGTTTATATGGAGCAGAATGTTAGGCGACTAAATATGAACGCGAACAAAAAATGAGGGTAGCAGAAATGAGAATATTAAGATGGATGTGCGGATATCACTAGATTAGATTCAATAAAAAAATGAACACATAAGAAACAAAGTGGGAGTAGCACTGTAGCACCAATAGATGAAAAAATTAGAGAAATGCGATTAAGATGGTTTGAGCATGTTTATGAGGCCTTTAGGTGCACCGATGCAATGTGTGGAAGTCAGAAAACCACTCACCCAAATGAAAAAAAGCAAGGGAAGACCTAATAAAACTTGGAAAAAAACTATTAAAAAAGACATTATATCCATAAATAAATAAAAATATGATGTTTGACCGTAAATGGAGTGATATGATCTTTATAGTTGACCCCATATTGTGGGATAAAACTTAGTTTTTTGTTGTTGTTGTTATATCTTAAAGTTCTACCTATTTTTATATGAAAATAATATATAACGATTAATGCATTCATGCTTAATACAATAATAAATACTACCACAGTTCTTACAAAATGTTATAAAAAAAAAGTCATTTTTGCTTTCGAACTATTCCTTCAAATATTTTATATCATTAAAAATAAAAATGCAATAAATGCGCAAGCACACACATCACATATGTGTGTATACACAAAAGCTGAACCACATACCCACTTTCTGGGACAGTCTAAATTAAGCAGCACATAATAGTTTCATTTTATAAGAAAATACAAGTTCTCCCTTGATCCATACAAGAGCACATAAAGAATATCCAAACGAAACCGAAAGGTCTTCAAGGATCAGCAAACTGCTCAATATTCTTACTCTATAACAATCAACTATCATCAAATACTACCCAAAAAAAATAAAAAATCACATCCACTATCATCATCAAATTTTCATTTTATACCTCATCACTATGATACTATCTCAAAAAGTCGTTCTCATTTTTCTGAACAATTTTTTTCACACTATTCACTCCCTAGCATTTGATACTCTCATCATCATTACAAAAACCCAATGTTCCGACACCAAGAGATCACTTAAAAACCATTACCTCACAATCATTAACCGACAGCAAGGATTTGTCGAAAGATCTAATCAATCGACCAGCCAAATTATTTGAAAATAGCAAAGAGAACTAAGTGCATCAATAATAACAGAGAATGAACTAAAGATGCTCTATTTCAATGTACTGGTGGAGATTTACTGTTTAAAATTAAGAAGCAAGGACAATCATATTCTACCAACAATATATCCATTTTGGTATTATATTATTACATATGTTCTTGGATTACAAAAAACCAAGGACTTGGATCATCTGTGTGTGTCTTCCCAACTTTTCTCTGTTTGACAGTTCCAAAAAGGCCCTGTTATAGTGGTGTCGCGAAGCCTGAATGAACAAAATTTGAAAAAAATGAACATGCGCGTGGCAATTACAATAGAGTTCGGACAAATAAATGAAGCACGTTACATCATTTTAACCTTGCACACAAGAGTGTGGGCGTGTTAGAATTACAATAAAATTTGCAAAAATTGAAACATGTTTCATCGTTTTAACCTTGAACACAAGGGCACATACATGACAATGTTCATACTGTTGACATCGATTTCATTGTATTTTAAGCAGTATTACTAAATTATCATGATGCAACAGCTTTATGATTATGTAATGAAACCATTTCATCAGTGACTGATCCTAGCAACTATATTGCTTATTCAATCTATCCTGCTTCAAGCAAGCCGTCTATGGGAGTGTCTGCAAACTCTAAAAAAAGGTGATTCTCAGCTTCAAATAGTAGAATTGATTCTCAACTTCTATATGCAAAAAAACAACTATTTTTTGCATCTAGAAGCTGAGAAATCAATTTTATTTCAAAGTTTGCAACACTTATTATATCCATGAAAGCTAATATTCAGATGAATTTGTCACACTGCAATAGCTGACTAGCTATCAAATGTAAAGCAGCAAAATACTAATACTTCTACATATTGTAGAACAGTACATTGAGTTGATGTCAAGAAAAGGAACCGTCGTTCAGTTTCTAGTTTTTAATTTTTACTAACCCATCAAGTACGGTAGTAAAAGAATATCGCAGAAGCAAAAAACAAGAAAAACCAAAATGACGCATACCTTCTGATAGAACACCCCATTGGCCGACCTTGGAAGACAACATCGATTTCAGCAATGCGGATGCAGTCACTGAATGCAGAGGCATCAACGATTCGCCACATCCTAGCTCAAACGGTAGCCTAAATATCACAAACCCTAATTTATTTACAGCAATTCGATTTTAATAACAACAGTAATGAATAATTAGCTTTAAAGCGATAAGCATTTTTTAGGTGAACCTGGAGGAGAAGAAGGGGCGATGGCGGGGTGCAGGGCGGGGAATTGTGCGGGAGATTCCACTGAGCGACGATGACTCCAAGGCAAATGAATGCTGTGATTGGACGCGAGACAACAAGTTTTTCGCGGAAGAAGTGGATCGATGGACTAGATTTCTAGCATAATGGCACGCCATTTCTGTTATCTTCGTTCAAAGCTCTGTATTCTTAAACCCTTGGAATATTTTGACCCTTTCGAACTGGTAGAGAGCCTAGGGTTTGACGGTAATGGGCTTTATGGGCCTGTAGATTATGATGCTAATGGACCGAAGCATATATTTATAAAATAAAATAACATAATAACACTTATATTTTTCACTTTATTCAGGATGAACCCAAGAAAATATATTTAAAACCAGAAAAAAAGAAACTAAATGCCGCACATTATCCTACAGGGCGGGTTTGGCTAAATACGGGACCCGCTTCGCCAAGAAAAATCAAGACGCGGGATCCACCCCACCACGCCTCACCCGCCCGGCTCCAAAACTAGACCCGCTAGACCCGTCAATATTTTTTTTAATTGTAATAATTTATTTTTTTGTATTTGTGGCCAGAATTTTCAAAAGCAATTCAATGTCAATAGGTCAAAAAAAGAATATATATATATATATATATATATATATATAAAATAAGAGACTATTCTTAGAATAGTAACTCTTACTTTTCCCGTCCATTTTTCAGTTTCTAAAAACAATAATTCTTTTTGCTTTTCGGATTTAACTAAAAAAATGAGATTTTATTATTTTTGGTGGTTAAATTTCTTTAAATAAATCACTTTTAAATGTTATATAAAAGATAGAGTTATATAAGCTTTCCAAATTTATGTGTGTACTGCATTAATTATTATATTTATCCTTTTCTTTTTATTTTAAACTCTAACAATTTTTTTCGTTTTATATCCGTTTTGACGTATAATATACCTAATTATTCATCTTTTTACAGTCTTCAGTTTGACACCTATATTACATATATAAAATAATAAATAAACATAATAAATAAAAGAAAATATATGATACATTTACTCAGTATTTTATAATGGGCTTTAAAAATTATGCATTTGAGCTACTTGACATCAATTTGTATATTCATGTATTTTGACTATATGTAATACATGTATAGTTTATATTTGAGCTTAATCTCATTTCTTCATAATTATATAGAATTGTATTTAAGTTAATTAAATTCAATCAAAAAATATTTATTTTAATTGAAGAAATATCTCAAAATATATTTCCAAATATTATTTATATATATTATATATCCATACATAGCATTATAATTATATATATTCGTGTAAGAAGAAATAAATTTTTTATTGAATATGAAATCATATTCATAATAATGTACATAAAAAATTACTTCTTATATTTATTAACACACTTTTCATGTTAATAGATATTCTTTTAATAATTATCAGTGTATTTTGATATTCTACTTTTAAAGTTGTACATTTGAACTATTAGATATGAAGTTGTTTGTTTGATATTTTTTTGATATATGTACATATATAAAAATAGAATAGTTTTTATTTTTTGAAATGTTTCAGTTTCCCCGAAAATTATGTTGCTAAATATGAAACAAGATTTTTGTTTAATTCCTTTAATAATTCTAACAATTGTTTAACTTTTTAAACCCTAAAAAATATTGGAATTTGAAATGACGTTATCTGTTGATTGTATTGAAAATATAATACATTAATATTTAGCATTGGGAAGAGCACGGAGCTGAGACAGCTGAGCTTAATGAGGAAATAGTTGTCCAATCCCCTCAGACAGATGCAAATGAACCTGAGGAGGAGCATGCTCCGCTTGCCACTATTCAGGAAGATGGAGATGACGATGATGATGTGGTAATATTATCTCCTGTCTATCCTGATATTCAGGAAAGATTGAGGGTATGAAGAAATTGGAAACTGAGTTACTCAATGTATCAATTTCAGAGCCTAGAGTTCATTGACGAAGAAGAGGAGCTCATGAATTTCTTGGGTGACATATCCATCCGCTCAGCCCTTGATCCCGATTTTTGCATGACCATTCTTCATCAGAGGAATGATGAAGGGAAAGAGAAGGCATTGGAGAAGGCAAAGGTCATTGCAGAATCGAAGAGGCCTCATTCATGTGCCTTCACTGATGCACCAGAGCATGCCCTGGAACCAGCGGACAGTAGCGACAATGACTTAGAGGAGATCGATCCTGAAGTGGCAGCAGAGAAGGCTGAGTTCCAGTAAGTCATGAGAGAATCAAAAGAGCTGCACGAGCGTCAGATGCAAGAGGGTCCAGGAGAGTCTTCTCAAATCTCTCCTAGCTCTGACCCTATGGATGTGGTGCATAACATAGTTGTCAACATTGCTGCCACCACATACCCAGTGCACTCAGAAAATGGCACTCAGAAGATTGGCGATGAAGCTAGGGAAGGTGATGAAGCGGGCACCCTAGCCAAACCTACTCCTGCAGAAGGTGTTGAGATACCTACCCCCACAATCGATCAAATGGAACAATAGCCGAGTCTCAGGTGCTGAGCAACCCCACTACTCTTAACTTAACTAGTGCGCCAACTGAGAGGAAAGCTCTCACCACCACAGCCAGGTCAGAAGATGATGTGAGAGACCAATCTATGCAGTTTGGAGGCGAAGGTGAGAAACAAGTTGGATAGCAGAGTGAAGTTGATGAAGCTCAGACGGTTGAGACTGTCTCAGCTGGAACCTCATTTGCATTGCAGGCCAATGACGCTACTGAAGCAGCTAAGGCACATGATGGAAAGGAGGCCATGGGAGTTGAGACTCCTGGCCCTGAAAGTGCAATCCTAGGAGTTGAGACTCCGACGGATGCCACTGAAGATCCTAAAGCGGTGAGTCCTTTGAAGGGAGATCTCATCCCAAGACTATTGCGGTTGAGATTGCACACAGGGATATCGAAGGCCCTCCAGCGGTTGAGACTGCTGAGGGTGTAGAAGGCCTGAAGGAGGTTGAGACTTCCTTGGGTAAAGAAGCTACAAATGAGCCAACTCCTCATGTAGAGGCAACTGATGAAGAAGAAGAAATCAGTGCCCTTCGTGATTCACAGGAACATGTTGATATTGAATACCTGGAATCCGAAAATGAAGCTGAGTCCACCCCCATTGATGAACATAATAAGGACACGGCTGAGGATGCTCAAGCCTCTCGGAGTGAAGCTAGTGATAAAGCTACTCCGATGAGATTCGTATTGGTTGATGGGCCACCCCCAATGGCACCATCACACTCCGATGATGCTGATAAGTCAGCTGAGGACCAGACTACTCATAAGGAAGCCCCAATCGACATCGAGGAAGCTATTAAGCGGTGAGGTCGGTCGCCACCAACATGCTCACACAATTTGCTCAAGCTCAAGTGAAACTCAATCACTCAAAGTGAGGCTAACACAACTGCTCCAGATGCCAATGAAGTTGGATCAGCTGAGGCAAGTCGAGCTGAAGAAATTCGGAAAGAGAAGGCAAAGGCTTCACAAGCTGAAGGTGTGGAAATACCTATTTACCTTGATGATTTATTCGAGAATATATTTCCTTTTGAAGCCGAGTACCCCTGTTTAATCAGTGCGGAACAAGCCAAGTACACCGTCCACGTCCCACCAGAAGAACGCAGAACTCCAGCTGATACAACAATGGTGCCTATAGGTTTTGACTTTGATGCAGTATGGCAAGAGGATGAGTCAGCTTCAACAGCCGACTTCCAGAAAGCCTTTAAAGCCATATGTGCTGAGATCGAGAAAATGGAGCATGGTTTTCCATCATTAGACCAAAGGCTGGATAATCGTGATGCTAACATCATTAGAGACATTCGCGGTGTTACGTTGTTCTAAGAATTCAAGAATGGGTTGGACAAACACTGGCTTTGAGACGAGAGCAAGTTCGCTACTTTAAGTCCTTATTCGCAGAATTAGTGGTCTGGAGCTCCGATAATCTCAAGTTCCAGCAGAGACAAAGAGACCACATTATAAGGATGGAGGAATCTCATAAGTCGGACATGGATTTACTCAAGCTGTAGCACAAGAATGAAATTACCAGATTGGAGACTAATATGAGTCAGCAGATTCAAGTTCTCCAAACAGAAATAAAGCTGATGGCAGCTGAGTCGAAGGCTATGCGGTCTGAGTGTAAGTCCAAGCGGCTACGATAATCTAGAAGGGGGGTGAATAGATTATCTCCATCTTTTCGATTTTACCCTCTTTTTCGAACCGAATGCTCAAAGACAATAATAAAGATGCAGAATGTAAACAACACACGTCGATTTAAAGAGGTTCAACCCACCTAGGGCCTAATCCTCTACCACCCCAGTATATCCGGGATGGATTTCAAAAAGAAAAAGAATTTTATTAATTACCAAAATTAATACAAATTCAACTTACAACACCTTGAAGAGCACCACACTCTTCTTCAACACCACCTTTGAGATTACCACAATCTCTTCTTGAAGATTACCACAATCTTCAAACGGCACCTTGTGAAGATTACCACAATCTTCACCTTGAAGAGCACCACACTCTTCAACACCTCAACAAGAAGATTACCACAATCTTCTTACACCTAACACCTAGTTCACCCAAGTGTGTTCTTACCACAAGAACACTCACAAGGATATCTTGTGTTGAATGATTACCCAAAAATTCAAGATTACAACTCGATAATGAATTATACAATTGAGTGCAAGTGTAATCAAGAATAGCCTAGACCTCAAGAATATGAAAGTGAATAGCTAGGCAAATTACAACAAGAAATAAGACAATGTAAGAACAAGTGTATTCTTGAGTGTATCTTGTTGTGTTGTAGTTTTCTCTCTTGTTGTGTTGCTTCAATTCTTCCTCTATTTATAGAAGATGTCTTGTACATGATAGACTCCTCTTGGGGACATGAATTCTGTAAAAAATTGCAAGACAATTGAAGAAAAGAGTTGTTAGAAATCAATCCCACAATTTAGGGAAAAGTTGTCTGGCCGCTGACAACGGTTACATTTTTTTCATCAAACTTAAGGCGATGGTCGTCGCAAGACAAATAGACGTTTGAAAATGAGAAAACACATTTACACAGGCGACCGATCGACGGAAGTCCGGTCCGACCTGGTCGACCTTATGTCCGGCCGGTCGAGCGAGAACCAAAAAACGAGTCCGAGAAAGTTCTGTTTTTAAAATGCTCCCAGTGCACGGTCACCCATCGGCCGACCGCACCGGCCGACGCCCGATCGACCACACCGGTCTACCACCCTGTTGACCGGTCAACCAGCCTTTTTCAACCAAATAGCTTATTCACTGCTTTTTCACAACTTTCAGTGCACGGGATGCCCTATAGGCGCACCGATTGGCCTCAAAACAAAAGTGTTGTCCAATTTTATATCGAAAATAAACTTCAAGAAATACTCCAAAAAATAGTAAAAATATTTTAGACCGATCGGGAGTATTAGGACAATATTTTAGAACCATTGTTTTGGTGTAAAAACACATTAACACAAAATCATCAAAAGTGTTGTCCAATTTATATCGAAAATAAACTTGTAGAAATACTCCGGAAAATATTAAAACCATTTTAAATCATTTAGGAGTATTTGGACAACCTTTAAAAACATTGTTTTGGTATAAAAACAAAATCATCAAAATCATGATAAAACCATTTATCAAACAATCTCCCCCTTTTTTATGATTACAAACCAAAACAATTTTAACGAGGTCGATTTTGAAAACAAAACATTTTTACCGGTAAAAAGGAACTTTCTGTTGTGAGCGACAACATTCCACGCAATATAATCACAATGATGGGAGTAGAGATATTCAAACACATATAGCAAATGCTCCCCCTATCAACATGCACAACAAGAGTAATATAGAAGCAACTTCAACATAAGCTAAAATCTTAGCTTTTCGATATTGAGCTTAAGTATCAAAAACTTAAAAGCTCCCCCTGTCAAAGATATATCATTAGAACCGTATATAAGTCCATACTAAAACCAATGGACCATGATTCATACATAACCATAATGCACCAAGTGGACTAAATATGATCCACAACTTATGGCTTTATGAAGCCATAACTTATAGCTTTTTTTCGTTAAGCTTATCTTAGCTTTTATGAGCTAATGAGCTTATAACCTGTTTCTCCCTCTTTGGAATCATCAAAAAGAATGTTAGCACGATAAATACATCATATATTCATATCAAAGTGCGCAACAAAACCGATGTATCGAGCTATTTGAGCATTGAAGCTTATAAACCAAATAGGAGGGAAAAGTCGAATCATACGACTTGTATAGGTTTATGAAAACTCATTTGATAAGCAAAACATGATCTCTATAAATGTATAAGACTTTTGAAATCGAGAGAATCATGTAGGTGATGAATTTTTCATTGAAACGTTTTATCGAACACTTGGCGGGCGTCAAAAATTGAGAAAGATATATATAGCCCTTGCAAATGAAATCAAGCCAAGTTTTTCATCACCAAATGCAATTTAACAAATGTCAATCATCAACAATCAATAAGCTCATCACAAAAATATATGAATTGCATTAAAAAAATACATATAAGCCACAAACTCAAGGGTTCAACCCAATTGAGCTAAAGAGAGTGAAATTCTTACCATTCAATCGGTAAAGATGAGCAATGATGATGATACTCGAGCTAGATAATCCCCAAAATATATAATTCATGCATCAAAACACATTTGAAGTAAAATGTGTGTGCAAATTGCAAAGGGGACGAAAAATGAACCAAAAGAGCCAAAATGGCTAAGTCTGTGAAACATAACCATTTTTAACCAAGAAATTGTCCGAGCGACGGTCCAGGGGCGGCGCCGTCGGCGACAGGTGACGGTCGGCCTTGCCCCCGATCAAATTTGAGCTTGTTGTTTTTTGTTTTGAAAATCCGAAATTTGATCCAAAAATCCGATTTTTCGCCCCTAAGTTTTAAAACGTGCAAAATGCAAACGTAGACCTCATTCAATATACATTATGTCATAATCAAGCTCGAAATGAGGTAAAATACTCGGCGGTTAACGATCAAAAAGTCCGCGAGTTATCCTTGAGACGGAATTAAACACATCTCAAGTTTTTGTTAAAAATCACAATCCCTTAAAAATATATCGAATCTCAATATGTTTAGTTCGATTATGACGAACCAAATTTTGAATATGAATAACCGTATAATAGATACCGAACTTGTTATCCCGAAAAAAATAAGAACGTTTTAAAGCTTTGGATACAACAAGTCATAAGAAGAAGTGCTTTTCAAATATTTGAAAATTTCTTTTAATGGCACTTTAATGAGATTCGTTGGGATAATTTTTGAAGTCGAGCATATAGACATAAGGTATATGGAATGTCGAGTCTATATGAATAATACAAGAAGACATACCTCGAATTTGTTTGTCAACCGACATGCCTTTCTCAACCTTTGTCAATCTCTTCATTGATACTTGTAAGTCCAAGCAAGAAATCATGCTCATTTCAAGTACACCTTGCATCAACTTAGAAAACCATATCTTGCACAAATATTCATTAGTAGCACCAAAAATATTCTCATAAATATGCACAAGTTTAAACAATATTGCCCTTTTTCACAAACAAAGAGAGTAGTATCAACTTTACCTTTTGTAAAATCATTTAGCAAAAATAGCTAAGTCTATCATACCATACACGGGGTACTTGTTTTAAACCATACAAGGCCTTAAAAACAATCATTTGGCCTAGAAAAATTTTAAACCCCGGAGGTTGTTTTACATAGACTTCTTCTTGAATAAAACCATTTAGAAATTTGGATTTAACATCCATTTGGTAAAGCTTGAAATTTTCTTAAAACAAGAATGGGCAAGTAAAATGCAAATAGCTACAAAATGTGCTATGAGTGCAAATGTTACATCAAAATCGATTACCTTCTTCTTGAAAATACCTTCGAGCTACTAACCTCGCCTTAGTTCGACCAATGTTGCCTTGGTCATCGAGTTTGTTCCGGAATACCCTTTTTATCTTCTTCATCACTATCATCATAGGGCATCCAATTGATCTAAGGTGTTCATAATAGAACATTTACATCCAAATATTTGGAGTACTTCATTTCTCATCTACACAACTTAACAAACTCATTAACGGCATCGCTTATATAAGCAAGAAAAAATAGCCCAAGTGTAAAAACATGCCTCAATCACAAAATATCTTGCATAGTAGAAATAGACACTATATATAGACCATGAAGCAAGAAACACATACTATGCATTTAGAATATCATCAAGAGTCTAATAAATCATGCAAGTTCAAATAAGCTTAAGAAAGCTATAAAAGGTCTCTTTTGAAATTTGAGAATCCGATAGCATATAATTGAGACCTCATAAAAAAATATTTGAACAAAAGTTTACAAAGCAAATATGTGCAATCAAATATCAAATAGTGCCTTTCAAAAAATCTAAACATCCTCTTAATGGCATTTGTATGAAATACTATGAAAAACAAGCACATAGGCACATGGCAATACATATATCGAGTCTATAAGAGTAAGAATAACACAAGTAAACGTACCTCGATAATTTATGCCTTTTCTTGACAAATAATGACGAAAATGGCCATTTGTGAAAATATGTAAATCCTACACAATTCTTAAAACAAATCTAGCACAAATCATAATGATAAAAGTGTAGGCTAAGAGATAACAAGTAAGCTCATGCCATAAAAATCCATAAGAGATGATAACATACTATAGTCTTCAAAAATGCACAAGAGTTTTAAAAACATCATATAAGGTCTTTTTTTTTTTTAAAAAAAAAAATTTAAAAGCACAAATATATATTGAAGACCTTAATTAAAAAATAAATATTTGAAAACTCATTTTGCAATAAAGACACAAATAAAAGCATGCATAATAACAAAATAAAATGCATATTTAAATAGGGAGATACGAGTTACCAATTACGCCATTTCCATGGGTTGTGCCGTTCCCATTGTTGATGATATCTTCCCTTTGAGAAGTCACTTTGTTGATGATGACTTCTTTGATTACTCCATTTCCAAGGTTTGTTGCCTTCCCATTGTTGAAAGTCTCTTCTTCTTTGAAAATCATCTTGTTGATGATGTCTTTGCCATTTTCCAAGGATTGTGTTCTTCCCATTTTTGCTTGTACCCTCTTCTTGGAAATTGGCTTTGTTGAGAATAGTTTCTCCTTCTTTGATCAAATGAAACGGTCATTTGATGCCTTCTTGGCGGTATGAATTTTCTTCGATCATTATTTCGCCGGGTACCTAATATGACATTGTTTTGTGGTACCCTCATGTGTTTGGGTCCTTTGGGATTAGTCTTGAGACTTTTAGGTCTCCAACAATAATTAGAGCTATTTCTAGCCCGACAAGTATTTACCGTATGACCCTTTTTACCGCAATAAAAACATGTAATAATTCTAGGAGCATAATGACCAACGTGCTTAGAGACTTGATTCTTTTTCATGTGATTGACACCTTTAGGCTTATGATCAAGTTCTAGTTTCGAATTATTACAACAATCAACAATATTGGTCATTCTATCGGCACTCAAGTTGGATTTAGATAAATCATTTTTCAAGCAGTTTATATCCTCAACAAGAGTACTATTTTCTTTCTCAAGGTTTCTAACCTTGTCAAGAGTGGTGGTGTGAACACATGATAGTGATTCATAGGAAGTAAATAAACTATCCTTATCATTTTTTAAAACAATGAATTCCTTTTTCAAATTTTTGTATTTAACAAGTAAGTTTTGGAATTCATCTTGTAGCTCATCATAATCATTTTGCAAATCACTATATTCATTTTGCAATTCATTGTCATAAGAAGTAGAGGGTTTAGAACTTACCTCGTTTTCTTTTTCGATGCCCATGAGGCATTGTTCAACTTGTTCATCATGGGAGGTTGTAGAAGGCTTATCCCATGTTGTTGGATTTGATGTTGTATCCATTTGTGAAGTAGATGCTTTTGAGTTGCTCCTTTCATTTGCATATACTTCATAGATGGCTTCTAATTTTGCCATACTTCATGTGCCGATCGAATACCTACAACATGATCAAATTCCAAAGTGGTAAGTGAACAATGTAAAATATTAAGAGCTTTACCATTTAAGGAGATGATTTTCTTCTCTTCATCATTGAGCTTTTTGAAGCCTTTTGAGGTGTGTGGTGTATCTTTCATCGGAATGGATTCTCCATTAATGACGGTGTTCCAAATATCGAACCCGCAACCTTGTAAATAGCATTCCATTCTTTCTTTCCAAAATATAAAATTTTTGGAATCAAACCGAGGTGGCTTGGTGGTGGAGGTGCCTTAGGAAAGTTGAGCTTCGTTCGTAGCCGACGATCGTTTCTCTTCACTCGCGATGTGAAACGAGCTTGCCAAAGAGTTTGGCTCTGATACCACTTGTAAGTCCAAGCGGCTACGATAATCTAGAGGGGGGGTGAATAGATTATCTCCATCTTTTCGATTTTACCCTCTTTTTCGAACCGAATGCTCAAAGACAATAATAAAGGTGCGGAATGTAAACAACACACGTCGATTTAAAGAGGTTCAATCCACCTAGGGCCTAATCCTCTACCACCCCAGTATATCCGGGATGGATTTCAAAAAGAAAAAGAATTTTATTAATTACCAAAATTAATACAAATTCAACTTACAACACCTTGAAGAGCACCACACTCTTCTTCAACACCACCTTTGAGATTACCACAATCTCTTCTTGAAGATTACCACAATCTTCAAACGGCACCTTGTGAAGATTACCACAATCTTCACCTTGAAGAGCACCACACTCTTCAACACCTCAACAAGAAGATTACCACAATCTTCTTACACCTAACACTTAGTTCACCCAAGTGTGTTCTTACCATAAGAACACTCACAAGGATATCTTGTGTTGAATGATTACCCAAAAATTCAAGATTACAACTCGATAATGAATTATACAATTGAGTGCAAGTGTAATCAAGAATAGCCCTAGACCTCAAGAATGTGAAAGTGAATAGCTAGGCAAATTACAACAAGAAATAAGACAATGTAAGAACAAGTGTATTCTTGAGTGTATCTTGTTGTGTTGTAGTTTTCTCTCTTGTTGTGTTGCTTCAATTCTTCCTCTATTTATAGAAGATGTCTTGTACATGATAGGCTCCTCTTGGGGACATGAATTTCGTAAAAAATTGCAAGACAATTGAAGAAAAGAGTGTTAGAAATCAATCCCACAATTTAGGGAAAAGTTGTCTGCCGCACAACGGTTACATTTTTTTGTCAAACTTAAGGCGACCGTCGCGCACAAATAGACGTTTGAAAATGAGAAAACACATTTACACAGGGCGACCGATCGACGGGGGGTCCGACCGGTCGACCCTATGTCCAGCCGGTCAAGCAGAACCAAAAAATGAGTCCAGAAAGTTCTGTTTCAGAAAATGCTCCCAGTGTACGGTCACCGCCGGTCGACCGCGACCGGCCGACGCCTTAGCCGACCGGTCGACCACACCGGTCTACCACCCTGTTGACCGGTCAACCACCTTTTTTTTCAAGAAATAGCTTATTCATCGCTTTTTCACAACTTTCAGTACGGGATGCCCTATGGGCGACCGATTGGCCTCAAAACAAAAGTGTTGTCCAATTTTATATCGAAAATAAACTTCAAGAAATACTCCAAAAAATAGTAAAAATATTTTAGACCGATCGGGAGTATTAGGACAATATTTTAGAACCATTGTTTTGGTGTAAAAACACATTAACACAAAATCATCAAAAGTGTTGTCCAATTTATATCGAAAATAAACTTGTAGAAATACTCCGGAAAATATTAAAACCATTTTAAATCATTTAGGAGTATTTGGACAACCTTTAAAAACATTGTTTTGTTATAAAAACAAAATCATCAAAATCATGATAAAACCATTTATCAAACACTGAGTTCCAAACAACCTACTCCAAGTCACATGACAAACATGATGCAACCAACAACAGACTTGATTTCATCCTCAGTGGTATGTTTCCTGGTCTACCTCTACCTTTTGGTGATGATGCCAAAAAGGGGGAAGAGGAAGCTATGAGGAAACTGAAGGAAGGGCAAAGGAGTTATAAGGAGGAAAAGAAAGGGGAAGCAAGTAAGGGGGAAGGAAGCTCTGTGAAGAAACCCCCATTGAAAATAATGCTTGCTAAGACCCCACTGCAAGGAGATGTAACAGCTTCAATTCTTTTTAGACTACCTAAAAAGAGAGACGATCGAAGAAGAGAAAGCTGAGTTGGCAATCAAGGAATTAAGAAAAGTCATCGAAGCTGAGTTTGAGAAGGTAGCTGAGAAGCATTCTGAGCGTATTAAAGATATAAGGACAAGGTATGATGGTCCCCCAGCAGGACTACTAAAGGATTCCCCAGCGATTAAACCTCCAAGAGTAATCACAATGCCCGATGCTGGATCTGAGCCCATATCACTAGAGGAATTTCAAACTCTAGATGTAGAAGGCTATTTTAAGAACTTGACTCTACCACAGGTGTGGGACTTGTACTGGGAGAAGGGCCTTGACTTGTGTAAATCAGCTGACAAGCAATAGAGTTCCAGCAGTCACTCAGCTAGAAAGGCACCAGTGCAATACACTCCCAGAGGAGGAGCTAAGTCAACAAGAGGAAGGGGAAGGTCTGGAAGTAGTGGAAGAGGCAGAGGCACTCAACTACATCCAAGACCACAAGACATAAGGTACATTGATCCACACAAGAAAGGGATCAATTACTGGGCTGGGTATGATCATCTTGCCAATTTAGAAGTGATGCGCAAGAATGAGGAAGCTGTGAGAAGGCAAGAAGTAGAGAATGAAAAAGTTACGCGCGAATGGGAGGAGAGGCAGCGTAGGGATGACCCTGCTGCTAGGCATGCATATGAGAAGAAAAAGAAGGAAGAAAAAGAGAAGAAAAGGAGAAGATCAGAGGAAGATAGGAGGAGAGCTGAAGATGAAGAGAGAAGAAGGAAGCAGCCAGGGCGTTGATGGCGGTTGTAACCCCTTCATGTATTTTACTTAATTATAAATACACAGCTGTAACTATTCTGTAATAAAGCTCTGATACCTGTTGCAAATTTGTAACTTTGCTCTGATACATGTTGTAATTCAAATGTATGTATAAACTCTAATACAGTGTATATAGTACATTTTGTAAACAGCTTTGTAAAGGACAAGAATGTTATGATCAATAAAATTGACATATTCAAAGCATACATTCTTTGTTACTACACTGCTTGTGTTTGCTGTTATTTATATTTAAGTTTTGGCATCATCAAAAAGGGGAAAATTGTTAGAAAATTTATTATTGGATTTTGATGATACCATGTAAAATTTAGAATAGAAAGTTGGAACCCCATTTTCCTTGTATATCTATTTTGTAATAGATAGGACTGCATGAGCTGAGTGAAGTCAGCTATGTTGAAGAATGCAAGAAGTCAACTAAAGACTGAAGTGAAGCCCGGTGTGTGTCGTCACCGGAGTATGGTCAAGATGGAAGGCACAAACTCGACTGAAGAAGATCCAGCTGAGGAACAGATGTGTAAAGAATGAAGAAGCAACAGTCAAGTCAGTAAAGAGTCAAGTCTACCAGTTGAACTGACATTTGAGTCTTTCCTAAAAGGATGAAGACTTCAAGTCAAAGGGGTAAAGCGCAAATTTGTCAAGTCAAGTCGACTGACATTAATCCGTTGAACGTAAGTAAAAGTATTACTCGATATAATAATAAGTCCAAACTGCCCTGTCTTAAAGTGTTTGGCCCAGGAACGTGCAAAAGGAATAAACCAATGGGAAGCACTGAAGCTTGTGTCAGGACCTGAAAAGCTGCAGAGTCATTTAATACGAGGATATATCAAGTTACTTGTGTCATTTACTTGTGTCATTTACTTACAGCACTTTACTTTCTTGCATATATTTATATTTGCTATTAAGTTAAATTGCCAATCCAGCTGATAATAACATTGCTAAAAACAAGTGTTAAAAACGTGTTTAAAATTAACAAGGGTGTTAAGTCTTCCGCTGTATAAAACCAAATCAACTAAAAGTTAAGTGTTTGCTGAAGCAGCTAAGTTATACTATCAACAACTCAGTCGAGTCTGTTGAGTGGGTAACTTTGCTGAAGTAAGCCAACCTAGTTTTCCCCCAAGGACTTAACTTATTTGAGTCCACTCTGTTGAAATATTTTAAAAGGACTAAAAAGTGGAAAATTGGTAAGGTTTATTCAACTCCCCCTCCCTTCTAAACCTTATATCACACCTCTTGTGACCTACAGTCATACTATAACACGTTATATATTATAACTTGTTACATTATAACACGTTATATATTATAACGTGTTACATTATAGCGATTTATAACACGTGATAATGTATAACGTGTTATATTATAATACGATATATAATATAATGTGTTTTATTAAACACGTTATATTATATAACGTGTTAAAAGAATGTTCTCAGTCTAAGAACATTTAATACATGTTGGACCAATTTTGCAAAAAAAAATTCCAAGTCTAAATTTTTTTTTACTGTCAACGAGAAGCAACGAGAATTAATTTAATCCACAAAAATTATTTTAAAATCTAAATATTAAAATATAATAAAATCAAAAAATTATAAAAAATTAAATATGAAAATTTTAAAAAAAAAACTATACACTTTTTTTAAACATTTCCCATTTATTTAAAATATCTTAAAATTATAAAATAATAAAACTCAAAATTATTTCAAAAAGTTGTTTTTTTATACTGAACGATTTTATAAAAATCTGAATTTATTTTAATAAAACTACAACTTGTGTTAAAAATCTGAAAATAAAAAAAATATATTTTATGTGAGATAAATATGACCCAATCTACTTATTGTTTTCAATTCCCACCTATTTTTTGCCTTTGTATTCAAGTGTCAAGGGTATTTGGGTAAAAGAACCATAAAAATGGGTAGAAAAGATAGTTTCTTATATGTTAGGCTAGAAAAGAAGTTGATCTATCCTATGTGGCTACTTTTCTCTATTTACTCTCTATATTATGTATATACACAATATCAATGGCGGATTCAAGGCTGGGCTAACATGGGCCTTGGCCCAACTCTCTTTTTTTTTTAAAAAAAAAATTGTGAGAATTGTTTTTTAAAAAATAGTTATAATTTGTATTTTTTTTTTGGATTTTCTATACGGCTCATTCCATTTTCGTGTATATCGGCCTATCCTGGTAGGGTTTTCTGGCTCCGACATTGCACACTATATATATATATATATATCACATACAATGATGGATTTTTCTATCATTTTTCCCTCATTATTTCATCCTCTTTGATTTATGTTGCTTACTTAATTTTTTTGGTATTCGTTTTAATTTTCTTATAAATACAAGCAATGACGTAGCCAGGACGTTATAAAGGAATGGGCCGATACGCGAAAGTGGGATGGGCCGTATAGAAAAATCATATAAATTTTAACTAAATTTAATTTTTTTAAAAAAAATTTGTTTAGTAAATTTTTTTTTAAAAGAGGGGGGGCCAGGGCCCAGGTTGTCCCCCCTAACTACGCCAGTGAATACAAGCATCATTTTTGCGTCGAAGATCATTTTTGCGTCGAAGACACATAAATCTCCAACACCCAAAATTTACATGACGGTGATAAGCAATGCGACATATCCAGAAATTATGGGAGAAGATTCTTGGGGAAATGTGAATTCATTGAATTTCTATTTTTCTTGTTTGAGAAAAAATATATTCACTGAATTAATATTTTAAGTAGTTGGTGGGTTAATGTTGTAAGTCAATACTCAGTAGTGATAATCACATTGAATCAATGAGGTCATTGAGGTGACTTTATTAGTTAAACAACAAAGACACAACAAACACAAAATTGTTCTAGGTTTCATATCTCAATCTTGATATTTTTTCCCACATGAATTGCAGTTGAATGAGCCATATTTTACATATACTTTTTGACTAAAAAGTAATACTTCTTAGGAAAACACAATACTTTTAAGAGAAAACATTAATAATTTTAAAGGAAAAAAATTGAGGGAAGCGCTATTCACACCCCCAATACCTATTAATATACCCTCTTTCTTAATACACCCTTACTTTTTTTTTTTTTTTTAAAAAATAACTCATCTGTATATATAAAGAGAGACTATTTTTAGAATATTAACTCATGGTTTTCCCGCTTATTTTTCGGTTTCTAAAAATAATAATTAAATTTCTATAAGAAAAAAAGTAATAAAAATATATGGTAAAATAAGAAGTTATAAATATTTGTGATTTCATTATTTTTGGTAGTCAACTTTCTTTCAATAAATCACTTTTTAAACTTATATATTAAATTGTTCAAAAAAGTTATATATTAAAAATAAAATTATTTAAATCAGGTTTCCAAATCTATGTGTGTACTGTATTAATTACTATATACATAGATATATATATATATATATTTTCTTTTATTTTTTTAAAAATTGATAACTTTTTCATTTTAGATCCATTTTTGATGTATAATATATAAATCATTTTTTTACTATCTTTGGTTTGACATGGATATTGTATGTATACAATAAAAAATAAACATAATAAATAAAAATATATAAGATATATTTTCTTATTATTTTGTAAAGTGCTTTAAAAATTATGTATTTGGGCTATTTGACATCAATTTGTATATTAATGTATTTTGGTTATTTATGATATATGTGTAGTTGTTTTTTTTTTTTTTTTGAGGAAAATATATGTGTAGTTGTTAATTGGACTTATCCAATTGCTTGATGATTATATAAAATTGTATTTAAGTTAATTAAATTCAATCAAAAAATACTTATTTCAATTGAAGAAAATATCTCAACTTATGTATCCAAATATTATAATATATACTAGATATATCCATACATAGCGTTTGGTTTATTTATGTAAGAAGAAATTATGTTTTTATTTATAAATTTATATTTATAATAGTTTTTTTATATATGAAAAATTATTTTTTATATATTTTTTAACGTATTTTTCATGTTCATTAAAATTAATTTTTATATTTATCAGTGTATTTTGATATTCAACTTTTAAAGTTGTACATTTGGACTATTAGATATGAATTTGTCTGTTTAATATTTTTTTGATATGTGTATGTGCAAAAATAAAATAGTTTTTATTTTTTGAAATATTTTATTTTCCCATTAAATTATGTTGCTAAATATAAACATTATTTTTGTTTAATTTCTTTAATAATTCTAACACCTGTTCAACTTTCTAAACTCTAAAAAAGATATTGGAATTTGACATGACTTTATTATTGATTGCATTGAAAAACAATACATTAAATATTAAACATTGGCAAAAAAAAAATTTCAAACTTTTATAGATAAACATGTTCAATATATAGATACAATTCACATTCACAAATTTTTAATATCAACCAAGTATATTGTATTTTAAAAGTCTTTTTAAAGTTTATAATAATTTATTTTTATATTATTTAATTATATGATTTATATTTAAATTAATTATTTTTTATATTTTAATCATTTATTGAAATTCTAAACTTCTTGCCGTCACTGAGAATTATAAAAATACAATTCGTGCATCACACGATCTGAAAATACAAAATATGAGAACCCGAATAGAACATAATAATTGAAATTTCCAAATAATACAATACAAACTTCCACAATAATTTTTCAAAAGTTTAAAAATCGACTTAACAACGTGAATAAATAAAATATATGACAAAATCCGTAAAAAATAAAAATATCCCCAAAATAATCAATACAATAAAATCAGTAATATTACCAAAACTATATTTTATTGTCTCATATTTTCTTAACTAATATACTTAGTTCTTCTACACATACGAGGCGACTTTGAAAAATAATTTTGCATCCGAATTTACTAATACAACATTTGAAAAAAGTATGACACATATTTTCACACTTATTAGGAATTTAAACATGACTAAAACGAAATGAGCGATGAAGTTGCACCTGCGCGGTTTTATGAAAAAATAGTTTTCAAAGATTGACACAAATACATATGCTTGAATGTATTTTTTTATGATTATGTGGTATGATAACTTTTTTATTTTTGATTTTATCAATAAAAAATATTAACTAATATTTTATGTTTATTGTTTCATGCTATATTAAAATTATCACAATACAGAAGATAGAATTCGCAGAACTATTAGGAAAATGCACATGTCACAGTACAAAATGGACGTCTCACAGATATACACCCGTGCATCGCACGAGCAAAAGACTAGTTTACTTATTACGCACCCCACATTCCCCAATTTACCCTTCCCACTATTTTTTTTTCACCAGCAAGAAAAAATAAAAAAAATATGAATTGTAAAATGGAGTTGTACTGCAGTTCAAATTCATCGTAAAGTGATTTGGTTCAGAGAAAATATATGTTCATCCTCATCTTCATACATTAAATGTGGCAGAGAGGCTGTTGTCATTGTCAAGATTATATGAAGTTATTCTCATGGCGTCTACTGATTATATTGGGATTTTGGGCTAGAGAACAAAGTATATTATTGAAGCCAAGATTCCAAGAATTAAGATTAGGACTTAGGAGTAGACAAAATGATATGATCTGACATAAGCAGTTTTGCAGAAATTTCTCCTTTTTGGTGGTTTAAGGGTGTGTATTGGATTGTTTCATAATATATGCAGATGAACAATTTTTCTTGAAGATGAAAAAAATAGTGAGAATGGTAAATTGAGTAATTTTGGGGTGTATATTAATTAAAAAAGTCGTTTTTAAAAAAAGAGTAGAAGTGTATTAAGAAATGGAGTGTATTAATAGGGTTTTGGGGGTGTAAATAGCGCCTCCCAAAAAGTAATATTTTTCAGATGAATTACTACAAAGAATACTTTTTAGATAAAAATATGTAATACTTTTTTGTAATAACTTTTTCAGTTCAATATGTAATACTTTCCACTTAAACGTGTAATAATTTCACCTAAAATTATAATACTTTTCAGTGAACATTCAATATTTTTCAAGAAAAAACTAATACTTTTCAGAATAAAAAGTGATACTTTTTGGGGGGAAAAAACTGATACTTTTCAGAGTAAAAAGTGATACTTAAAAAAAACTAATATTTTTTAATTATCATTACATTCGCATGTTAGCCAAATACGTACGAAAATGTCACCAGTCTTTTGGGCTGGGTCACGGATCCTGGGGAATCCGTCTCAGAAAATGCGACCCGTAAGACGGTCTTATATGAGTTTTTGCCATATATGATTTGTACATCTCCAAATTCATATATTAACCATTTGTTAGGTGCCACATTTTGATTATAATTGTTAATAAAAATTACAATATAGTCGTACCTATTTAACGCTGAATCTATGATCTATCCCTTTAAATATCTAATTCTATAGCTAAGCATCCTTTTTGTTAAAAATATCATATTAACACTTGCATTTGTTAAATTTTTTCTATGAGAGCACAAAGATAATAACTGACTAGCACCTAAAATAGTTAGAACTATAAAGAGTCATTGTCTCACCTGTTTGCCGCTTACAACAGACATTCGAAAGGAAAATAAGGCGCACACGTGTGTGTGAAATAGGCCCAGCCAAGGCCTTAACTCCACCACAAAAGTTAACTTTCGTGTGGAAGTTTGACCTCAACTTAAAGTGCAAATTGACAATTGTTCATGAGATCATATCATTACCGACGCCTTTACAAGTCAGACGTCCGCGGACGACTCACTCCGAACTCTTCTCGGCACCAAGTAACCATTTTCTCCTTTTGACGGCTTCACTCCGCACCTTATCAACCACCTAGTAGCCTTTTAAGTTTTACCCCTTGGACAACTCTCGTTCCAGACTCTTCTCGGCTATCAAGCACCAAGTAGCCCTTTGTCACAACACAATGGCTCACAATGAAAGCACAAATGATAAAAGCTCTCAAGGCCAAGGCCCCAACTCCACTACAAAAGCTAGCTCTTGAGTGGAGGTTTGACCCAACTTTAAGTACCAATCCACAATTGCTTGTGGATCCGAGGTGGGATCGTACCAGTGGGTATTGTATATACACAAAAGCAGAAACAAACACATACACACACTTTTGAACGCATAATCTAGAATAAGCACAGCATAGAATAACAGTTCATTTCATAAGAAAATACAAGTCCCCCTTGATCCATACAAGAGCACATAAAGAATATCCAAACTAAACTGAAAGGTCTTCAAGGATCAGCACACTGCTCAATACTCTTACTGTAAATATATATTCATGACAGTGATATTTTGGAATAGACAAACCAAACCAAATATGAACCATTTGATCCACACTATTTATACCACCGGCGATGATCCTTTACTTTTACCCTCCCAGCTACAATGCTTTACCACCAAGTAATACTTAGAGCTCTTTCCATACAGAGTTGATTTCAAGATGCTTCTTCTTAAACCAGAACTTTGCTGTGATCACACACAAACAAGAGGACTTCAAAAACGACAAATTATCACCTCGGCAATCTCCTAAACAAAAGTCCGCTTTCTGCTGCTGCTGTTTTTTTTTTCATAAAATTTGTAGCCCCCATGAAAGCAGACGAGAATAGTGGAAGTTTTACTCCTCGACAACATTGACTAATTCATATTCAACGAGAGAGAGATTATTATCTTCTTTGACAGTGAAGCTGGCAGGTTCAGCCACTTCTACACGCCCCCATTTGTCCACAGCCAGCCTCATTGATCCTTTGAACATGTCGATTTTGGCATTTCTCAGAATTACAGTAGTCTCGGGTTTCATCATTTCCACTGCACATTAAAAGTCACATATAAATCATCTCAATTGCTAACAGATTGGAGCAACCATTTGAATTAAAAACGTACCTACAAAGTAAATTGCTATAGGTAATAATAAATATGGGCTTTCTCACAGTGGGGTCAAAACTGTCCTAAACATCTAAAACAGAACAAGACAAGTGATAACTATCGATTTGGTCCGGCCAGTCCGGGATTCATCATAATGTCCTTTCCTCTCTTGTTTCCTAAAACAAGACTACATGGGCATTTTGCATGTTCCTTCCACTGGTAACAAGCTCTACGATAACTAGAAAAAAAGTACTTTACTATGAAAAATGAATATAGACTTTAAAATAAAGACACTCAGATACCATACCTTATCACATACCATTAAACCACTTCTACAAATATCTAACAGCATATTAAGCCGGACATAAAAAATAAAAAGAAAATAAATTAACATGCACACCCACATACATGGGTGTTTTATCATTCTCCTTCTAATGATACCATACCACATGTCGTACACCATAAACAGGAAATTGGTATGTGATAAAGCCAGACTGTCCAGCAAATACGAGATACCATGCCCCTAGTCACATTTTATTGTACCTCGCATCTTTACTAAATATCAATACTCAAAACTAATTCCATACAACTAATTTAGAAACACAAAGACACACACACACAAAATGTCTGTCTATTTACTCTGATCCAGGGAGAACTCGTTGGAACAAGTAAAATAAAAGAAAAATTTTCAAAAAAGTAAGGCACACTCTGTAAATTTTGTTATCTATGTGTACAAATCAACAATTTTACGAGTAATGACAGCAGCAATAACAATGTGTTAGGGCATACACCTATTTCACATAATAAAAAAGTCAAATTGACATCAATCCACAATCCAAATCTCCACAAGGTTCTAGCAATTTTTCATAACACACTTTTTTCATGTTTTATTTCTGTCACTATGCCCCAGGTAGAATAAGCAAATCCACCAGTGTACTCATAATAGATGAATGTATCGTCTCTCACACACAGGCACACACACACACAAGTGTACGTATAGCTCCATACCTTGCTCATTCCTCGCAGTAAACAAAATTGTCCCAGTTTCATCTCCGATTAGACACTCAGCAATTCGCATTTGATGAACCTGCGGCCCATCTGGCCTGCCCTTTCGCAATACCATCTTGGAACTCACAACCTTTACTACGAGATTGTGTCCATTTGTGCCGGGGCGCAGCTGATCAATCTTGGTGAAAACTGGCTTTCTCATAGTTGATTTTGTTTCAGCCATTTGATAGAACCTACAGTATAATATCCATCGGCCACACAATCAGGTATATAAAGTCTTCCCACATTCAAAAACCTTCCTCAAAATTATGATATCAGCAAAATCACCATAGCTTCACATTTAGAAGCTGAAATTCCATTAAACAGGTATGCTCACATAAATCCATCGATCCATCACCCATCAGGCACAGACGCATAAAACTCACGATCAGAACAAAAAATAAAAACATTTGACGCTTTCTCTTAATAAAAAAACTAACTAATAGAATCACAGCGAGAAAAAAAAAGGCGATAAATTTAAATTATCCGTTTAACCCATCATCCACCAAATAAAATGTGAAAATGGTAATAAGAAATTAACTCAATAAAATTAGACCTTTATTAATTGAACTCATATTAAACAATTGATACTGAAACCAAGCAAGTATATAAAATCAAAACCCTAATAATCAGATCGAAACCCGAGGAAAATGAAAAAAATCTCTCAGACTATACAAAAGATAAACAACGACAGACGGATCTAATAATTGAGAGATTTGAATTACCTTTGGAACCGTGGATAGAACAAGAACAGAGAAACTGGAAATTTTGGGGAAAGTGGTTGTGTTATTGTTAGTAGACTTGCGTTTTGCGGGTGAATTAGTTTCGGTGAGCTGACCGTCTAGATCGCATTTTCAGTGATATTTAATTAAGTTTATGACCGTTGATCTCCCACATTTCCTCAGCGCATCTCGGCCGTCGGTCATATTTGGGCTTAAAGCGTGTCCTATCATTTACAAAGCATGTTTTGACGTAGAATTCTTTTTGGGAAAATAGGGCGCGATTAGGGCTGCAAACGAGCCAAACCGAGCCGAACAAGAATAGACTCGAGTTCGGTTCGTTTAGTTTTTGGATCAGCTCGAGTTTGGCTCGAGTTCGATTCGAGCTTTCATAATTGAGTTCGAGCTCGGCTCGTTTGAAAATTATTAGGTTCGCGAACAGTTCGAGCTCGGCTCGTAAAAAGCTCGTTTAATATATTCAACGAGCTTAGCTCGAGTACGACTCGTAAAAGGCTCGTTTAAGCTTCAACGAGCTTAGCTCGAGCTTGGCTCGTAAAAGGCTCGTTATAAGCTCGAATTTGAGCTCGGGAAAGCAAACTTGAGTTCGTTAAAGATTAAGTTCGAGTTGGAGTTCAAGTTTGCAAGCCTGTAAACGAACATGTTCGCGAGCCGAGTTCGAATATAAGCTCGTGAGCCTATAAACGAATATGTTCGCGAACTTTCGAGTCGAATATCTGTAAGCTCGAGTTCGGCTCGTTTAAAAGTTCAAGCTCGAATTTTAGGCTCAAGTTCGGTTTGATAAGCCTGACGAACGATCTCAAACGAATATTTTTCTGAACCGAGACCCGAATAGCTCGCGAGCGGCTTGGTTCATTTGCAACCCTAGGCGCGATTGGATATGCTTTCATTTTAAATTTTTTTATTTTGCTAGAGAATAGTGGTGAAAAAATTTTGGAAGAAAAAAGATGAATTTTGAGAGTGTGATTTGATTTGAGATGAAAAAATAATGATGAAAGTTGATTTGATTTAAAAATAGTAAAATAATGATTGAATATGATTCGTAGTTAGAAATGTGTGAGTTAGTGAATGGTGAAATTTGTGGGAGAATGTAATAATGATTAGTTTTTTATGAAAAAATGTATAGATGTGATTGATAAGAGAAAAATGAGAAAAAGTGAAAGTGAGAGAATAGTATATTTTCTGAAAATTCTCATAAACAATCGCATGTTTGGTAAAAAAAAAAAATTCTCCAGCGAACGAAAATGGAATCTCCCTCACATCCAATCGCGCCCTAAGATTTTAAGTCCTTTATCTTGGACCCATTTGCGAATTAGTCTATTAAGTTGTCACGTTAGAGTTTTAGTCCTTTAATTTTTGAATTTATAGATATTCAATCCTTTAACTTATCAATTTTACTTTTGGTCCTATAACTTGACAATTTTCAACAACTTAGTCCTATATAAACATTCTCCAAATTTTATCTTGTACACTTGATACCTCCTATAATGAATACATCTTGGACACTTATCTAGATTCATTTCTTGGAGATAATTCTCCTCGCCAAAAGTTAATTATAGAAATATAATAAATCATTCTTAAAAGTTTTTAATAAATCTAGGCTCTGATACTATTTTTAAGCACTATGATAAGTATATTTGAAAATTGAGATAAAAAGTCTTTTTTAAATTTAAAAGACCAAAGCGCACAATTTTTTAGCATATAGGACTAAAAATATCTAAAGATGTAACTTAAAGGACTAGAAAGCTAAAGATTCGAACATATGGGACTAAATATCCAATTCCACACAAATTTCTATGACTAAACTCTAAACCTGCCAAGATAAAAGACTGAATCTCAAAATAGGCCAACTTACAGTATGAAAATTCTCATTTTCCCAATTCTTTTGCGCTTACTTTTTTGTTTTCTTTTAGTTTCAAATTTATTGTCCGCATCAAAGAGGAAAGTATTTTTGTTAGTTTGACTAAGTTTTTCTACTTTGCCTCGTAAGTTGACTTTACTCTTATAGTCTATGGGTTATTAAAATTGTCACATCCGACTCACTTTTTGTGAAAAATTTAATTGGACCCTCATCGCATGAATGCATGTTGGATTATTAGGGTGTCAGTTTGGATTACAGTAATGTGCATATAAAAAGATTCCAGTTCCTTAACTCTTTCTTATTATTAGTAATTCTTGCTTCCTACTAAGGAAGAACCAAGTGGCGAGGCTGAAGGCGTCTGCGAGGTTGCTTACCGGCACATTTCTTCTTCAGAGAAGGACTGGAACCGAATTATTTTCTATCAAAAGTGAGGCAAACATAATATAAGCAAAAACGAAGTTTTCCAATAATATTTCACTTACGGCTTGTTTGGCAAAATATATGAGATTGAATTAGCATTGATGATTAGAAAAGATTGTAATATTCATAGGATTATATATGATGTATAATTTTGTGTTTGGGGTTTAGAATTGAGTTGTATATTTTTATTGGACATTACCAATTTGTATTTGGCATCTTTGATTGTTCAACATTAAAATATGGATAACCAAAATTAACCCTGTTTTAATCCAAAAGGTGACGTACCAATTTTTCACCGACCTACTTTAGAGTGGAAAGCAACTCCCCCTCGCGTAAAACAATTCTCCAGTAGAAGAAAGAGATTCGTTTCTTTGCCCCAAACAATTGTCCCCGGAGATACCCACTAAGAATATTCGTCTGAACGGTAACATTGATCTCGTAACAGTTCCTTTTTTTATGTTACCGCGATCCTTGTGCACACATATTTTCCCTCCAATAAAACTGATACGACTACGGTTTCTAGATTTTGGTCGATTAAATGTCTCGTCTTAAAATATTGTCCAAATTTGGCTCGAGAGAATTTCCGATTTTGGTCGAATTTAATACAATATAATTTATTGTGGTTTTCATCAATCAATCCGGATTTTGGTCGAATTTAATACAATATAATTTATTGTGGTTTCATCAATCCTTGATTTGATTCATTGTCACATTAAGTTAGGCTTCCTTTTTCTCCCCAAATATTGTCATCTGTTTTGTAGATCAATTCACTGATCTGTATAGTTTATGTTTTTTTTTTGTTTAATTTTACGTCCTATTTAAAGGGATGTAGGGTGCCAATTATTTCATGTCGATCCATTTATGTAAGTGATGCTGCTTAAATCCGTAGATCACTCCAAGTTAAAGTTTATGATAAAAGCCCAACTTCTTCTCCCGATTTTGAAAATTAATTAATTAACTTATTTTAATTCGCAATTGGTAGTTTGAGATGGGAACTTGGCAATGATTCAAGTTTGGAGAATAATTGGAGAAAATGATACAACAATTGAAAGAAATTAATCCAATGAATTCTTTGATAAAACGATTTTGACCAAAACATGGTTCCATTTGTGAAAAATGGAATTAAATTATTTGTAAAAATTCTACTTAGAGAGTAGATGAGAATTTAATTTCTCAAAACCGATTAGGGTGAATGAGAAATTAATGCTAGAAGTTAGCCACTTAATACAAATAAATGGTATGGAAAATGGAAAATGTGGGGGACAATTGAAAGTAAAGTTGCACACTTTATTAAGTTGGACAAATGATAGTTTTTAAAGGGAGAGGACCTACATTTGTGGGTTTGGTGAAAGCTTTCGATGGCCGGGCCGTGGGCTGGGCTTGGGCTTCAAGGCCCTTATTCTTTTTGGACCAAAAACATTAAAATATTTAATTAATTTTTGTAATTAATTAAAAGAGTTCACAGGAAAAACTTTCGAATTACGGGCGGGAGCACGCCCGTGCGGTCGGGTCGTCGGATTAAGTGCCGCCTACACGCACGCCCGTGCGAAAAAGTTTGAGCTGCCACGCAGGCGGCAGCACGCCTGCGCAAAATAGGCCCGTGCTCCCCTGCGCAAAAGAAGTGTCTTAAATGGCATAAGGTGTCTTTTTCGAGCCAAAAGACATGTTCTTTCCATACGGGCGTCTAAAGCCTATAATAGTCGATCCCACGGTGTACGAAAAACATACGAAAAACACGAAAATAATCGGATAACATTAAATCGAGCATTGGGTCCGCGCCTACACGCACGCCCGTGTTGAGCCTCCGCCGCGGAGTATATTTTGGCGGGAGAAATTAATGCTGATGCATAAGGTGTCTTTTTCGAGCCAAAAGACATGTTCTTTCCATGGGCGTCTAAAAGCCTATAATAGTCGAATGGTATCTCGAAAAACATACGAAAAACACGAAAATAATCGGATAACATTAAATCGAGCATTGCATTTTGCATCTTGCCCTTTTTCTCCTTCAAAGCTTGAAAGTAGTCCAACACTTTGCTTGTTCGCATTGTTGTTCTTAGGTTGCGACACTTTATTTATACGGGCATTTTCGTCTTCGGAGACTCGATTCTAAATCGACAAATGAGCCTTCTAAACACTCTATTGCCATTTTTTTCTTCAAGCGAAACCTTCGGAACTTTTACCAACAATCGCATTTAGGAAAAATTACGTTATTTTCGAGAAGATGGCTTCGGATCGTTCACACCGATGGCTCAGTTTTGAAGATTGCTTCTCCTGCTTGTGGGGTTTACGTGAAACCTTGGGGGTATCTCGTTTCGTTGAAGGAGGAACCCAGAGTGATGGAATGGTGTTTAAAAAGATGAAATTTAGCCAAGCACAAGAAATCTCCTTGACTTAGTCGGACAACCTCGGCTATCTCGCATTTTGCGCCATTTGATGCTTCGTCAAAAAATAGGTTCTCCTTGTGATTTCGTTTTGTATCGGAATTATATTTTCAACGGAACTAGACGATACAAAATTACGTTATTTTGTACAATTCTAAGATAGTTTCAAAACATCCAAAGAGTTAAAAACATTAAAGAAAAAGTATAAAATAAGATGTGCAAAGAAATTTGTAGTCGGTAAATTTCGGATTATAAGATGGTTGACACCAAGATGGTGATTAGCCAAGCACAAGAAATTCGATCATACTTCACGACTTAGTGTATTCGAAGGGTGGAGTCTTTTCAAGTGGCGCGAATCGAAAAATTGACGCCTTTGTTAAGCACAAGCGGAAGGAAATGGGGCTTGAGGATTTGATAGTTCGAATTGAGGAAGACAACCGAGATTCGAATGGAAATCGGCAAATGTGGGGTATGATCATACTTTGTGGAACAGAAAGTGGAGTCGGTAAATTTTGCATTTTGAAATGTAAAGAAGGTGTTGCCAAAAGTGTTGTAAACACCGAAACCACATTTGCATAAGGTGTTGTCGGAAGTGTTGTAACACTAAAGGCGAGTCTTTTGTAACAAGCTAAATCGAAGTCTTAGTAAAGATGTGATAACATCAAAGATTACACACCTTGTAAAAGATGGAATTGTTGGAACTAAGATCCAAGAAATGGCGGAAGAATGAGATTCTAACGGATTGTCGGGATAATGTTCTAACAAAATAAAATAGAGTGGCGAGAGCCATAAAAGTTCAGGTGACTTTGTGTTAAACAAAGATACCGGAAGTTGAAAGAGGATTTTTAATGAAAAGGAGATTGCCTTGAAAATGTGGGGTTGCTTTGGGAAAAATATAAGTTAAAGAAATAAATTCAACATTTATGATATAAGTGATGGTACAATCATTGAATCATGAAATGTTGTATTTATTAAAATCCTTTTCGCAAAAGAAAAAAAAAAGGTTGTAGACATTTTTTTGTCTTGAGACATTTACCGATAAGCGGTTGATTTCGAATAGGGTTACTAAGGTTGACTACGTGAAGTCAAAGGAAAATGTTCTAAGGATCCGGTTCCATAAGTGTATAAGCTGATGGGAATGGGTTTAAAATCCACAACTTAAAGAATGTTCATAGCGGTAAGCTTGTAATTGGAGATCCCAAGACCTTGGTTCAATGGGACAACTAAGTTATGAATGTTAAATGAACACTTGGAAAATGTGTTAGCTCATTCTCGATACATCCAAGTGTATTTAAATTTTGAAAAATGGTTAAGTTTAAGACTTTTAATGAAATTCTATAGAAGTAGATGAGAATTTGGAATTTTCAAAGGAGTTCAGGTTATAATGTAATGCTCAAATTTAAATAAATGGTAAAAATGGATAAAAAGACAATAGGAAAAGTGAGGTAAAAGTAATGGGAATTGAGAATGTTTCAAATGAAACACTTATGAATCTAAGATATGGTCTCAGAAATGGACACAACGTAAGGTTAAGAACAACAAGTGTTAGAGTTGTTATTGTGTAAGTCAAATCACTTATGTCTTGGTTTTACACAACGGTGAAGTAGTTCAAGACATCGTTTACACAAACTAGTAGTTCAAGACATCGCTAGTAAATCTAGTAAATCCGATAGTACTTTACTAAGGAAGGTTCAAAGCCACAAGCTACCTATCCTCGATGCAATAACGATTCAACGAGACTTTCAAGCTTAATCTGCATACACGCATGCATTAATTTCATTCATGTGGGGATTGTTGGAATTGGTCTTTGTAAATGGGGTGTTGACCCGATTTTGACCAATTAATTAAGTGGTTTCCATTTGTGAAAAATGGAATTAAATTATTTGTAAAAATTCTACTTAGAGAGTAGATGAGAATAGCATTTGGAATTTCTCAAAACCGATTCCGGGTGAATGAGAAATTAATGCTAGAAGTTAGCCACTTAATACAAATAAATGGTATGGAAAATGGAAAATGTGGGGGAGGAGAGATGCTCCATCCCACATAGGAAAAGGAGGTAAAACTTTCGGCCTACAAGACGGCAGGAGCACGCCGTGCGGTCGGGTCGTCTTATGAAGGTGCCGCCTTTACACGCACGCCCGTGCGTTTGGGTCGTCTTTGGGTGCCGAAAGTTTGAGCACGCGACGACGGCGCACGCCCGTGCGTCTAGGCCCGTGCTCCCCTGCGCAGTGCGTGCATTCGATGCATAAGGTGTCTTTCGAGCCAAAAGACATGTTCTTTCCATACGGGCGTCTAAAGCCTATAATAGTCGATCCTCGGTGTCAAAAAAACATACGAAAAACACGAAAATAATCGGATAACATTAAATCGAGCATTGCATTTTGCATCTTGCCCTTTTCCTCCTTCAAAGCTTGAAAGTAGTCCAACACTTTGCTTGTCATTTGTTGTTCCGGTTTTTCTTTGTCTTTGCTGCCGCTAACCGAGCTATTAAAGTCGTTGTATCTTAGAAGGTTGGAACCGTAAGCACTCGGTATACGGGCGTTTTCGTCTTGTGGTCGATTCTAAATCAGGCCTCGACTAAGCCTAAACACTCTATTCGGCCATTTTTTTCTTTGTAAAACCTTCACTTAACTTTTACCCAACAACTTACAAATGGGACATATAGACCTTTTTATACATGGGCTGATGGGTTGTATGAGCCTTGTAGAATAAAGTGAGGGCGTGGGCCGGATAATTATATCTACGATCTAATAATAATTAACAGTATTGGATAATTAGTTAATAATTTTGGGATTAAATAACGCGTAAAATAACTAAAAAGAAAATAATGGGAAAAGTCAATTTTATCTCCAATATATGCTCACCAGCTCCCGGGTTACAGAAAGCAGAGGGAGCAATGTGGGAGCTAAGAAGGTGGAAGACTTAGTAAAATTTTGCGGGAGTAGAAGGAGAGCAATCTTGGGAGCTAAGAAGGTGGAAGACTTAGTAAAATTTTGCGGGGAGTAGGGAGTGGAGTGAACACAAATATGGAGGAGTGGAGAGAGGGAGAGAACCCTCAAGGGGAATCTCAATGGCGCTCTCAATGGCGTCCCCAAGGGCGCACCCTTGTGCTCCCCCAAGTCACCTCTAGGGGATGTTTCTCGTCCCCCGATTCGTTCTTCTTTGCGCGCGGCTTTCTTCCTCTTTGGGGCTTTCTTAGTTTAGATATCTTGTCTGTACTTAAACGATGTCACAATGTTGATTTCAAGTTTGTCTATAAATTTGTTATCAATGTTTGACTAATCTTTTGGATCTTAGAGCATAATCAAAACTGTGGATTCATGTTAAATCTTGATTAATTGTTTTCTTATTAATTCATGTATTCTATTTTATTAATTCGAGTGTTTATTCTTAATTGCTTTTTATCTGATCAATAATTAGTATGACATATTTGTTAGTGCAAAATTTGGAAGAGGAGTTCTAATAAAGACGGAAATCGAATTCAGATATAAACGAGTGTATCGAGTTGGGAGACCTACAACTATTTGTGGGGAGTCATTCAATTCATAGATCTTTTGGGAGTTAATAATAGTTGTATCGAGTCGGGATACCTACAATTGTTATTAATCTACTATTTATACGCCACCCAGGAGGGGGAATAGACTAACTTAGGAATTGAACCCATAGAATTGCATGAATTGGTATTGTTAAATATTAATTGGATTTAATATTGAAGAATCATGTTGGGATTATATGCCTAAGGTTGCTTTCGTAGTTGTTCAAAATACTTGTGGGGTTCGCAAATTATTTATTTCTTTTTCTTTTTCAATTTTTTTAACCATTGACATTCGGTCGCTTCAATAAAATTGGAATATGATGTTATTATAGCCTAAATGTTTCGTAGTCAATCTCTAAGGAATACGACCTTGCTTGCCATTATTCTATAAACTACATTGTACACTTGCAGTTATAAGATCCAAATATATTTTTGGCGAACATCGAGAGGAGGCACCACTTATCCGGGAGCACCAGCGGAGAATCTCTTTCCATGATATCGCTGGGTGAGAGTCTTGATAGGCCACCTCCTAGATCACATGTAGGAGCGTCTTCCTTGGGAACGCCAAAGGAGGATCCTCACATTGGGGAATACAAGATGGGAGTGTCTTCAGAGGCCGCAAGGGCGTCTCCTGGGAAATCTGTGTTAGTCCAAGTGGCTACGATAATCTAGAGGGGGGTGAATAGATTATCCCAGTTTTTCAAATTGCGCCTTCTTTTTTGAATGATCAAGCAAATATAGAAACTGTAAATGCGGAAAATAAACAACACACGTTGATTTAAAGAGCTTCACCCCACCTAGGGACTACGTGCTCTACCACCCCATTATATCCGGGATGGGTTTCGAAAAAGAAAAAGAAGTTTTATTAATTACCACAATTAATATAACACCACATTTGAGGATTACCACAATCCTCTTACAACACCTTCAAGGAGATTGCCACAATCTTCCTTCAACACCTATGAAGAGTACCACACTCTTCAACACCTAAGATCACCCAAGTGTGCTCTTACCACAAGAACAACAACAAGGATATCTTGTTTTGGATGATGGACAAAAATCAAGATTACAACTCGATAATGATAATACAAATATTGAGTGTAATTGTAATCAAGATTGAAAAGCCTAGACCTCAAGAGTGTGCAAGTGAAAGTATTTAGGCTAGTACAACAAGATTTTGACAATGTGTTTGCTTGTATGCTTTTGCTTGTATGTTGTGTTGTGTCTTGTTGCTTGAATGGATCCTATATTTATAGGAGAGGTCTCGGTTTGATTTCCAGACATTGGCTCCTTGAGAGTGATTTCTGCAAAAAATAATGTAATTAAACTCAAGAAATAGCTGTTAGAAATCAACCCCTTAAATTTGGGAAAAGCTGTCTGAAAACCCAACGGATAGTTTGCTGTCAAAATCGTATAGCGACCGATCGCGCAGAGATAAGATTTTGAAAGATTTTTCACGAAAATACACAGGGGGACCGGTCGACGGGGGGTCTGACCGGTCGACCCCTGTGTGGACCGGTTGGACTCGTCCAAATACAAAATAGAGAGTTCTGAATTCAAAACACAACTCCTAGGCACCGGTCGCCCTGAGGTCGACCGGTCGCCCTAAGGTCGACCGGTCGCCCTCCCTGTTTTCCTTCCGTCCCATTTTTCTGTTTCAAAACACAACTCAGGTATGGGTTGCCCTATAGGGCGACAGGTCCAACACGAGACAAAAGTGTTGTCCAATTTTTATCGAAAATAAACTTCAAGAAATACTCCAAAAAATTAGTAAAAATATTTTATGTCGATCGGGAGTATCGGGACAACATTTTGAAACATTGTTTTGGTGTAAAAACTCATTTAAACAAAATCATCAAAATCATGATAAAAATATTTATCTAACAAACTCCCCCTTTTTGATGATTACAAACCAAAACAATTTTTAAGAGGACGATTTTGAAAACAAAACAATTTTCCGATCAAGGAGTAAACTATCCGTTTAGAATAATAGCAAACTATACATAATAACCAAATTGAAGGGAGTTAAGATTTTTAAAGATATTTTACAAAAGCTCCCCTATCAACAAGCACAATAAGAAGAATCAATACACTAGCTAGAAGCTTTAGCTTTTACAATGTAAACATGAAAATCATGAGCTTAGAAGCTCCCCCTGTCAAGAACAATCATAGATCATGAATATAAGTCCATAATACATCCAATGGACTAAGTATACTTCACGGTTTTTGGCTTTAAGGAGCCATAGCTTATAGCTTCTTTCGCGAGCTTTTATTAGCTTCTTTGAGCTAACGAGCCAATTTTCCTGTCCCCCCCCCTTTGGAATCATCAAAAAGATTGTGAGCATGATAAAACATAATACATATATAAATCAAAGTGCGCTAAGTAGTCGTTTTATCGAGCTTTTGGAATTGTAAGCTTAAGGCCAATGAACAAGGGAGAAGATGATAATTTGAAATACAAAAGCTCGTTTGAGTGAAGAAACATGATCTCCATAAGGGTAAGAGACTTTTAAAAATGAGAGTATCATGTAATTTGTGAAGTTTTCTTTGCGACAATTCATCGAACACTTGGCGGGCGTTAAAAATGGAAGAAGTTGTATATAGCCATTGTAAATGTAATCAAGCCAAAAATTTATCACCAAATCAATGTATACAACATCCAACCATCAACAATTAATGAGCTCAACACATTCATATGAAATATGCATCAATATATTTACAGATAATGCGAATTTTCAAGGGTTCAACCCAATTGAGCTTAGGGAGTAGAATTCTTAACATCCAATCGGTAGGGATGAGCAATAATGATGATAATCGAGCATAATGAAGTCCAAGAAATAAAATTGATACAATAAAACAAATTTGAAGTGAATATTGTGTGCAAAGGACAAAGAAGACGGAAAAAGAGTTGAAAGAGCCAAAATGGCTAAGTCTGGGAACAGAAACGTTTTTAACCAAAAAGAATGCTTAGGGCGACCGATCAAGGGCTAGGCGACCAGTGGTCGACTCATCCATCGATCATTGGCATTGGTTGATCTGTTTTTCCAAAATCCAAAGTTTGAACCAAAAATCCGATTTTTTGCCCCTAAATTTTAAAAACATGCAAAATGCAATCATAGACCTCATTCAATATGCATTATGCCTAATCGAGCTTGTATTGACGCAAAAGTCTCGGAAGATAGTGGTTTTGTAAAAATGTCCGCCAATTGATCTTGAGATGGTACGAAAGATATCTCAATTTTTCGTTTGGAAACACAATCCCTTAGAAAATGATGGCGAATCTCAATATGTTTAGTACGGTTATGATGAACCAGGTTTTGAGCAATATTTATAGCGGATATGTTATCACAAAAGATAGGAACATTTTCAAAAGAACATTTATAATCCGCTAAGGTTTGTTTCATCCAAAGAAGTTGAGTACAACAAAAAGCCGTGGAAATATATTCGACTTTGGCCGTTGAAAGTGAAACACAATTTTGTTTCTTTGAAAACCAAGAAACTAGGCAATCGCCCAAAAATTGACATGATCCGGAAGTACTTTTACGATCATCAATATTACCCGCATAGTCCGAATCACTATAACCTTTAAGAGAAAAATTTCCATTCTTTGGATAAAATAAACCATATTGAATAGTGCCTTTTAAATATCGAAAAATCCTTTTAACGACACTCATATGAGATTCTTTTGGATTGCTTTGAAAACGAGCACATAGGCATACAACATGAAGAATGTCCGGTCTACTAGCGGTTAAATAAAGTAAACTACCAATCATACCTTGATACTTTGATTCATCCACGGACTTGCCTTTTTCATCTGTCAATTTTGACATTTGTTGCCATAGGGGTAGAGACGGTTCTTCCTTCTTCAATGCCGAACTCTTTTGAGTTCTTTTGTATATTTTGATTGCGAAATATAAATACCTTCTTGGCATTGCTTAATTTGAAGTCCAAGGAAGAAGTTAAGCTCCCCCATCATGCTCATCTCAAATTCACCTTGCATAAACTTAGAAAATTTCTTGTACAAGGGTTCATTAGTAGCACCAAAAATGATATCATCAACATAAATTTGCACAAGTAAACAATCTTGCCCTTTTTCAAACACAAAGAGAGTAGTATCAACTTTACCTCTTGTAAAACTATTTTGTAAAAGAAAAGAGCTAAGTCTATCATACCATGCACGGGGTGCTTGTTTTAAACCATACAAGGCCTTTTTAAGTTTATAAACATCATTAGGCCTAGAAAAATTTTCAAACCCCGAAGGTTGTTTTACATAGACTTCTTATTGAATAAAACCATTTAAAAAAGTGGATTTAACATCCATTTGATAAAGTTTGAAATTTTTAAAACAAGAATAGGCAAGTAAAATGCGAATAGTTTCTAAACGTGCTACGGGTGCAAATGTTTCATCATAATCAATACCTTCTTCTTGACAATACCCTTGAGCTACTAACCTTGCCTTGTTTCGAACGATGTTGCCTTGATCATCGAGTTTGTTCCGAAATACCCATTTTGTACCAATAATTGTTTGAGATGGAGGACAAGGTACCAATTCCCATACATCATTTCTTTCAAATTGATTCAACTCCTCTTACATTTCTAAAAACCAATCCTCATCTTCAATAGCCTCCTTAGCATTTTTAGGCTCCTTTTGAGATATAAGAGCTTTCTCGACAAATTTTCTTCGGGTCATCACTTTATCAAGGGGATCACCAATAATAAGATCTTTTGGGTGATCTCCTTTAAATTTCAATGCCACAGGAAGATCCGAAGTATCACCTTTGTCTTCTTGAGGAACATTTGAAGTGGATGGTTCATCACTTGAGGTAGAAGGTTGATCATTTTGAGCATCATTTTGAACAATGGGTTCACTAATATCTTCTTCATCACTATCGTCATTGGGTATCCTTTCAACACCCGAGGCTTCATTGAATTTTACATGAATGGATTCTTCAACGACCATACTAGTCTTATTGTAAACCCGATATGCTTTACTCTTGGTTGAATACCCCATAAATATTCCTTCATCGGCCTTAGGATCAAGTTTGTCTAATTGATCCTTTGTATTCAAAATAAAGCATTTACATCCAAATATTTTGAAGTAACTAATATTTGGAGTTCTTCCTTTCCAAAGCTCATATGGAGTTTTATTCATTTTAGGACAAATATAAACTCGATTAATGACATAGCAAGTGGTACTTACGGCTTCGGCCCAAAAATATTTTGGAAGGGAAAATTCATTGAGCATGGACCGACTCATCTCTTGAAGTGTCCTATTCTTCCTCTCGGCTACTCCATTTTGTTGAGGTGTCCTTGGAGCCAAAAAATTGTGTGCATATCCCTTGGTTTCACAAAAGATTCTAAATTCACCATCAAATCTCCACCTCGATCACTTCAAATAGACTTAATATTGTCTTCCTTTTCATTCTCAATAAGTCTACACAACTTAACAAACTCATTAACGACATCGCTTTTATTTGCAAGAAAAAGAGCCCAAGTATATCTAGAAAAATCATCGACAATAACGAAAGTGTAATGTTTTTCACTTAGACTAGCCGTACCAATAGCCCCATACAAATCTAAATGAAGAAGTTGTAGAGGCTTGGTTGTGGAAATTTTATTTTTGGGCTTAAAGCTACTCTTAACTAATTTGTTCTTTTGACAAGTGTCACATAAGCTAAGATTTTCAAAATTCAATTTGGGTAGTCCTTTTACATGTTGGTTTTTGTAAATATTTTTCAAATACTTGTATCCAACATGTCCAAGTCGCCTATGCCATAAAATCGTTAAATCATTATTGGCGACAAGACAAGAAAAATTTTGACTAACCAAATCACTTGTACAAATTTTGTAAAGATTGCCTTTTCTATTTGCTTCACAAATAATTTCATTATTTTTAAGAATAAGGTATTTTTTTTTTATTAAAAACAACATTATAATTTGAATCACAAAGTTGGCTAACACTTATCAAATTAAACTTAAGCCCTTCTACTAAAAGAACACTATTAAGAGAGAAAGAAGAGTTACCAATTTCTCCATTTCCAAGAATTCGTCCTTTGCCATTGCCGAACATGACCATACCCTCTTCTTGGATCTTGATGTTGGTAAAAAGTTCTCTCTTTCCGGTCATATGGCGTGAACACCCGCTGTCCACGAGCCATTTTGAATCCTCCATGGTTGTTATAGCCCCTATTACCCACAAATGAACCGCTTTTAGGTACCCTATAGTCTTGGGGTCCATGGGGGTTAGTCTTGAGACCTTTGGGCCTCCAAACATAGCTAAAATTGTTCTTCAATTTACAATGAGCAACATAATGACCAACTTTACCACAATAAAAACAAATAAGATTGTGGGCACTACTAGCACGAACAAAAGTCGGACCTTGGTCATTTTTCTTTGAAATAGGTTGAAAAGGTTTATAACCAAGTCATAATTTGGAATGCTCACCTCTTTGTGCATCTAAAATTTTTGTAGCTTTGTCCGTACCTATGTTAAAATGATGCACATCCTTTTTTAAACATTCAAGATCATTGGTGAGCGATTGTTTTTCGGTTTCAAGAGTATGGACTTTAGTAAGAGTAATAGTATGAGCTTTTTCAAGAGATTCATAAGAAGTAAACAATTTTTTCTTTTCAATTTTAAGCTCTTTATGCTCCTTTTTCAAAGTCTTGTATTTAGCAATCAAATTTTGAAATTCAATTTTCAATTCATCAAAATCACATTGCAATTCATCAACTAAGGAGGAAGTTGAGGAGTTAGAGCGTACCTCGTTATTTTCATCGTCTATGGCCATAAGACCATGTTCAGTTTCACCTTCCTCGTCGGATGTTACGAGTAGTTCATCCCAAGTTTTGACATCCGCATTTAGAGCCTTCTTTTTTGGAAAAGACTTTTTCTTCTTTTGTTCCTCCTCTTCGAGTTTTGGACAATCGGCTATGAAGTGCCCGGATTTTCCGCATTTAAAACACGAACTGTCTCTCGGTTTTCTTGCCTTATTTTTATTCACAAATTTTGCAAATTTTCGGACAAGTGCGGCCATCTCTTCACCATCCTCATCATTATCATAATATGAATTATTTGAAGAAGATGCTAAACCTTTAGGAATATTTTGCATACCCGATTGAGTGTTGGATGGTTTGGAATTTTTCCTCTCCTTAAGATATACTTCGTAGATGAGGAGGTTCCCAATGAGCTCATCGAACTTGAGTGTTTCGAGATTTTGTGCTTTCGTGATAGCCGTCACTTTTTCGGACCATGAGCGGGGAAGAGCGTTTAATACCTTGGTCACCTTGTCTTCTTCGGAGATGACCTTCCCAAGAGCCACAAGAGGATTGACAATGTTGTCAAGCCTTTCCACCATTTTTGATATGCTTTCACCATCATGCATATTGAAATTTTCAAAGTCTTTAACAAGCATGGTTTTTTCTTGCTAGTTTGACCTTCTTGGTTTCTTCATATATAGTCTCTAATTTTTCCCAAACTTCATGTGCCGACGTTATGCCTCTTATGCGGTTATACTCGGTGGCGGTAAGAGAGCAATGTAAAATGTTTAAGGCCTTACCATTTAGAGAGAAAGCCTTCTTGTCATTTTCATCGAACTCCTTGAAAGACTTGGGAGCTGAGGTGCCGTCTTCCAATTTCTTGGTTGGTTGAGCAACTCCTTCAATAACCACATTCCAAATGTCAAACCCGCACCCTTGTAGAAAGCACTCCATACGGTCTTTCCAAAATGAGTAGTTGTTGGCGTCGAATAACAGTGGCTTGTTGGTGGAGGCGCCGATGGTGAGATAAGCTTCATTCGTAGCCATGGATCTTTCCTCTTTACTCAGAACGAGCTAGCCAAAGAGTTTGACTTTGATACCACTTGTTAGTCCAAGTGGCTACGATAATCTAGAGGGGGGGTGAATAGATTATCCCGGTTTTTCAAATTGCGCCCTCTTTTTTGAATGATCAAGCAAAGATAGAAACTGTAAATGCGGAAAATAAATAACATACGTTGATTTAAAGAGCTTCACCCCACCTAGGAACTACGTGCTCTACCACCCCAGTATATCCGGGATGGGTTTTGAAAAAGAAAAAGAAGTTTTATTAATTACCACAATTAATACAACACCACATTTGAGGATTACCACAATCCTCTTACAACACCTTCAAGGAGATTACCACAATCTTCCTTCAACACATATGAAGAGTACCACACTCTTCAACACCTAAGATCACCCAAGTGTGCTCTTACCACAAGAACAGCAACAAGGATATCTTGTTTTGGATGATGGACAAAAATCAAGATTATAACTCGATAATGATAATACAAATATTGAGTGCAAGTGTAATCAAGAATGAAAAGCCTAGACCTCAAGAGTGTGCAAGTGAAAGTATTTAGGCTAATACAACAAGATTTTGACAATGTGTTTGCTTGTATGCTTTTGCTTGTATGTTGTGTTGTGTCTTGTTGCTTGAATGGATCCTCTATTTATAGGAGAGGTCTTGGTTTGATTTCCAGACATTGGCTCTTTTTTGGAGAGTGATTTCTGCAAAATATAATGCAAATAAACTCAAGAAATAACTGTTAGAAATCAACCCCTTAAATTGGGGAAAAGCTGTCTGAAAACCCAATGGATAGTTTGTTGTCAAAATCGTATAGCGACCGGTTGCGCATAGATAAGATTTTGAAAGTTTTTTCTTGAAAATACACAGGGGGACCGGTCGACGGGGGGTCCGACCGGTCGACCCCTGTGTGGACCGGTTGGACTCATCCAAAATATAAAACAGAGAGTTCTGAATTCAAAACGCAACTCCCAGGCACCGGTCGCCCTGAGATCGACCGGTCTCCCATACCGGTCGCCCTATGGGTCGACCGGTCGCCCTCCCTATTTTCCTTCCATTCCATTTTTCTATTTCAAAACACAACTTAGGTACGGGTTGCCCTATAGGGCGATCGGTCCAATACTAGACAGAAGTGTTGTCCAATTTTTATCGAAAATAAACTTCAAGAAATACTCTAAAAAATTAGTAAAAACATGTTATGTCGATCGGGAGTATCGGGACAACATTTTGAAACATATTTTTGGTGTAAAAACTCATCAAAATCATGATAAAAACATTTATCTAACAATCTGGAGGAGTTTATCTGATCCGGGAATGCCAGATTGGAGCATCTTTGAAGGCCGCGAGGGTATCTCCCTCGGGAATGTCGGAGAAAGGTCTTCGCATCGGGGACGCGAAATGGAAGTGTCTTTGGAGGCCGCAGGGGCTCCTCCCCCGGGAACTTCGGAAGAGGGTCTCCACATCCAAAAATGCTGGATGGAAGTGACTTCTAGGGCCGCAAGAGCACCTTCCCCGAGAACACTGGAGGAGGGTCTCCCCTTCTAGGAATGCCAGATGAGAGCATCTTAGGAGGCCGCAAGGGTGCCTTCTCTGGGAATGCCAGATGGGAGCGTCTTCAGAGGCCACAAGGGTGCCTCTCCCGGGAATGTCAGGAAAGGGTCTCTGCATCTAGGAACGTTGGATGGGAGCATCATCTAAGCTATCTTAGACTTCCCTCGTCAGAAGAGATGTTGATTAGTTGGTGATAGTGAAAATAAGACTTGTTTAGAGAAAACGTAATAACTTGTTTATTGATACGTAAAAGCTTGATGCAAAAACTGAAAAGAAATTATAATGGGGAGACCGAGTACTTCTGGTGCCCAATAAGTTCTTAAGGATAATATCTCCAGAGATTGTTGGTGTTCCATGTACAAGGAATTTCGTTGCCGTCCATGCTATGTAACTTGCAAGCTCATGGCTACACAGATTTTACGACCTTGTATAGTCCTTCCTAGTTGGGTCTAGCTTTCCACGTGGTCCGTAACTTCAGCTTTCCTTAGGACAAGATCTCCTACTTAGATGTTTTGGGGGCATACTAGGAAGTTGTAGGTTTTGGCTATCCTTCTCTTGTAAACTCCGGTTCTATTGAAGGAATTCTCTTTGAGCTCTTCGATTAAGTCGAGGTTGACTCTCATGTTATCATTGTTTCTTTCCGAAGAATAGTTTTCCACCCATAGCTTGGCTCATATATTTCTATGAGGATGACTATCTTGGCTACGTAGGCTAAGCTGAAGAGAGATTTGTTGGTAGACATCTGGTGGGTCGTCCGGTAGGCCCATTGAACATAGGGAAGTTCTTTTGCCCATTTCCCCTTGGTTGCTTCCCACGTTGTCTTGATGTGATTAATTATGGTGCGGTTAGTCACTTCTGCTTGATTCCCAACCGATGTAAAGAACTGTTTGATTTTCTTCTCCTGGTACCACTGCCTCAACTTGGCTCCTTGGAACTGAGTTATAATGTCAGATACTAGTGCTTGGGGGATCCCGAGCTGACGGATGATGTTCTTCCAGAGAAAGTTAATGACTTCCTTATCTGATATCTTTGTGAGTGGTTCTATTTCTACCCACTTAGTGAAATAGTCGACTGCCACAATTAGGAACTTCTTCTGGGCTTGTGCTAAGGGAAAATGTTCCACTATATATATATTATTCCCTTTGTATGCGAAGGACAAGGGCTCTCCAACTGCTGCAATGCTTCAGCGGGGAGATGTGTAATTGTTGCGTGTTCTTGGCATGGACGACAATGCCTTACCAAACTTTTGACATCCTTTAAGAGATCTGGCCAAAAGTAGCCTTGTCTTAAGGTCTTCGTCCAATACCCTTCCTCCTAAGTGGGTGCCACAATTTTCTTCATAAAATTCTCTAAGTATGTAGTGGCTTATTCAGGAGCCAAGCACTTCAGGTAGGGTTGAGAGAACCCTTTCTTGTAAAATTCTCCATCTATCATCACAAAGCTGGATGCTCAATTGTGTAGCTTTCGGGCATCCAGTAGGAGTTAGGGGCGACTTCTCTATCTAAATACTGAATGATTTTGTCTTTCCATGAAGGGGCTTGTTGCATGGTGTTGAGTACTCGACCTTCGAGTTCTCTAGCTCCAGGCGACTTGACACAAGGAGGGTAATAGCTCTCGGCCGATGACAATGGCGGCAGCGGGCGGTTGGTTGGCGGCTTTGATATTCTCCTTACGAGGGATCTATGTGACCAAATTTTTTTCGAATCTGCTCATTAGTTCCCTCATGGCGGTGAGATACTTGATCATCTTATCCTCCCTGGCTTCGTAAGTTCCATCTACTTGGATGGCCACGGGTAGGGAGTCACTGAAATTGGTGAGCCCCCTGGCTCCGGCGACGAGGGATAGTCTTCCTTCTATCATCAAAACTTCATACACTGCCTCATTATTATAGGCAGGGAATTCGAACTTGTCTACATACTCCTACCGATATCCCAGTAGGTTCTCCAGTACAATTCATGATCCACTCCCGAAAGAGGTGGATGAGCCATCCACGTATGATTTCCATTTGGAGGGCTGGTCATCTGTCGCTGCTCCGTGAATCTCCACTAGGAAGTCGGCTAATACTTGGCCTTTGATGGTGGGTCGAGGCTGGAACTCTATTCCATGTTCACTAAGATCAACTGTCCACTTTACCATTTATCATAAGGCGGGGAAACTGGTGAGCACTTGCTTTAGTGGGTGATTAGTTAGAACTATGATCGGATGCGATTGGAAGTAATGCATGAGCTTCCGGGCATAAGTGACTAATGTTAAGCTAGCTTCTCAATATTGTTAGAACAAAGTGTTTATTTTGATGATTTTGTTAGATCAATGTTTCTATTTTGATTTTGATGATTTCATATAAATGAGTTTTATACCAAAACAATGTTTCCAAAAGTTGTCTAAATACTTCAATACATTTCGTTTAATTTTTACTAAGTTGTTGAAGTACTTCTTGAACTTTATTTTTGACAAAAATTGGACAACTTCTCTATGAAGAGGTCGACCGGTCGCCCTAGTAGAGAGACCCGTACCTGAATATTTTAAAAGATCAAACAGAACAGAGAAGAAACCAGGAGGAGGGCGACCGGTCGCCATATAGGGCGGTCGATGCTTGAAGGTTGAGTTTTTTTAGCTCATCTTCTCTGTTTCTCGAGCGAACAATCACTATCTATAGCAACCAGTCGCCATAGACAGTGACCGATCGCCATAGACAGTGAGCGGTCACCCTTGATGCCATTCTATGTCAAAATTTTATTCAACAGTCTAATAATTCAAATTTTCAACATAGCGACTGGTCGCTATAGTCTTTTGACAACAAATTCTATCCGTTGCAAAAACACTTCTCAGCAAATTAAGGCTTTACATTTATTAACCATTATTTGGAGCTATTTTGATCATTCTTTTGTAGACAAATTTGAATTTGGAGGAACATATGTTAAAGGCTACATCTTGGAGCTCTTTTATAAATAGATGAAGCATTAGAGGATCAAATACAACACATTATTCTACATCACAACAAGAAAATTTCAGCAAACTTCTAAAGTTTTCATTTTCATACTATTGTTGTAATAGCCTAAGCTCTACACTTTCACATCTTGCTTCTTAGGCTTTCTTTCTTGATTACACTTACACTTATAAAGTTGTATACTTTCATTTTAGTTGTAATCTAGATTGATCAAATCATCCAAAACAAGATATACTTGTTGAGTGTTCTTTTGGCAAGAACACACTCGGTTGATTCATTAGGTGTTGAAGAGTTTGGTGCTATTCAAAGGTGTAAGAAGAGTTTGGTGCTCTTCTATGTTGTTGTTGCAAGAAGAGTTTGGTGCTCTTCAAGGTGAAGTTGTAATTGTTTGGTATAAATTAATAAACTTTTTCATTTAGAAATCCACTCGGACATACCGGGTGGTAGTGGACGTAGACCCTAGGTGGGTTGAAGCACTATAAATCTATTCTGCACTTATATTTTCTTCTTCATCTTCTTCGAGAAAGAGGGCATAAATCGAAAAATCGGGAAAATCTATTCAACCCCCCTAGATTTTTGTAGCCATTTAAACTAACAACTGGTATCAGAGCCAATCTATTTGGCAAGCTCGTTTATCTTTGCGAGTAAAGAGGAAAGATCCATGGGTACGAACGAAGGATATCTTACTACTGGTGCCTCAACCAACAAGCAGCCACTATTCGACGCCAACAACTACGCTTTTTGGAAATATCGAATGAAGTGCTTCTTACAAGATTGTGAGTTCAATATTTGGAACGCGGTCATTGAAGGAATAGCTCAACCAACCAATAAATTGGACGATGGAACTATATCTCCCAAAAGTTTCAAAGTGTTCGATGAAAGTGACAAGAAATCTTTTTCTCTAAACGGTAAGGCTCTAAATATTTTACATTGTTCACTCACCGCTACCGAGTACAATTGGATTAGAGGAATAAGGTGTGCACATGAAATATGGGAAAAACTCGAAATCATCTATGAAGGAACTAAGAAGGTTAAACAAGCTAGAAAAACCATGCTTGTTAAAGACTTCAAAAACTTCATAATGTTTGAAGGTGAAGGGATTTCGAAAATGGTGGAAAGGCTCGACAACATCGTCAATCCTCTATTGGTGCTCGGAAAAGTCATCTCCGAAGAAGACAAGGTAACCAAAGTATTTAATGCTCTTCCCGGTTCTTGGTCCGAAAAGGTGACGGCTATCACGGAAGCTCAAAATCTTGAAACTCTCAAGTTTGATGAGTTAATTGGAATTCTCCTCATTTATGAAGTCTACCTCAAAGAAAAAAAGAATTCCAAACTATCCACTTCACTACTGGGTATGCAATCTACACCAAAAGGTCTTGCCTCAAGTTTAAAAAATTCATATTATGCTAGTGATGAGGATGATGAAAAAACGGCCGCCCTCGTATGAAAATTTGCCAAATTTATCAATAAAAATAAGACAAGAAAGGCAAGAGTCAATTCGTGCTTCAAATTCGGAAAAACTGAACACTTTATAGCTGATTGTCCTAAAATGGCAGAGGAAGAACAAAAGAAGAAAAAGTTCTTTCCAAAAAAGAAAGCCTTGAATGTGGATACTAAGACGTGGGATGAACTTCTTGCAACATCCGATGATGAAGAGGAAACCGAACAAGATCTCATGGCCATAGATGATAAAAACAATGAGGTACGCTCTAACTCCTCTTCTTTCTCTTTAATTGATGAACTTCAAGAAGATTATGAAGATTTACAAAATGAGTTTAGAGATATGATTTGAAAATACAAGAGTTTGAAAAAGGATTTTAAAGATTTAAAGTTAGAAAAAGATAAGTTATTTTCTTTTTATGAATCTCTTGACCATGCTCATACTATTATTCTTGCTAAAGTTAAGAGTCTTGATTCCGAAAAATAATTGCTCACAAAAGAGAGAAAATTTGAAAAAGGATGTGCAACGTTTTAACTTGAGTACCGATAAGGTTACAAAAATTCTTGGTGCACAAATAAGTGAGCAATCTAAACTAGGACTTGGTTATAAACCTTTTCAAACCAATTTCAAGAAAGAAGAACCAAGCTCCAACCTTCATATGTGCTAGTAGTCCTAAAATTATTATTTGTTTTTATTGTGGTAAAAATAGACATCTTGCTAGCACTTGTAAAATTAGAAATAGCAATAGTCATTTTTGGAGACCCAAAAGTCTCAATGCTAACCCCCATGGACCCCAACACTCTAGGGTACTTAAAAGTAAATTAATTGTATGTACTTGGGGCAATTACGGTCAAAGAAGATTCGAAATGGCTCATGGACAGCGGGTGTTCGCGTCATATGGCCAGAAAGGAACATATATTCAACAACTTCAAGTAACAAGAAGGAGAAATGGTTATGTTTGGGAATAACAAAGGCAACATCCTTGGCAATGGATACATTGGTAAGTCCTCTTTCTCTCTCAAAGATGTTCTATTAGTAGATGAGCTAAAGTTAAATTTGATAAGTATAAGCCAACTTTGCGATTTAAATCACAATGTTCTTTTTAACAAAAAAATGTCTTATTCTTAAAGATGAGGAAATTATTTGTGAAGCAAATAGAAAAGACAATCTTTACAAAATTAGTAAAATGATTTGGTTAGTCAAAATGTTTCTTGTCTTCTCACTAGCAATGATTTAACTAGTTTATGGCATAGGAGACTTGGACATGTTGGATACAAAAATATTCAAAGTATTTAAAAACATCAACATGTCAAAGGACTACCCAAATTAAATTTTAAAAACATTGGCTTCTGTGACACTTTTCAAAAGAACAAATTAGTTAAAAGTAGTTTTAAGCCCGAAAATTAAATTTCCACAACCAAGCCTCTACAACATCTTCATTTAGATTTGTACGGGAATATTGGCACGGTTAGTTTAAGTGAAAAACATTACACCTTCGTTATAGTTGATGATTTTTCTAGATATACTTTGCTAATAAAGATGATGCCGCTAATGAGTTTGCTAAGTTGTGTAGACTTATAAAAATTAAAAAAGAAGATACTATTAAATCTATAAGGAGTGATCGAGGAGGTGAATTTAGAGTCTTTTGTGAAACCAAGGGATATGCACACAATTTTTCGGCTCCAAGAACTCCTCAACAAAATGGTGTAGCCGAAAGAAAAAATCGGACTTTACAAGAAATGTGTCGGTCTATACTCAATGAGTTTTTACTTCCAAAATATTTTCGGGCCGAAGCTGTGAACACCACTTGCTATGTTATGAATTGGGTATATCTTCGTCCAAAGTTCAACAAAACTCCATATGAGCTTTGGAAAGGAAGAACTCAAAATATTAGCTATTTCAAAATATTTGGTGGCAAATATTTTATCTTAAATACCAAAGATCATGTGGAAAAACTTGATCCTAAGGCCAATGAAGGAATATTTATGGGGTACTCGACTAAGAGCAAGGCTTACCGGGTATTGTTAAGTTGGTTTTATACCAATGTATTGAGTATTCTAAACTAGGATTTTGCGGTGTTTTTGAGTATTTTAGTGTTGTTTGAGTCGAGTTCGTTTCATTTGTTGTCGTTTGAGAGTCGGGACAAATCTTGGTAGCCGAAATTGAGCAAAAACTGTGAAAAACGTGTTTGGAAGAATAAAATTGCATTTTAGAAGTTGAAAAACGGAAAAATATGGGTCACGAACGAGCGCCGCAATGCCAAAACCCCCGCGCCCCAGCGCGGGGGCTGAAGTTGGTGCAGTAGTAGGACTTCAGGCCAAGGGCTGCAGCACCCAGGCCGACGTGCAAGAACGAGGATCGCAGGCGCGCGCTGCAGCGCCTGAGGCGGCTGGTCAGCGCGGACAACAAAGCAGTGTGCAAGCGGCAGCAGGGGCGTCTTGATGGGGCTGCAGCGCCCAGGCCAAGGGGCTGCATTGCCTAAAGGCTATTTGCGCGCAGACGACGGGCAAGCGAGGGGTCGATATTTAGCGTCTTTAGCGCGCGATGGATGGCAAGCGCTGCAGTTTGCGCGATACGGGCCTGAACGTGGCTGACTTCTTTCTTCTGCCTTTTTACGGATTTTTGAGGGTTTCGAGCTTATAAATACAAGAACTCATGTACGGGACAGGGGTCGGACATTATTTTGAGCACAACGCAAGGCAAGAGACATAGAGCTAGGGTTCGGGACAGCAATTGGAGGCACTTCTCGTCTGGACACAAAGAGAATTCCTTCTCTTTTCTTTCTCAATTCTTTCTTTGCTTTTCTTTGTCAATTTTTGAGATGTATAATTATTTCTTTACGAGTTTTTGTACATCCATTATGAGCTAAACCCATCTTACTAGGGGATTGATGTAACTTACGTTTGAACCTATGTTTTGATTTACAGTTTATGAAATTCGCATGTTATTTAATCTATTTGTGCTATTTGATTTGATTGCATCTAAATTATCTGATCAATAGTTTAGATTGTTTGGCGTGTTTGATTTGACACTCGAGAGAGGTAATTGAACGCCTGACCATAGAATAGCACAACATAGGGTTCATTGAACCGAGAGGTTTATGAATCTTTTGAAGCCTGTGATAGAATATTCATTGAGCGTATTAGGGTTTAATTTATAATTTTTATAGAGATACCGAAATCAGAAATTGGAATCTAGAATCACTTGGCACCGAGAGAGGAAGTGATAAACGGTAGGAATATTGGCTTATAGATTGATAACTTGTGATTAATGAACTGGATTGAGAACATAGGTGATAACTAGGTGAATCAACCCTCTAGAATTCATATCTTAAGTGTTTGATTAATTCTCTGAACCAATTGTTTGCTTAATTTTAGTTTCATTTTTAGTTTAATAAAAACTCGTCTCTTTGCGATTTCTAGATAGAATTAAGATATTTTAATTATAGTACTTAGTATAAAATTTGATAACTGTAACAACCCAAATTTTTATGCCTTAATAAGAATTTTATTAATTATGTTATTAGTTTATATTATAGAATAATAATGGTAATTAGAAATTTATTAATTATTCTACTGGATAGTTAATTAGTTAAATTGCGGAGAATGGAAGGTTTATTTTAATTAGACTAAGAATTTGTTTAATTCGGGCCTTATAATAAATAATTGGACCTTTAATTAGTTTGGAGTTGTAATCCAGGCCCATAAGCCTTTTTGTAATTGGTGGATTAACAATAAGTCCATGTACCCAAAACCTAGTCTTGTTGGGAGTAGGTTAAAACACATATATAAGACACGTAAAACACAAACAGAGAGAACACACGATTCACATGACACACGGCAGAACAAACACAAATAGGGCAGAGAGATTGGCCAAGAGAGAAAGAAAAAGAAGAAAGAAAGGAGAAAAAAAGAGAAGAAAAATAGGCAATTTTCCCCAACGCGATTGAATCAAAAGAGGCCTGCAAAAGATTTTATTACCCTTAAGTTGAGAAGGCAAGTAATCTCGTTAGTTCATGTAGATTTTGAATTCTATGTGCAATATTAATGATTTTATACGTGGTTATGTCGAAGGGTGAGTTCGATTTGTTGCCTTGGTTGTCGAATGTACGCACACGGTTCATTTGAGGAATTTGACTATCTGATCTCAATTAATTTACATGTAATAGGACTCGTGTTGATTGCATACTGAAATTTGACAATCAATATACTATCGTTCAATTTAATAGCAAATGCTTCCAACTCAACTGTTCTGTGCAAATATGTGGTCAAACTCATTTTTATAATTTAATGCAATTGGTTAGTTTAATGTAATTGGTTGGTTTCCTATACTAATGCTTTGAAAGATTTGTTGGCATGAACTTTTAGTTTGATTCCTATGGTGCAATTCGAGTTTAATGGAATTGGTTAGTTTAATGTAATTCGTTAGTTAAACTTTTAATGGATGGGTCCAATGGATCATTGTTCTCCATTCAATGTTAGTTTAAGAATGAAACTGTTGATTCGGTTTTGCAAAGAATTTCGTCCGCAAATTAATAATAAGGGTAGTTATATATTTAGTTGTTTGTTATATTGGTTGAGGGATTGTTCCTAATTAATTCAACGTATGATTTTTCCCTAATTAACTGAATGAAAGGTTTTCCCTAAATAGTTTTGACTAATTGAATATAGGGTTTTCCCCTGATTAAATGAACATAGGGTTTTCTCCTGATTAATTGAATATAGGGTTTTCCCCTGACTAATTGAATATAGAGTTTTGGGTTTTCCCCTGACTAATTTAATATAGGGTTTTCTCCTGATTAATTGAATATAGGATTTTCTTCTGATTAATTGAATATACGGTTTTCCCCTAACTAATTGAATATGTGATTTTTCTTGACTAACTGATTGTAGGGTTATCTCTATTTATTTGAACGTAGGGTTTTCCTTAAATAGTTGAACATAGGGTTGTCCCTGATTAGTTGAATGTATGGTTTTATTCTCAAATTGTTTCAGCTAATGTGATTTAATTATTATGATATGCATTTTCGTTTATTCTCGTATTTAATGAAAAGTTGCATCACTTTGGTTCATGCATCATGTTAATGTATGTTCATAGCATTTCACTAGCATACAAAGATTAAGTAAAGTCATTTTTTAAGGTTTAGTATTAATAATGGTTTTTAAAAAAAAATGGGTGCACATTGTTCTATGATGCTGGAGTGAGTGGGAAATGGACGTGGGGGACCGGCGTTCCGACAATGTGCCGCTTGCGGCTAATGTTAAAGGAAAAGGGCCTTCGGGTGAAATGAAAGGAAATGGCTTTCGGGCAAATGTTAATCGGGTTCCAAATAACATGGCCCACTGCGACCCTGATTAGAACAATGTCTCACCAAGTGAGCTCGCGTCCTAATAACGTTTTACGGAAAGAAAGTCAATGGTTTCTAAGTAAATGAAACGTAAAGTTTTACAAGAATATATAAGTTAAGATATTGCATTAGTCATGCATTCATGCATGAGGTTACTTGTTGAGCTCCTTTAGCTCATTCCACGAATGTTAATTTTTCAGATGAGAATGCTGAAGAGGAAGGAGATGGCGGGGCGCAGTGACCCGAGAACCCATGTCTTTAGTTTATCTTATTTTTAAAGTTTGACTTTCTAGTTTATTAATCATTCAATGTTGTTTTATTTTCAGTCTGAAAGTTTTGAATTGGTAGTTATTAGTAGTTATTTCTGCTGCAAACCTTTCGAACGAAGTAAAGTTTTCACTATTCCATATTTTAGACATTCAGTAAAGTATTTCTATTTATTTATAATTTTCCGCATTAAAAGTTCAAGTAAGCTAGAAAAGGGCGCTACAATAACAATCCCTGTGGAGACGATAACCCTACTTTCAAAACTATACTAAAACTTGATACCGTACGCTTGCGGTAAGAATTTCACGATCAAGTTTTTGGCGCCATTGCCGGGAATTGTTTTATCCTATTTTAAACTAATACTATTACCAAGTAGTCTTAATCCTAATCTAGACTAGTTTAAAATTATAATTTCATGTTTCTCATTAACTTGTCTGTTTATGCGAGATTCCAAAGATACTAATTTGCTTCCTTTTGATCCAGAGATTGAAAGGACACTTCGAGCAATCAGAGCAGCAAAGCGAGCAGAGAATCGAGCAATGGCAGAAGACGGGGAAAATGAGAACGCTGGAATTCGGGTCGTGAATGTGCCATCACAGCCTGAGGCACCAGAAAGGGCAATCCGGGATTACTTTTTGCCGACCGTGAACTAGAATTACTCCGTAATTATGCGCCAGCCCATAAATGCAAATAATTTCAAATTGAAACCGGGCCTCATAAGCATGGTTCAATAGAATCAATTTGGGGGGAGTCCAGTGGATGATCCGAATACACATCTGGCCATATTGAATTTGTAACTGATGAGGCCATTTGATTGAGGCTTTTCTCATTTTCACTCCAGGATAAGGCCAGACAGTGGTTACAGACGTTCGTCCCTGGGAGTATTACGAGCTGGGATGATCTAACACAAATTTTTTAGCAAAATTCTTCCCTCCCAGCAAGACACTCCAACTGAAGAGAGAGATAACCCAATTTTAACATATTGATTTTGAGCCGTTATATGAAGCTTGGGAGCGATTTAAAGATTTGTTGCGAAGATGCCCACAACATGGCTATGCAGACTGGCAGAGGGTTCAGTATTTTTACAATGGACTGAATGGGCATACGAGGACGATATTAGATGCGGCATCAGGAGGTACATTGATGGCTAAAACCCCGACTGAGGCCTTACTTCTACTTGAAGAAATGGCCACAAGCAGCTATCAATGGCCCTCCGAGAGGTCAGCGCCAAAACCGGTTGCCGGTGTTCTTGAGCTTGATACAATGTCAGCTTTGGCAGCTCAAATCTCGAGTCTGACAAAGAAATTAGCAATTATGAATACTGGCAGCACACCACAGCAAGCCGCAATCTCACCCACAGCCGTTCACGCAGCCGCCACTCACGAGGCCGAGCAAGTCAATTATATGAATAATCGGGATTTTAATTACAGAGGTAATTCATTACCAACTCATTATCACCCTGGACTTCGCAATCATGAGAATCTCTCTTATAGCAACAACAAGAATGTATTGAACCCACATCCGGGTTATTCCAACCCATCAAGTTCCAATGCATTCGGAGGTGAAAAGAAGCAGTCGCTAGAGGAGATACTCGGCTCATTCATCAGAGAGACCAAGAATCGGATGAATAGGAGTGATGCGCATATTGATGGTCTGAATACTAAGATGAGCACAATGGAGACGCATATTAGGTCGATGGAAACACAAATGGGTCAGTTGGCTACAACCGTGAATTTATTGCAGCAGAAGGGAAAGTTCCCAAGTGATACAGAGGTTAATCCGAAAGAGCACTGCAATGCAGTTTACGTGAAAAAGGAAGCAAAAATTTGGCCTGCCCCCGTAGAATCACCTATTTATGCAAAACCAGTGGAATCCAAGAAAATGAAGTTGGAGGAGTTTGAGACTGTCTATTTGACAGAGGAATGTAGTGCAATAGTCCAGAGTAAAATACCTCAGAAAATGAAGGATCCAGGGAGTTTCACTATTCCTTGTACTATTGGAGGAGTTTTCTTTGAAAAGCCACTTTATGATCTTAGGTCCAGTGTGAATCTTATATCTCTCTATGATGTGACGAAGCTTGGGCTCGGGGAGGTGAAATCATCCAATATCACTTTGCAGTTTGCTGATCGATCCATTGCCAATCCGTGGGGAATCATTGAAGACGTGTTGGTAAGAATTGACAAATTTGTTTTTCCTGTGGATTTTGTAGTGTTGGACGTGAACGAGAACAAGAAAATACCTATAATCTTTGGGCGGCCATTTTTAGCTACAACACGGGCTTTGATCGATGTAGAAATGGGGGAGCTAACATTACGGATAAATAAGGAGAAAGTTGTATTCACCATCCATCCAACCAACATGCTAAAATTTGAATTAAATGATGGTAAGCAGATGGTTGGGAATATAGCTGAAGGCATTGGTGGTTGGGAAGTTTATAAGGGAAACGTGGATAACATGCCTATTGGAGCCCCAACTTGAGGATAATCTGACAAAGTCTGGCTGAAGACTGTAAACTTAGCGCTTATTGGGAGGCAACCCAAGCCCCTTTTATTGCTTTAGTAGTATTAATATAGTTTACTAGTTTTTTTTGTTTTTTCTGAATTTTTTGCATTCTTAGGAGTAGTAAGTTGCATCACACCCCACACCTCTTAGTTGTGCAAATCCCACATATCCCACTCCATCTTTACAAAAGAGCACTCTAACACCACACACACCATCTTCATCTCATCCACTAATTATTTGGTAAGTTTGCAACTTCCAAACCCCACCCCATGGTTTTCCCCATCTTATGATTTTTGGTGTGATTGGATTGCAATAGTGCTAGGATAATTGCTGTTGATGTGTGGATTGTAGATTGGTTGTTTATGCTAGACTTAGGCTTGGTGTTGCATTTTGGGAATTGAATTGAGCTATCCATTGCATATACTATCTTTTCCCACACTCATGCATACGAGATGTTTGATTAAATGCCCCAATGACAGTTTCATATTGTTTAGTGCTATCTTGCATATCTATGCTTATCTTTTTGACATGGCACTATATTTTCCACTGGGTGCATTATGTACGTACTTTGATTGTCGATTTCTCACCCATAACCGAATTCCATGGTTCCACGAGTTTTGTTTTCTTGTCCACCTTGCTAGGTTACAAAGATGCGAAGCTAAAAAGGACCGGCCAAGGCGAAGGGGAAGAACAAGACCACACATCGGAGCATACAACACCCACGGGCTTGTGCACCAAGATGCATTGTGAGCTTATACGAGACACCTCATACACGTAGTAGTACCACATGACTTAAGGAGCCTTCGCTCCTCGGCTACCAGGAAAGTCCTTTTCCCCTACTTCTCCATTGGGGACAATGTCGTTTTAAGTTGGGGGGTGCAGTCCATTTTTATTCATCGAGTCGAGTCTTGAGTCTAAAGAAAAAAATAAAAAATGAAAAAAAAATTCCAGAGTCGAGTCGGGTCGTCTGTAAAACTGTGAAACTGCATGACTAAGTTAATTTGTTGAATATGAGTTGAACAGTCAAGAGAGCATGTGTTTGAACTGTGATTTAATCTTATTTCCATTAATTCCATTTATGTGCCTAACTGTGTTGGTTTATTCGGGGATGATTTATGCGATTGAGTGTTACTTTTATGATCCCACCGGATTCTAGAACTTGTCTGATCACTAGTCGAGGCGAAATCATAGGTGAAGTAACACTAAGGAAGTGAATTAGGCCATCTTTGAACAAGCTAGAGCCCAAAATGCCTACCTTTGTATTATATTTTCCCTAGTGTCCCTTTTTGAGCCTTATAAACCCGTTTCTTTGGTAACCAATCTAATACCCAGAGCCTAAATGTGAATATCCTAATTACCCATCACTCACACACACAAAGTATAGAAAAATGTTGAAGGTTGAGGAGGGTATGATGAGAAGGGTATGTGTTTAATTGCATGAAGTTGCTCGAGAAATATGAAACCCCATGTATGCAAAAGAATAAGTTTGGGGGTTTCGAAAAAAAAGAGAGAAAAATCAGCGAGATTGAAGGTTCATAAACATTGGGGATGTCAAAAAGTGAAGGGTAGTTGCTAACTAATGATTCGAAGTGATAATTGTGTGTTTGGGTGATTTGAGCCACTTAATCCTATATTTTCTTACCTTACCCTAAGCCCACATTACAATCTTTGAAAGTTCTATTGATCCTTGTGTTACATTAGCCTACATTAGTGGAGATTAGTGTGAAAGACAAGCCTATGGAGTCCGGTAAACATCCTATCTTTATATTCAGAAAGTTGATTGTCTTGAAAACACTTGATTGCGTGAATCTATCTGGATAATAAAAATGGAGTTGGCATGAACATTCCACCTTCATGATCACATTGTGAAAATACGTGCTTTATTGATATTGAAACAAAATTTGACGAATGAGTTTGGTTGTGAAGTTTTGAAGTTAGTCTGTTGAGTTAGTCGTCTTTATTTTTTAGTTTCCTTCATGTTTTTTGATTTTTAGAGTCTGTAATTGCTTGAGGACAAGCAAATGTCTAAGTTTGAGGGTATTTGTTAAGTTGGTTTTATACCAATGTATTGAGTATTCTAGACTAGGATTTTGCGGTGTTTTCGAGTATTTTAGTGTCGTTTGAGTCGAGTTCGTGTCAGTTGTTGTCATTTGAGTGTCGGGACAAGTTTTGGTAGCCGAAATTGAGCAAAAATGGTGAAAAACGTGTTTGGAAGAATAAAATTGCATTTTAGAAGTTGAAAAATGGAAAAATATGGATCACGGACGAGCGCCACAGCGCCAAAACCCCCACGCTGCAGCGCGGGGGCTGAAATTGGTGCAAAGCAAGACTTGATGCCAAGGCTGTCGCGCGCGCGCCAGCCGATGTGCGGCAAAGAAACAGGATCGCAGGCGGGCTGCGCAGGTGCCTGAGGCCAAAAGTGCAGCGCGGACAACAAAGCGAGAAGGCAAAAGATCGGGAACGTCTTTGATGGCGCTGCAGCAGCTTCGATCAAAAGGGGTTTGCGCCGGGCGTGCGCATGGTACCGAGAATGACATGCGATGGAGTAGTAAAGAGCGATGCGCGCGACGGGCATCAGGGGTCGATATTTAGGCGCGCTGCAGCTCTTGCCACGGGCCTGAATGTGGCTAACTTATTTCTTCGGCCTTTGTACGGATATTCGAGGGTTTCGAGCTTATAAATACAAGAACTCATGTACGGGATAGGGGTCGGACATTATTTTGAGCACAACGCAAGGCAAGAGACATAGAGCTAGGGTTCAGGACGACAATTGGAGGCACTTCTCGTCTGGACACAAAGAGAATTCCTTCTCTTTTTTTCCCAATTCTTTCTTTGCTTTTCTTTGTCAATTTTTGAGATGTATAATTATTTCTTTACGAGTTTTTGTACATCCATTATGAGCTAAACCCATCTTTCTAGGGGATTGATGTAACTTACATTTGAACCTATGTTTTGATTTCCAGTTTATGAAATTCGCATGTTATTTATTCTATTTGTGCTATTTGATTTGATTGCATCTGAATTATCTGATCAATAGTTTAGATTGTTTGGCGTGTTTGATTTGACACTCGAGATAAGTAATTGAACGCCTGGTCATAAAATAGCACAACCTAGGGTTCATAGAACCGAGAGGTTTATGAATCTTTTGAAGCCTGTGATAGAATATTCATTGAGCGTATTAAGGTTTAATTTATGATTTTTATAGAGATATCGAAATCAGAAATTGGAACCTAGAATCACTTGGCACTCGAGAGAAGAAGTGATAAACGGTAGGAATATTGGCTTATAGATTGATAACTTGTGATTAATAAACTGGATTGAGAACATAGGGGATAACTAGGTGAAATCAACCCTCTAGAATTCATATTTTAAGTGTTTGATTAATTGTCTAAACCAATTGTTTGCTTAATTTTAGTTTCATTTTTAGTTTAATAAAAACTCATCTCTTTTCGATTTCTAGATAGAATTAAGCTATTTTAATTATAGTACTTAGTATAAAATTTGATAACAATCCCTGTGGAGACGATAACCCTACTTTCAAAACTATACTAAAACTTGACACCGTACGCTTGCGGTAAGAATTTCACGATCAGGTATATAACAAAACAAGCTTGGTGATCGAAGAATCTATTCACGTCAAATTCAATGAAACTTCCGGTGTTGAAAGAATTCCAAATGACGATAGTGATGAAGAAGATGAAGTTGGACAACTGTTCAAAACTACACTCAAAATGATCAACCTTCTACCTCAAATATTCAACAAGAGGATAAAGGTGATACATTGGATCTTCCCATGGCTCTAAAATTCAAAGAAGATCATCCAAAAGATCTTATCATCGGGGATCCACTTGACAAGGTAATGACTAGAAGAAAAATTACCGAAAAAGCTCTAATATCTTAAAAGGATCCAAATAATGCTAAGCAAGCCATTGAAGACGAAGATTGGTTTCTAGAGATGCAAGAAAAGCTAAATCAATTTGAAAGGAATGATGTTTGGGAACTTGTGCCTTGTCCTCCATCTCACACTATCATTGGAACAAAATGAGTATTTTGGAACAAACTTGACAATGAAGGCAACATCATTCTTAATAAAGCAAGGTTAGTAGCTCAAGGTTATTGTCAAGAAGAAGGTATTGATTATGATGAAACTTTTGCACCCATAGCACGATTAGAAGCTATTCGTATCTTGCTTGCTTATTCTTGGTTCAAAAATTTTAACTTTACCAAATGGATGTTAAATCAGCTTTCTTAAATGGTTTTATTCAAGAAGAAGTCTATGTTAAACAACCTCCGGGGTTTGAAAATGTTTCAAAACCAAATGTTATTTATAAACTCAAAAAGGCTTTGTGTGGTTTAAAACAAGCATCCCGAGCATGATATGATATGCTAAGTTCTTTTCTTCTAGAAAATGGTTTTATAAGAGGTAAAGTTGATACTGCTCTTTTTATTTTTGAAAAAGGTCAAGATAGCCTCTTAGTTCAAATTTATGTTGATGATATTATTTTTGGTGCTACTAAGGAATCTTTGTGCAAGAAATCTTCTAAGTTAATGCAAGGTGATATTGAGATGAGTATGATGGGAAAACTCAATTTCTTCCTTGGACTCCAAATCAAACAAAGACAAGAAGGTATTTACATATCACAATCAAAGTATACTAAAGGGCTTCTAAAAGATGTTCGGGATTGAAGAAGGAAGAACCATTGCAACTCCAATGACAACAAATATCAAGCCTGACAAGGATAAAAAAGTAAATTGGTTGATGAATCCAAGTATTAAGGTATGATTTTACTTTACAAAATCGCAAGTAGACCCGATATTCTTCAAGCCGTATGCCTGTGTGCTTGATTTCAAAGCAATTCCAAAGAATCTCATTTAAGTGCCATTAAAAGAAATTTTTGATATTTGAAAGACACTATCTCTTATGGCTTATTTTATCCAAAGAATGAAAATTTCTCTTAAAAAGGATATAGTGACTCAGATTATGCTAGTAATATTGATGATCGTAAAAGTACATCTTGATCGTAAAAGTACATCTGACATGGTTTTCAAAGAAACAAAATTGTGTATCTTTATCAACAGCCAAAACCGAATATATTTCCGCGGCTTTTTGTTGTACACAATTACTTTGGATGAAACAAACCTTAGCGGATTACAATTTTTTTTTTGAAAAAGTTCCTATCTTTTGTGACAATACTTCCTGTAAGTCCCGGATGTCAGTTAAGTCTAGAAGGTAAGGTTGAATAGACTTAACCAATTTTTCAATTTCAAATTAAATCAGAGTTTACACAAGTAAACAACTAAGTCTCTTGGGAGACAACTGGGTCAAACCTCAACCGGAGAGTTAACCACTCAACATGCATACTCGAGTGAGTTTGTTGATAGAGTAACTCATCGGTGAGTGAAGTTAACTTTTTAGAAAATAAGTTTACTTGTTTTTAACATCGGAAGTCTTACATCCTTTTAAGTTATGATTTTCAACACTTGTTTTAAATCAAGTTATTATCGATTGAGTAAGCAAATATATGTCAGCAATAATAAATATGCAGAAAATAAAATGCTGAAAGTAAATGACATAAGAAATTTTATAGTGGTTCGAGGATGGGGTAATTCCACCACTCCAATCTTCTCCAACTCCTAGAGGTAATCCACTAATGCAACATCAATTACAAAAGGATAATATAGTCCGAGTAAGCCTTGATCACACAGATGGCTTCACTTCTGGGACTCAACTCTTCATAAGGCATTTGCCTCACTACTACTTGAGCTTTTTCAAACCCTTCGAACTTGATCACTTAGCCGTACGATGGATTCAACCAGATTCTAACTTGAACCTCACTGCACTTCTTTCACTTTGTGGATATGCAGACCCCTTGTTTTTCAAACAAATTTCCTCTTCAACTGTTGAAGTTGTCTTCTTTCCTTCACTGAGATGTGTTGGTTAGAATCATTTCAAGTGTTTAGTCTTGAGGATTTTAAACTTTAGCTTAGAGAGACTATTGCAGTTGCTTGCTTGAATGCTCATATATCTCTTGTGTCTCGTGTCGTACTTCTCTCAGTAATTTCTTCAGCTTTTTATAGTGAGAGTTTGAAAATGTTTCCTTTGAAGAGAGAGATAATTTTCAAACTTCACTTCTTGTTCGTTCGCTTGTCTTGTTATGCAACTTTTGATGTTGACCTTTCCTTAACATTAATGCTGCAGGTTGCTTGAATAGTACCAGGTTACTACAAACATCCCATTGGTTCCAGCTACTTGCACTCTTTCGGCAAGACAACTTTTAAGGTTGCAAGCCCGTCCCTTGCAATTTTGGGCAAGTCTTGACTTTTCTTTGCAACAGACTTCTTCAGCTTTCTCTAAGTCCTTCAGCTGCTTCACCCCTTTATTTGAGTCTTCTCCTTAATTTTCGAATGACTCAGCTGTAAGTCTACTAAAAGACACAACTTCTTTACTTGACTGAAGGTCTTCTTTGATACTCAGCTGCGACACATCTGAATCTTCTCTGCATTTCTTCATTCAGTCTTCTGCATCTTCAATTTAGCTACTTGATAACTCAACTATCTTCCTAACTATTACAAAGTTGAAATACATATAAAAAATGGGGTGCCAACTTTCCAATCTAAGTTTTCTATGTATCATCAAAATCTATACAAATTAATTTCCTAACAATTTACCTCTTTTGATGATGCCAAAACTTAAATTACAACATAAAGTGCTAAAATTGAATGATTGAAAAAATGTATCATTCAACACTTACATTATTTTTGTGTATTTATAAAGGAATGTAAACATACAACAAAATTTTCTTGTAGCTAACTTCAACGCCTCTGCTGCCTTCTCATTCTTCCTTCTTCTTCTTCTTCTCGCATGAAGCGATCTTCTTCAGCTTTCTTCCTCATTTCCTTCTCTTCTTTCCTTTTTCTTCTCTCACAATCTCTCTTCAGCTTCTCGTCCGCTAGCCTCTGCTGCCTTTCAGCATCTTCTTTATATTTTCGCTTAAGTTCATCTGAAATACGAGCAGCTTCTCTGTTCTTGGCTTCATTAAAGCCCATCTAATATTCATAGTCCTTTTTCAGAGGGTTTATTGCCATGAGTCCAGTTGGTCTTCTTGGTGGAGAGATTCTTCCTCTCCCACCAAAACTGGAATCTCTTCCTCTACCTCTTCGTCTGGCAGAGCCTTCGACTGGGCTGCTGTACCCTTGAAGTCTGCTGACTCTTTGATTCTTCCTGGTTGACTCAATGTCTATTAGCCCTTTTTTCCAATACAAATCCCATGCAGATGGTAAGTCCATTCCCTCATAATAACCTTCTGATTGAAGAGTAGCAAACTGTTCATTGGACCTTTCTTCTGACGGACCAGGAGCAAGAGTGACTTCTTCCCTTTCTTCAGCTGGGAGTAAACCTACTGGCGGACCTCCGAATTGGACATTGAGTTTTTCAATTCTATCTTCTTGACTTTTTTCCAGCTTCTTGATTTTAGCTTTGTTCTTCTGGAAAGCTAATTCAGCTTTCTCTTCAGCTGACAAGTCTTGAGGCATATGAGAGAGAAGTGAGGTGTTGCATTTAGATTTTAGAATAATTAGGGGTTTTCTTTGACTTATCTTCCCCCTTTTTGGCATCATCACCTACTGATAGACTTTAAGAAATTCGATCGGACTTAAGAAGGAAGTCGAGCTTTTTGTGGGTAATGGAGTCTGCTGCTTTTTGGTCGGAGCGGAGTGAATACAACTGATTCTTCATAGCAAGAAATTTAGCTTTCAATGATGCCTCCATGTGCTCCATCTTCTTCTCTATAGTCATTTTCAGCAGCTCCATATCAGCTAGATGACTTCGTTCCATCCTGTCGATGTTGTCCCATTGTCTCTGCTGAAAGGTAACTTGTTCAGTTCCCCAGACCAACAACTTGGAAAATAGCTGTCTGAAGTAGCCAACTTGTTCCCTACGGAGAGCCTTAGTTTGCTGAGCCCATTCCCTGATTCTAAGCACTGCTCCGTGGATGTCTCTAGTTATTGTGGTGTCATGATTGTCAATCCTATCGTTTAGCTCAGCAAAACCTTTCTCCATGGCCTCCATCTCCTTGCACATGGCTTAGAAGGCACGTCGAAAATCTGCTGCTTCAGGACTTGAATCTTTTGGAAGGAGTGACTCAAAATCATGGCCAAATGGGACAATTCTTGACTCCACTGGAACATGCAAATCAGCTGGGTCAACTTGAACATTATAACGAACAACTTCTTCTACAGACTCAACTTCAAATGGGATTTCTTCAATGAAAGGGAACTGAAGCATCTCGAACATGCCAATAGGTTCCGAGGAAGTTCCCACTCCTCTTTCGAGAATACTTCTCTCTTCACCTTGGCTCGCAACTTTGTTTGCCTCAACTGTTGAAGCTTCATTGGCAGGGGCAACTATGGAAGTCTGCCAAGCTGACTGGTCCTCAGCTATCTCAACAGCTTCATTGGCACCAGTTGTGTCAACCTTTTGAGTAACTGTTGCCTCAGCTGCCTTAGCAACATCACAAGCAAGAGATTAGACTAGTGGGGGTGGTCCATCAGCTAGTATAAATCTCATCTTTAAGGATTTTGTTATGGCTTCCAAGTCATTGGCCTCTTGATCTGACTCTGCTGATTCGTCAAGGTCTTCTTCAATGTTATAGTACTCAGCTTCAGAATTAATCAAGTCATCTATAACCATTGGTTCAATGGACTCAGATTCTAGCAACTTTATGACATCCTCTGAAATAGCCACATTTCCCCTGGCAATCTCAACTGCCATATGGTCTTTAGTTACCTTGGCAGCAGTCTCAACCGCTGCAAGACCTTGGACATTCCCTGCTACAGACGGAGCTGCAGTTGGGTCTTCTTTAGTGGCATCCTTCGAGGTCTCAACCTCTAGGATTGCACTTTCAAGACCAATAGTCTCAACTGCCTTGGTCATTCAACTTCCATCCTTTGCCTCAGTTACATGAATTTGGACCTCTGTAACTATATTGACCTTCTGTGTAGCTGGTTCCTCAGCTGAGACAGTCTCAACCATCACAACGTCATTGGTTCCCACTATTTCTTTTTCAGCACTCTCACCATCGCCTCCCAACACCAATGTTTCTTTGTCCCCTGCAGCCTCCTCCAACATGGTTGTAGTGTGAACAACTTACCCCTCAGCTGGCGCACCAACTGATTGCTTTTCCACGAGGTCAACTGTCACTGGGGACTTGGCTATTTTGCTTGAATGTTCAGCCATATCCTTAGTTGTCTTAACAACTACTTTAGGGCGTGGCTCCACTGGGTTGCCTCATTCTACTTATGTCGTCCCAGCATCATTGCCATCCTCCCTAGTTTCTTGTCCCTTCGAGTGAGCTGGGGAGGTGATTGCGTCCAAGTCCCTCACCACTTCTTCGATCATAGGGGTTGGTGAGATAGTAAGAGAGGATTCTCCAATGCCCTTGAGCCTAGATTGCTCATGCATCTCACGGTACTCTTTCAATGATTTCTTCAGCTGAGCAGCTTCAACTGTGTCAGCTCCCTTGATTGGTTCAACGTCACTGTTGATACCACTGCTGAAAGCACATTCTGGTATATTGGCATCTATGAAGGGCCAAACATGTGGCACGAGACCCTTAGCCTTCTCCAGAGCCTTTAACTTTTCAGCCTCCTTTTTCTCATAAAGAACGGTGGTGCAGTATAATTCATCCAAAACACACACAATAAATGAGTCATCTAAGAAGCCAAGTAGATATTCTTCTTCTTCGATCATCTCGGGCTTCATAAATTGGATTCTGCTATTGCTCAATTTCCACAATCTCCACAAGCACATCTTGTCCTCAATCTCTTGATATGATGGGGATCCTGGTTATTCAAAGGCAACAGGGTCTTGGACATCAAGGTCCTCCTCATTTTAGGGTAAAAAGGAGTCACCACCTCCAACAATTGTCTCAGCTGCTGCTTTTTCAGTTTCAGGTGCAGTAGTGTCATCTACAACTTCTTCAATTTCCTTAGCTGTCGAGGGCACAATGACAACTATGTCTCCTGTAGCAAACTTCTTTACAAGTCGTCTCTTGGAGTACCTCTCCAAGGGGCTTCTTCTTCCTCCTTGTCAGATCCTACAGCCATAACTTGGATGGCTGACTCTGCTGCAGGAGATTCAGCTGTAGGCTTATCAACAGCCTTGGCAACTGACTCTTCTTTGTCTCTCAGACCAGCAGTGGCCTGAGTCTTTTGCTTCATAGCAGTTGCCTTCTGGGGCGCAGCTGTCCTCCTTTTCTTCGTTACCTTGGGGGAAACAACAACATGTTCAGGAGAGGGGACTGGGATGGGGGCAGTTGTCTCTTCGGGAACATGCTCAGTTGATCCCCCCCAGATGCGCTTTTCTTCTTAGCATGCTCTTTCTTCTGAGAAACTGATAGGTTCCCCCTAAACAACCTCTTGTTCATGTGGAAGGGCTTCCCTTTACGAAGGGGCACACCCTTCTTCTCCAGTAAATACCCCAGGACTAGCCCGTAGCCCAGGGTGTTCACAAACTTCATTTCATCCAGCTTGACATTCGGACATTTATGGCATAGCTTCTCAAAAATGAACTCACTCCAATTCACCTCTAGCTCTTCCATTATTGCAGCCATCACCGTCAGCTTAGTTTGGGACAACTGATTGTATGACCCAAACTTAATGTCAATACACTTAGCTACCACATCCATGAGCTTGTGGTACTCTTCCTTGATGACTTTCTTTGTAGCCTAGGGATTCAGCCTATTAGCTACCTCCTTCTTTGCGATCTCCTAAAAGATTTTCATATAGTCGAACTCATAATCTTTAAGTTCATTGAGTTCGCTATTAGAGAGATGTAATAGGTCAGTTAAGTCGGCTGCAGCAAACTTAGTCTCTTTCCCATTCATTGAAGAGTGAATGCCATCGTCGTGAACAACAGCATTCACATAGAACATCGCAACCTCCTCTTAAAATGTCTGGGCCATCTCAATCGACAGAAACTTCTTCAAACCAAATTTTTCAAGGTGCCCAACAAATTTTCTAGCCTTTTTCTTGTCGATTTGCTTGACAAGGCCTTCAAATTCCACAAGTACACCGGAGTACACTTTTTCTGCAAGTTTAGTGAAGTAGATGGTGGATTACTTTGGTGCCATTGATGATTTCTTGAGATTTATTGAAGAAAATACGAAGGGTTTTTTCAGAGAGAATACTTAGAGAATTTCGAATGCTTGAGAATGAATGTGAGAAGAGAGAGAAAATTAATTTGGATATATATGAGATACGAGGAGACGATATTGGGATCTTTAGAATTTGAAATATGACCAACGGTCAGGATTAAACTGTCCAAAAAGCATTAATCATATCGCATTTAATGCAAGCCGTATTTATAGCCAATCATAGTTATTGTCGCAACCTTTTATTGTGATGCATTTAACGATGCTGACATAAGCGTCAAACATTTTCGCTTTAATGCAAACGACGTCATTTTATCTCTTAGCTCATGAATAAGTCAGCTTTATTCATTTATGACTTAACTCTGCTTCTCTTCTATCTCTATCTGCTGATGGAGACTCAGCTGTTCAACTCACTCAATTCTGCTGAACGACTAAATAAGCTATTTTACTCTGCTGATCAAGCAAAAACTCTTCTGAAATGCAATACTCCCATCTTTGACTCTGCTGAATGAGTCTTCTGAGCATATTAACACACCTCAATCAATCCAAACTCATTCTTTAGTTCTTCAAATTTTGATTCACATAAGAGCTTTGTGAATATATCAGCTAACTGCTTCTCAGTTGATACATATTCCAAAGTGATGTCTTTCTTTTCAACATGATCTCTTATAAAATGATATCTGACATCAATGTGCTTTGTTCTTGAGTGCAATACTAGATTCTGAGTGATTGCAATGGCACTTATGTTATCACGCGTAATTGAAATTTCCTTATCTTAAATGTCATAATCTCTCAGCTATTGCCTCATCCATAAGACTTGGGCACAACAACTTCCTACATCAATATATTTTGCCTCAGCTGTAGATGTAGCTATTGAATTTTGTTTCTTGCTGAACCAAGAAACTAATCTGTTTCCAAGCATTTGACAAGTACCAGACGCACTCTTCCTGTCAACTCTACATCCAAAATAGTCTGAGTCTGAGTATCCAATCAACTTGAATCCACCTCCCTTTGGATACCATAAGCCAACTTCTTGGCTACCCTTCATATATCTCAGAATCTTCTTAGCTACAGTCATATGACTTTTTCTTCAAGAGCAGACTGGAATCTTGCACATACACCTACTGCAAAGGTGATGTCTGGTCTGCTGACAGTTAGATAGAGTTATGATCCAATAAGTGCTTTGTATCTTGTTTGATCCACTGGCTTTCCTTCTGCATCCATATCCATCTTGATAGAAGTATTCATGGGAATCTTCACAAATGACTTTTCTTCCATACCAAATTTGTGAATTAAATCTCTGGTATACTTGATTTGACTTATGAAGGTTCTATCCTTTATTTTATTAACTTGAAGACCAAGGAAGAAAGTCAGCTCTCCCATTATACTCATCTCAGACTTTTCTTGCATAAGGTTTGAGAATTTGTCACACAACTCTTTGTTTGTGGATCCAAAGATGATATCATCCACATATATTTGAACAAGCAATATACTCTCTCCATCTTGAACCCTGAAGAGTGTTCTGTCAACTTTTCCCTTGGTGAAACCATTGTCTATTAGGAATTGAGGCAATGTATCATACCATGCTCTTGGTGCTTGTTTCAAACCACACAATGCTTTCTTGAGCTTGTTGCCTTTATCTCCAATAGTTTTCTACTCAAAACTTGGAGGTTGTTAGAGTTCTTCTTCTAAAATTCCATTCAAAAATGCACTATTCACATCCATTTGATAGACTGTGAAGTTCTTGTGTGTAACATAAGCAAGAAACATCCTTATTGCTTCCAATATAGCAACAGGTGCAAAGGTCTCATCAAAATCATACCTTCTTCTTGGCAATACCATTTGGCTACCAATCTTGCTTTGTTTATCACAATAGATCTTTCCTCATTCATCTTGTTCCTGATTACCCAGTTTGTACTAATGACATTTTGGTGAGTAGGCCTTTGAACCAATTCCCAAACTTTATTTCTTTCAAACTGATTTAGCTCTTCCTGCATACCTAGAATCCAATGAGTGTCATCCAATGCTTATGACACATCCTTTGGCTCAATTTGAGAATGAAAAAAGTGAACATAGCTTCATGTTGAGTTCCAGATCTTGTTCTTACTCAAACTCTTACATTACCATGACTAACTCAGGTGGATGGTCTCTCAGTCATTTCACATCTGGTTGGAGTAAGTCTGTTAGATTGGTTCTTCTTGTAGCTAAGTTGTCTTGAACAACTTTTCTTGATCATCTTCATTCAGCTGCAAAACTTCCAGCTATCTTTGAGATTTAGCTAACTCATCCTCATCAGGATCAAATCTTCCATGATTTGCTTGTGCATAAGGACTCTTCTGTATAGTTGGCCAATTCATCTTCTTAGCTAACTCATCAATGTCTTCTCCATTCACATTAGGTTTATCAAACACTACATGGATAGACTCTTGTGTTACCATAATACTTTTATTCAGTACTCTGAAAGCTTTACTTTAGTTGAGTATCCTAGAAAGATTCCTTCATAAGCTTTGGCATCAAAAGCTTTTAAATTGTCCTTGCCATTATTATGAATAAAACACTTGCTCCCAAAGATATTAAAATATCCCACATTAGGCTTCCTTCCTGCCCAAATTTCATCGAGGGTCTTGGACAACTGCCTATTTATCATACACCTATTCTGAGTGTAACATGCAATTTTAATGGCTTCAGTCAAATATCTCTTAGGCAATGCAGCTTCATCGAACATGGTCCTTTCAGCTTCCTTGAGGGTTCTATTCCTTCTTTCAGCCACTTCATTCTGCTGTGGAGTTCTTGCAGCTGATAACTCATGAGCAATACCATTTTCCATGGAATACTGAGTTATAATCCCATTGACAAACTCAGTTCCTCTATCAGACCTTATCTTGATAATGGTTTGACTCTTCTCATTTTGAATCCTTCATCAACTGAGGAAGCTTCTGCAAAGTTTCCTTTTTTCTTACACATAAAAATGGTCCATGTGTATCTTGAGAAATCATCCACCACTACTAAGGTATATTTCTTTCCACTAATGCTAGCTAGTTCAACTAGTCTAAATAGATCCATGTGCAATAAATGCAAGATCCTTGTTGAAGAAGGACGTGGCTTATCCTTGAAAGATGACTTTATATGCTTTGGAGTTTTAGGAACATACATATGTCTCTTTTGTCTATTTGCCTCTGTGTGTGTGTTTGTGCATTTCTTTTTCTTGGATAATATGGAAACTTTTGTGCATGATAGACATTGTGCTTGGGTGCATATGTGTGCTTATTTCTTTGCCTTGGGATTGCCTATGATGAGTTTGAGGTCTCTGCCACTTGGGATTGTATCCCATAGGACTTGGCTGATATTTCATTTGAGAATTCCAATCAGCCTGTGTTGGATAATTTCTACCATTCCCTTCATATGGTTTTTTTGATGAAACCTCTGGGGCCTTTGGTAGTTTTATTTGGACTTCACATAATATTTCCTATTTTGAGTCTACTGTTAAGCTTTTCTAAATTTAGTTTCAACAACTCTCTCAACATACTCAGCTGGCTTCTTTCATTTACCTTTATAGCCAAGGCCAGCATGTGAATATTTGTGATTGTGTATGGGTGCAACATATGGTGCTTTTGGCTTTTAGATTCCCCTATTGCTTGAGGATCCTTTTTCCAACACCACTCTTGGAGTTTGTGCATTGACAAAAGAATTGAAACCTAAGCTTGCTTTGTCTCCAATCTCTTTTTGTATCATATCAATTCATCTAATGTTTTAGATGACTTGCTGAATAATGTAATCATATTTTTCAATTCTTTTCCCACTTTTCCTTTTCAGCTAAGTCTACTTTGACCTTAGCTATTTCAGCCTTTAACTCTTTATTCTCATCAGCTAGACTAAGAGTACTCAACTCTTCAGTGAGTTGTGAGTTTTGACACTTGAGTTGGCTGTTTTCCTCTTCTTCTGTATCTGAGGAGTAGTCAGCTTCACTACTGTCTGATTCAACTATCTCCTTAAACTTGACTGTATCTATTTCTGCAGCCATCATGGCTTTCTTTCTCTATTGTCTTCTTTCCCTGAATACCTTCTTATCCTCTTTATTTCTATACTTGTTGACTGGTGGATAAGGGCAGTCAACTACAAAGTGACCTGGCTGTCTGCAATTCCAGCACATATCTTCATATTTCTTGTTCTCAACTCTTTTGGGGTTCTTTCTTCATTGCCTTTGGAAGGAGCTGAATGTCTTCTAGAGGATTCACCCATATTCCTTTTGTAGTTCTTATTGAAGAACTTGTTTAATCTTTTAATCATTAGAGCAATCTCCTCTTTGTCTATGATGTCCTTGGATTCTGCACTCTTTGATCTCCAGCCACTAGAAATTTGTCTTGGACAACTATCTCATCTTGCTCTTTCATTTAGAGCTTAAATTCATAGGCTTTAAGATCTGAGAATAACTCATAATTGGAGATCTTCGTTAAACCCATTGAATGTCTGAGGGCCATCACTTTCATTTCCCACTCAGCTGGGAGAGATCTGAGAATCTTCATAAACATTTCCTTCTGTGTATATTCTTTGCCAAGAGCCGATAACTCATTTGTAATCTCTGTGAATTTGGTCCAGTTGATCCAATGATTCATCAGCCATCATTTTGAAGTTTTCGAACTTCTGCACTGCAACTATCAATTTGTTCTCTTTTATTTGCTCTGAGTCTTCGCAAATAAAAGTCAGCTTTTCCCATATTTCCTTCGTAGTTCTGCAAGATTTAACCTTGTTAAACATTGCTTTATCAAGAGTTTTATATAGGATATCCTTGGCCACATTGTCCAAGTTATATCTTTTTCTATCTTCATTGGTCCATTCGCTTCGAGGCTTTTCCACCACAATAGATCTTTCAACAACATCCTCAGCAGCTCTTAGAGCTATATTCACCTTGGTGATTTTAATGAGTTCAACTTCTATAACAAACCACATTTCATCATGCAAACCTGAGAGATGTGCCTGCATGCGAATTTTCCAATCATAAAATTCTTCGATAGTAAACATGGGAATGTGAGATAGATTTGCTTCTATGATAATAAATTTTGGACGAAATTTTGAAAAACTTTCAAGTGTTGATCTTTTGAAAAGATTGAGATCTAGTTCAGTAACCAGTGCGGAAGGTTCCTTGAACCAACCTGGATCTGATACCACTTGTAGGTCCCAAGGGGTGTTAGTTAAGTCTAGAAGGGGGGTTGAATAAACTTAATCAATTTTTCGATTTCAAATCAAATCAGAGTTTACACAAGTAAACAACTAAGTCTCTTGGGGAGACAATTGGGTCAAACCTCAATAGGAGAGTCAACCACTCAACAGACTCGAGTGAGCTGTTGATAGAGTAACTCAACTGAGTGAAGTTAGCTTTTTAGAAAATTAGTTTACTTGATTTTTAACAGCGGAAGTCTTACACCCTTTTAAGTTATGTTTTCAACACTTGTTTTAGATCAAGTTATTATCTGTTGAGTAAGCAAATATATATCAGAAATAATAAATATGCAGAAAATAAAGTGCTGAAAGTCAATGACATAAGCAATTTTATAGTGGTTCGAGGATGGGGTAATTTCTCTACTCCAATCTTCTCCAACTATTAGAGGTAATCCATGAATGCAACAACAGTTACAAAAGGATAATACAATCCGAGTAAGCTTTGATCACATAGCTGGCTTCACTCCTGGGACTCAACTCTTCGTAAGGTAGCTGCCTCACTACTTCAAATCTTGAAACCCTTCGGACTTGATCACTTAACCCTCCAATGGATTCGAACCAGGTTCTAACTTGAACCTCACTGCACTTCCTTCACTTCGTGAATTTGCATTTCTCTTCAATTGTTGAAGTTGTCTTCCTTCCTTCATTTAGATGTGTTGGTTAGAATCACTTCAAGTGTTTAGGTTTGAGGATTTGAAACTTTAGCTTAGAGAGACTATTGCAGCTGCTTGCTTGAATGCTCAAATATCTCTTGTGTCTCGTGTCATACTTCTCTCACTAATTTCCTCAGCCTTCTATAGTGAGAGTTTGAAAATGTGTCTACTAAAGAGATAGATAATTTTCAAACTTCACTTCTTGTTCGTTCGCTTGTCTTGTTATGCAACTTTTGATGTTGACCTTTCCTTAACATTAATGCTCTGCAGGTTGCCTGAATCGTACCAGGTTACTGCAAACATCCCATTTGTTCCAGCTACTTGAACTCTTTCAACAAGACATCTTTTAAGGTTGCATGCATGTCCCTTACCATTTTCGGTAAGTCTTGACTTTTCTTTGTAACGAACTTCTTCAACTTTATCTAAATCCTTTAGCTGCTTTACTCCTTTATTTGAGTCTTCTCCTTGATTCTTGAATGACTCAGCTGTAAGTCTACTGAAAAACACAACTTCTTTACTTGACTGAAGGTCTTCTTCGATACTCAGATGCGATACAACTGAATCTTCTCTGCACTTCTACAGCCAGTCTTCTGCATCTTCAACTTGGCTACTTGATAACTCAACTATCTTCCTAACTATTACAAAGTTGAAATACATACATAAAATAGGGTGCCAACTTTCTAATCTAAGTTTTCTATGCATCATCAAAATCCATACAAATAAATTTCCTAGCACTTTCGCTATCAATATTCCTCAAAACCGGTCATCAAAATCGAACTAAATACATTGAGGTTCGATATCACCTTTTTAAAGTATTGTGTTTCTAAACGAAAACTTGAGATGTGCTTTGTTCCGTCTCAAGATCAACTCGCGGATATTTCTACAAAACTGTTAACCACCGAGTCTTTGAACTCAATTCAAGCTCGTTTAGGCATAATACATATTGAATAATGTATATGTTTGCATTTTGAGAAATTTAAAATTTTGGGGTGAAAAATCACATTTTAAAAAATTCAAAAATTGGACAGAGGGATCACAATGAAACAGGAACAAGTCACTATGGAGGGCGACCAATCGCTGTCGTCAGGCACTGGTCGTTCTCCTATAGAGACCGGTCGCTTTAAGTGTTGAATTATTTTGAAAACCATCTGTCCTCCTTCATTTGTTATTTCACACTCTACACACCCTCGCACATTTCACACACATATCTTACTAAATGATTATAATTCTTGCATTTGCTATTATATTGAGCTTTAAATATGCATCTACAATCTCTATTATTCCTCTTCCTCAATAATTGGTAAGTTTGGTTCCACTTTTAGCATCTCCCATAGGTTGAACCTTTGACTATTTTTTGAACTTTTGGAATTTTGGATATGTTGTATTTATTTGATGGGGATTATTTACATTGTTGGATTAGTGCAATAGAATTATGATTGGTATTGAAATTTTTGGCATAATTCGATATACAAATTGCATCTACATCCTTGTTATCTATTTATGCATGCCATGTGTTTGATAAAATGCCTAAATGAAATTTCACTCTTTGTGTATGATCTCCTTGGTGAAATTGATTGGAGCTCACATAAAAAACGATCATAATTATATATCATGATGCTTCTCTAATGGTCCATGATATTGTGATACTTTAAACTCATAGTATGATATTTTCATGATTATTGATTGTTTTTACTCTCATGCGCACTTTGATATCTATATATGGTGGTTTTATTATGTTAATAGTCTTTTTGATGATTCCAAAGGGGGAAAATAATTACAATGAGCTCATAAGCTATATGTTAAGATCAAATGAGCTATAAAAAGATCATAGAAAAAGCTCATTGGTAAAAAACTTATTTGAATAAGCTAAAGCTCTTAAGTTGTGGAATATTGCCTTATTACTCTTTTATATGATGAGCTTTGTGTCTAATGATTTATTTTGACAGGAGGAGCTTTTAAGCTCTTTAGCTTTTAAGCTATTTTGAAAAAGCTAAGCTTCTAGCTTAGAAGTTTTTGGCTTCTATGTATATTCATTGCTTAGCACGTTGATAGGGGAGTTTTTAAAACTCATTTTGAAAAATGTTTGCTCCTTATATCTTATGATTCTTGTCTTGAGAAGTGTTGCTTAAAATGAATAGGTAATTTTGACCGAAAAATCTTGTTTCTTTTAAATTCACTCTCTAAAAATTATTTTGGGTTGTAATCATCAAAAAACGGGAGTTTTTTAGATCAATTTTTTTATTTTGATTTTGACGATTTCATATAAATGAGTTTTATACCAAAACAATGTTTCCAGAAGTTGTCCAAATACTTCAATACATTTCGCTTGATTTTTACAAAGTTGTTGAAGTACTTCTTAAACTTTATTTTTGACAAGAATCGAACAACTTCTCTGTGAAGAGGTTGTTAGGAAATTTATTGTTAAGATTTTGATGATACCATGTAAAACTTTAAATAGCAAGTTGTCACCCCATTTTCCTTGTATTCCTAGTTTGTAATAGATAGGAATGCATGAGCTGAGTGAAGTCAGCTATGTCAAAGAATGCAAGAAGTCAACAGAAGATTGAAGTTAAAACCCAGCTGTGTGTCAGCCGAGTATGGTCAAGATAGAAGGGACAAACTCGACTGAAGGAGATCCAGCTGTGGAACGACTGAGTAAAGGATGTGGAAGTGTCAGTCAAGTCAATAAAAAAGCAAAGTTTATCAGTTGAACTGACAGTTGAGTTTTTCCTTAAAGGATGAAGCAGACTCAAGTCAAAGGGGTAAAGGCAGCAGTCAAGTCAAGATGACTGACATTGATCCGTTGGAAAGAAGTGAAAGATATTACATGATATATTAATAAGTCCAAGATGCTCTGTCTTAAAGTGTTTGTCCCAAAAATATGCAAAAGGAATAAACCAATGGGAAACACTGAAGCTTGTGTCAGGCCCTGAAAAGCTGCAGACTCATTTAATATGAGGAAGGGTCAACATCACACTGCTGGAGGTCAAAAAAAGACAAGCCAACGAACAAGAAAATGTCATTTTGAAAATAGCCTATCTCTTCAATGGGCAAATTTTCAAATGAGCAATATAAAGGCTGAGGAAGCATTTGAGAAAAGGTTACGAATTGCACGAACGAACCGATCTTACAAGCAATTTTCAATCAAGCAAAACCTGCAAATATTCTCAAAGCTTATCAAAGAAATTCCTCAAGCCTAAAACTCGAAGGAACTCGATCTAACACATGTTGTGAAGGAAAGAATACTTCAACCAGTTGAAGAGGAAAAGTTTTAAAGAACAAAAGGGGTCTACCTCCAAGTTTGAAGGAGCTATAGTAAGGTTCAAGATCAAACCAGAAGTTTTGAGCTCGTTGGAAGGTTGTATGATCAATTCCAAGGGCTTGAAGGGATTTGAAGTAGCAAGGCAGTTGTCTTGTGAAGAAGTTGAGTCGCAGGAGAAGCCAACTGTGTGATCAAGGCTGTCTCTAGACTGAAGAATTGCTTTGTAACCTGATCTGTTACTTAGTGGATTCCTCCAGGAGTTGGAGAAGAGTGGATTAGAGGAATTACCCCATCTTCGAACCATTATAAAATTTGCTTTGTTATTTACTTTCAGCACTTTACTTTCTTGCTTACTTTTATAACTGCTGATAAGTTAGATTGTCAACCTAGCTGATAATAACATTGCTAAAAAGAAATGTTAAAATGTGCTTAAAATTAACAAGGGTGTTAAGTCTTCCACTGTATAAAACCAAATCAACTAAAAAGTTAAGTTTTAGCTGACGCAACTAAGTTAAACTATCAACAACTTAGTCGAGTTTGTTGAGTGGGTAACTTTGCTGAAAAAGTAAACCTAGCTGTCCCCCAAGGACTTAGCTGATTTGAGTCAACTCTGTTGAATTTTTTAAAAGGACTAAAAAGTAAAATTTGGTAAGGTGTATTCAACCCCCCTTCTAAACCTTACACCACACCCCTTGGGATCTACAAGTGGTATCCGAGCAGTTGGTTCATTGAGCCTTCCACACTGGTTACTGAACTAGATCTTAATCTTTTTCAAAAGGTTTAACACTTGTGCTTTCAAAGTCTTTCATCTCAAAGAAAGGTTATTATCATGGAAACCAATCTAACTCTTATTCCTATGTTTATTGTGGAAGCATTTGATGTCTGGAAGATTCGCATGCAGGCTCACTTATCAGCCTTACATGATGAAATGTGGCTTGTGATGGAGGATGGGCCACGGCAAATATTCAAAGTTAACACTGCTGTAAGAAGAGCACCTCAAGATGAAGGAGAGGATGCTGCAGCAAAACCTAGACAAACCATGGTTGAGAAACCCCGCTGTGAATGGACTAATGAAGATAGAAAGAGAAACAACCTGGACAATGTGACCAAGGATATTCTCTACAAGACATTGGACAAGGCTATGCAAATCAACCAAAGAAATCTGGGATAAGCTAACCCTGATTTGTGAAGGATCTGAACATATAAAGGAGAATAAACTAACAGTTGCTATTCAAAAATTTGAAAATTTTAAAATGCTTGCAGGTGAAAGTCTGGATTAGCTAGATGCCAGATTCACAGAGATTGCAAATGAGCTTTCAGCTCTTGGGAAAGAGTACACTCAGAAGGAGATGTGCATGGATATTCTAAGAGCTCCCAGCTGAACGGGAAATGAAGGTCATGGCCCTGAGACACTCAATGGACCTCTCAAAAACATCAAATCATGAGCTATTCTCACACCTCAAAGCCTATGAGTTTGAGCTGAGAAGAAAAGAGCAGGAGGAGACAGTTGTACCCAAGACAGCTGCATTGTTGGCCAGTGAAGGGAAGAAAGATGAGCCAAAGGAGACCATTGACCAGGAGGAAATTGCTCTCATGGTAAAGAGATTTAACAAGTTCTTCAACAAGAACTACAAAAGAAACAAGGGTGAGACCTCCAGGAGATATTCAGCACCTTCCAAAGCAAGGGAGGACTTGCCACCCAAGAGAGATGAACATCAAAGAGCTGACTATAAGAGAGCTGAAAACCTGTGTTGGAATTGCAGACAACCAGGACACTTTGCTGTTGACTGTTCCTATCCACCAATCAAGAAATACATAAATAAGGAAGAAGAAAGAGTCTTCAGGGAAAGAAGACAAGAAAAGAAGAAAGCCATGTTAGCTGCAGAGACCGCTGAACCAGCTAAGTGTAAAGAGCCAGCATACTCGGACAACAGTGAAGCTGACTACTCAAGTGATACTGAGAAAGAGGCTTTGATCTGCCTCATAGCTAAAGAACAAGATCAAGAAGATGAGGTACACTCTAACTCATCTCATTCTTATTCAAGTGATAGTGACTGTGATACACACACATCATCACCCACAGATCTTTATGATTCATTAGGCAAAATGATGAAAGATTTTGAGCACATTAAAACCTCACACACACTTCTAAATGAGGAAAACAACCAGCTTAAAAGCCAAACTCTCAGCTGACTAAGGAGCTGAGTACTCTAAGTCACATAGCTGATGAGAACACCAAGCTAAAGGCTGAAAATGCCAAGATCTTACCAGAGTTAGCTGCTACTGAAAAGAGGGAGAAAAATCTTAAAAATGTGATTGCCTCATTTACCAAAGCATCCAAATCATTGGATGAACTAATAATGAGTCAAAAAAAGTGTGGAGATAAGACAGGCATATGATTCAATTCCTTTGTGCATAGTCAAACTCCCAGAGTGATTTTGGAGAAAGGATCCTCAAGCAATGAGGGAATCTAAAAGCCCAAAACACCATATGTTGCATCAACATCCACACCAAAACATAATCACAATCATATTGGCCTTGGATACAAAGGTAAATGAAAGAAGCCAGTAGAGTATGCTGAGAGGACAACTGAAAATAAATTTAGAAAAGTACATCAGCAGACTCCTAACAGAAATTACTCTGTAAAAGCCAAAAAGAGCTACCAAAAGCCCCAAATATTTCAGCAAAGGAATTCATATAAAGGGAATGGTAGAAGCTATCCTAACCAAGCTGATTGGAATAACCAAGTGAAATATCAACAAAGACCTATGGGATACAAGCCAATATGGCAAAGCCCTCAACCTCAGCAAAGTTCATTCCCAAGGCAAAAGAGCTATTATCAGCACACACATGCACCCAGACACAACACCCAAAAATTCCACAATTACCCTAAGAAAGCAGTTGCTAAAACAAACACAGGGGCATACAGACAAAAGAGACAGTTGTATGATCCTAAAACCCCCAAGCAATTTGCTAATGTGCATTATGATTATGGAACTGATAGATGGCAACCTCTTAGAGTCAGATCATCTGGCTATATGTTGGTTGGAGCATCTTATAGCACTAACCTCCCAGGACCCAGGCACGTGTGGGTACCTAAAAATTAATTTCCTTGATTGCAGGTTCAAGGAACAACTGAGTGCCAAGGAACCTGGTACATGGATAGTGGCTGCTCTAGACATATGACAGGAAATAAAAGAAATCTATCAAAATTCAAGGAAATCAAAGGTGCAAAAGTCATATTTGGAGGAAATGAAGCTCCAGGGGAAATCAAAGGCACATGATCAATAAAGAAGAATGGTCTGGAGATCACAGATGTTGCATATGTTGAAGGTCTCAATTTCAATCTGTTAAGCATCACCAACTCTGTGACAAATGCTACAATGTGGGATTCAACATGGGAGTATGCCAGATCAAAGATGCTAAATCAAATGAGATAGTGCCACAAGGAACAAGGCAGAAGAACATGTATGTAGTGGATTGGTCTACTGCTACACCAAGCACATGTCTGCTAGCAAAGAGTACAGCCGAATCCAGATGGCTGTGGCACAAGAAGTTTAACACTTGTTTTTAGCAATGTTATTATCAGCTAGTTTGACAATTTAACTTATCAGTAGTTATAAAAGTAAGCAAGAAAGTAAAGTGTTGAAAGTAAATGACACAAGCAAATTTTATAGTGGTTCGAGGATAGGGTAATTCCTCTAATCCACTCTTCTCCAACTCCTGGAGAAATCCACTACGTAAAAGATCAGGTTACAAAGCAGTTCTTCAGTCTAGAGACAGCCTTGATCACATAGCTAGCTTCTCCTGCGAATCAGCTTCTTCACAAGACAGTTGTCTTGCTACTTCAGCTCCCTTCAAGCCCTTGGAATTGATCACATAACCTTCCAACGAGCTTGAAACTTCTGGTTCGATCTTGAACCTTACTACAACTCCTTCAAAATTGGAGAGTAGACCGTTTTTGTTCTTTAAAATTTTTCCTCTTCAACTGGTTGAAGTATTATTTCCTTCACAGTGTGTGTTGGATCGAGTTCCTTTGCGTTTTAGGCTTGAGGAATTTCTTTGATAAGCTTTGAGAATATTTGCAGGTTTTTCTTGCTTGAAAATTGCTTGTAAGATCGGTTCGTTCGTGCAATTCGTAACCTTTTCTCAAATGCTTTCTCAGCCTTTTATAGTGCTCATTTGAAAATTTGCCCATTGAAGAGATAGGCTATTTTCAAAATGACACTTTCTTGTTCGTTGGCTTGTCTTTTCTTTACCTGCAACATTGTGATATTGACCCTTCCTCGTATTAAATGACACTGCAGTTTTTCAGGGCTTGACACAAGCTTTAGTGTTTCCTATTGGCTTATTTCTTTTACATATTTCTACGACAAACACTTTAAGACAGAGCAGCTTGGACTTATTACTATATCAAGTAATATCCTTGACTTCCTTCCAACAGATCAATGTCAGTCGTCTTAACTTGATTGCTGCCTTTACCCCTTTGACTTGAGTCTGCTTCATCCTTTAAGGAAAGGCTCAATTATCAGTTCAACTGATAGACTTTGGCTTCTTTACTGACTTGACTGACACTTCCACATCATTTACTCAGTTGTTCCACAGCTGGATCTCCTTCAGTCAAGTCTATGCCTTCCATCTTGACCATACTCAGCTAACACACAGTTGGGTCTTCACTTCAATCTTCAGTTGACTTCTTGCATTCTTTGACATAGCTGATTTCACTCAGCTCATGCAGTCCTATCTATTACAAAGTAGGAATACAAAGAAAATATGGTGCCAACTTGTTATTCTAAGTTTTACATGGTATCATCAAAAGCTTAACAATAAATTTCCTAACAATTTCCCCTTTTTAATGATGCCAATACTTAAATAAAAAAATTAACAGCAAACACAAGTAGTGCAGTAACAAAGAATGTATGCTTTGAATATGTCAATTTTATTGATCATAACATTCTTGTCCTTTACAAAGTTGTTTACAAACTGTACTTTATACACTGTATCAGAGTTTATACATACATTGAATTACAAGTATCATAGCAAAGTTACAAAGGTATCGGAGCATTATTACAGAGTACTTCCAGCTGTGTATTTACAATAAAGTAAAATACATGAAGGGGTTACAGCCATCTTCAACGCCTTGGCTGCTTCCTTCTTCTCTCTTGATCTTCAGCTCTCCTCTTGTCTTCCTCTGCTCTTCTCCTTTTCTTCTCTTCTTCCTCCTTATTCTTCCTCTCATAGGCACGCTTTGCAGCACGGTCATCCCTACGTTGCCTTTCTTCCCATTCTTGCGTCACCCTCTCATTCTCAGCTTCTTGCCTCCTCACAACTTCTGCATTCTTGCGTATCACTTCTAAATTTGCATGTTTCGGTCTATCTGCTCCTTGAAAATGAAGTTGATAAGCCTTTGGTATGTTGCTCCCACGTTCTTTAGGCCAAATGACACGACCTTGTAGCAGTAAATTCCTTTCTCAATGATGAAGATGGTCTTCTCCTGATCCTATTCCGCCAATTGTATCTGATTGTATCCTTGAAAATCATCCAAAACGCTCTAGAGTTTGCATCTGGAGATGGTGTTAACTAACTGGTTGATTCTAGGGAGAGAAAACGAATCCTTTGGGGAAGCTTGTTAAAGTCCATAAAGTCGATGCACTTCCTCCACTTCCCGTTGGGCTTAGGAATGAGCACCACATTAACCAACTAGTCAGGATGTTGAGTGAGCTTGATGTATCTTGCCTTAAGTAGTTTGCTCACTTTTTCTTTATGGCCTTGCTTCTTTCCAGTCCAAACACATTTCTCTTATGCTTCACGGGCTTATAGGTTAGGTCCACTTCTAGCCGGTCCACGGTGACTTCCCGGGGGATCCCTTGCAAATCTTTCATCTCCCAAGTAAATATTTGGGCATTTCTTTTGAGGACTTTAATGATTTCCTATTCCACATCGGAGTCCAGCTCAGCGCCAAGCCGAATGTTTTTCATCTCATTCGCTAGGTCCGAGGTTAAACGCTTGATTTGCTCCATAGCCTCAAGTTTAGGTTCCTTCTTCAACTTGTGCACGCCAACGTCCTTCTCTCTTGAGGGTCTTAGGGGTAGTCAAAAGGAGGTCCCCTTCCATGGCGTTGTTAGTGCCTCCAAGAATTCTAAATCCCAAGCTTGGGGTTCTTCTTTTCATGTGGTAAAATAACATTCTTTGGCCCGCTTCTATCTCCATGTTCTCTACGATTCCCTCTGGAGTGGGGAATTTAACCTTCTGATGGTAGGTGGAAACTATAGCTCCGAATGTGTTCAGGGATGGTGGGGTGAGGACCACATTATACTACAAGGGGGCCTTGATCACTGCAATCCTCACCATCTTTGTGACCTAACGCGGGTATCTTCCCAATGAGAAGGGAAGTGCCACCTCCCCGAGAATTGGGATCTCTTGCTGGCTGAGGTCTTGAAGGGTAGCGATCACTCTAGTTAGAGATGAGTCTTCAAATCCCAGGTGGTAAAATGCGCAGTGTGAAATTATGTCCATGTATCTGCCACTATCCATCAACACTCTTCTCACCCAGAAATTGGCTACGGCTGCAGTAATGATGAGGGGAGTTACTGGGCGTTCCCCTTCTATCTTCCCTTGAGGCTTCTCAGCACAATAAATCTCTCGGTGGGCAATAATATGATGGAAATCCGTTCTCCTTGAGCTCCGCAAAAGAACTCTTCTGGCTTGACTGAATCTCCGCACACTGGTCCTCCAGAAATGACGTTCAATACCCCCTGGGCATCCATATTGTCATGGATATTGAGCACTAAGCATCTCAAAGAACGTTCAACGAGGCGGGCGCTAAAATGATCTTTGCTTAAATTTGCAAATCACTCCAAGTTAAGGTTTCTGATAAAAGTCCAACTTCTTCTCCGGAGATGGTAGTTCCTGAAATGAGAATTTGCCTGCAACAATTCAACATACATTAGACGACCCTTGGGGTTATCCTATGGAGGCCCTTCCGACGCTTAAGTCAGTACAAGTTAGAGAATAATTCCAGATCAAAGGACACAACAATTGAGAGCAATTAATCTAGAATACTTACAAATGGGACAGATGGATCTTTTTATACCTGGATTGATGTTTCCGCATGGGCTTTCTAGGATAAAATGGGCGTGTGGGCTAGATAATTATATATGTGATCCAATAATGACTAATAATATTGAGTAATTGATTAAATAATTTTGGGATTAAATAATGTGTAAAATAATTAAATAGGAAATAATGGAAAAGTCAATTTTGTTCCCAACAGTGAGATTTTGTTATTAGTAACTATTGTGTTTTATGGCTTACAAATGAATTTAAATGAGTTCTCAGTTGGATAAAATATCTTGTGGTTAAAAATATACAAGATCATTTTTTAAGTTCTTGCTCCGATCACTTAGATTTACTTGTAGCAGAACATTTTGTATTGCAAGTATTGATGAGAAATAATTATGGAGTAAACAGACATACACTTGCTTGTTAACATTTTTCTTCCCTGGTCATCCATGTGGATACTACGTTGCCTATAATATTTATTTTTATGTCCATTTGTACAAATATTTGACCAATAAATAGGATTAATTTATCAAGTCTCAATATGGTATTCTAGTGTCGTGTTTTGTTTTATGAACTAATATGAAATAATTCTTCATGTAATAAAAATATCATATACTTGTGTCATAATGTTATGCTTTGCGTCTGTGAACGAGTTCTTCAAGCTATATTTTAGTGATCATTACTTATATGTGTATATAAAGCATATGTGGTATTATAATTCTATGAAAATTCCATTCACTCGACTGTCTACAACCATGAGTAGAGAACATGGTAGATTTTATGGGCATCGATTTTTTATTCATTGGGATATAGGTCACTTGAGTAATGAGCACTTCCAAGTGTTCTGCGTTTTCAACTGGAAGTAGTAGCATTTCTCATTATAGGATGTATGATGCAGATGCAACTATGTGTTGCCATTGTGGCTTTAGATTGAAAGTATAAAATTCGTGTACTAAAGCGAATCCTGGTAGACGTTTCATGTTTTGTCCGGTTAGAGGGATAAGACGTAGTAATGTACTACATGAATGTATATTACAATATTGTATTTGGGATACAAATTTTTAACCAATTAACCAAGCTCTCTCACAAATGCAGCTGAATGAGTGTGGTTTCTTCACATGGTGCGATGAAGAAGCGCGTGCTTGTTTAGATGATGTCATTTCAAATCTGGTGGACAACCTTAAAAATGTTAAGGCACAATTGTCATCTTCCAAAAAGCAACAACAACTATGGCATAAAATCTCTTTGATTTCATGGACGATTACATTTCTCATACTGATTATTGCCTTGTTGTATCACAAAGTTATGTGTCATTAGTGTTAGCAATGTCACAATTCCTAAAATAGATTGTTGTTTGAATCGTAATGAAGTAAACTTTGACTAATGTCAATGTACGTACTTATGGTGTTAATGTTATAACTTAAATCTACATTGCCAGTTTGTTATGATTTTTGTTATTAGTAACTATTGTGTTTTATGGCTTACAAATGAATTTAAATGAGTTCTCAGTTGGATAAAATATCTTGTGGTTAAAAATATACAAGATCATTTTTTAAGTTCTTGCTCCGATCACTTAGATTTACTTGTAGCAGAACATTTTGTATTGCAAGTATTGATGAGAAATAATTATGGAGTAAACAAACATACACTTGCTTGTTAACATTTTTCTTCCCTGGTCATCCATGTGGATACTACGTTGCCTATAATATTTATTTTTATGTCCATTTGTACAAATATTTGACCAATAAATAGGATTAATTTATCAAGTCTCAATATGGTATTCTAGTGTCGTGTTTTGTTTTATGAACTAATATGAAATAATTCTTCATGTAATAAAAATATCATATACTTGTGTCATAATGTTATGCTTTGCGTCTGTGAACGAGTTCTTCAAGCTATATTTTAGTGATCATTACTTATATGTGTATATAAAGCATATGTGGTATTATAATTCTGTGAAAATTCCATTCACTCGACTGTCTACAACCATGAGTAGAGAACATGGTAGATTTTATTGGGCACTGATTTTTTATTCATTGGGATATAGGTCACTTGAGTAATGAGCACTTCCAAGTGTTCTGCGTTTTCAACTGGAAGTAGTAGCATTTCTCATTATAGGATGTATGATGCAGATGCAACTATGTGTTGCCATTGTGGCTTTAGATTGAAAGTATAAAATTCGTGTACTAAAGCGAATCCTGGTAGACGTTTCATGTTTTGTCCGGTTAGAGGGATAAGACGTAGTAATGTACTACATGAATGTATATTACAATATTGTATTTGGGATACAAATTTTTAACCAATTAACCAAGCTCTCTCACAAATGCAGCTGAATGAGTGTGGTTTCTTCACATGGTGCGATGAAGAAGCGCGTGCTTGTTTAGATGATGTCATTTCAAACGGTGGACAACCTTAAAAATGTTAAGGCACAATTGTCATCTTCAAAAAGCAACAACAACTATGGCATAAAATCTCTTTGATTTCATGGACGATTACATTTTTCATACTGATTATTGCCTTGTTGTATCACAAAGTTATGTGTCATTAGTGTTAGCAATGTCACAATTCCTAAAATAGATTGTTGTTTGAATCGTAATGAAGTAAACTTTGACTAATGTCAATGTACGTACTTATGGTGTTAATGTTATAACTTAAATCTACATTGCCAGTTTGTTATGATTTTTGTTATTAGTAACTATTGTGTTTTATGGCTTACAAATGAATTTAAATGAGTTCTCAGTTGGATAAAATATCTTGTGGTTAAAAATATACAAGATCATTTTTTAAGTTCTTGCTCCGATCACTTAGATTTACTTGTAGCAGAACATTTTGTATTGCAAGTATTGATGAGAAATAATTATGGAGTAAACAAACATACACTTGCTTGTTAACATTTTTCTTCCATGGTCATCCATGTGGATACTACGTTGCCTATAATATTTATTTTTATGTCCATTTGTACAAATATTTGACCAATAAATAGGATTAATTTATCAAGTCTCAATATGGTATTCTAGTGTCGTGTTTTGTTTTATGAACTAATATGAAATAATTCTTCATGTAATAAAAATATCATATACTTGTGTCATAATATTATGCTTTGCGTCTGTGAACGAGTTCTTCAAGCTATATTTTAGTGATCATTACTTATATGTGTATATAAAGCATATGTGGTATTATAATTCTGTGAAAATTCCATTCACTCGACTGTCTACAACCATGAGTAGAGAACATGGTAGATTTTATTGGACACTGATTTTTTATTCATTGGGATATAGGTCACTTGAGTAATGAGCACTTCCAAGTGTTCTGCGTTTTCAACTGGAAGTAGTAGCATTTCTCATTATAGGATGTATGATGCAGATGCAACTATGTGTTGCCATTTTGGCTTTAGATTGAAAGTATAAAATTCGTGTACTAAAGCGAATCCTGGTAGACGTTTCATGTTTTGTCCGGTTAGAGGGATAAGACGTAGTAATGTACTACATGAATGTATATTACAATATTGTATTTGGGATACAAATTTTTAACCAATTAACCAAGCTCTCTCACAAATGCAGCTGAATGAGTGTGGTTTCTTCACATGGTGCGATGAAGAAGCGCGTGCTTGTTTAGATGATGTCATTTCAAATCTGGTGGACAACCTTAAAAATGATAAGGCACAATTGTCATCTTCCAAAAAGCAACAACAACTATGGCATAAAATCTCTTTGATTTCATGGACGATTACATTTTTCATACTGATTATTGCCTTGTTGTATCACAAAGTTATGTGTCATTAGTGTTAGCAATGTCACAATTCCTAAAATAGATTGTTGTTTGAATCGTAATGAAGTAAACTTTGACTAATGTCAATGTACGTACTTATGGTGTTAATGTTATAACTTAAATCTACATTGCCAGTTTGTTATGATTTTTGTTATTAGTAACTATTGTGTTTTATAGCTTACAAATGAATTTAAATGAGTTCTCAGTTGGATAAAATATCTTGTGGTTAAAAATATACAAGATCATTTTTTAAGTTCTTGCTCGATCACTTAGATTTACTTGTAGCGAGAACATTTTTGTATTGCAAGTATTGATGAGAAATAATTATGGAGTAAACAAACATACACTTGCTTGTTAACATTTTTCTTCCCTGGTCATCCATGTGGATACTACGTTGCCAATAATATTTATTTTTATGTCCATTTGTACAAATATTTGACCAATAAATAGGATTAATTTATCAATTCTCAATATGGTATTCTAGTGTCGTGTTTTGTTTTATGAACTAATATGAAATAATTCTTCATGTAATAAAAATATCATATACTTGTGTCATAATGTTATGCTTTGCGTCTGTGAACGAGTTCTTCAAGCTATATTTTAGTGATCATTACTTATATGTGTATATAAAGCATATGTGGTATTATAATTCTGTGAAAATTCCATTCACTCGACTGTCTACAACCATGAGTAGAGAACATGGTAGATTTTATTGGACACTGATTTTTTATTCATTGGGATATAGGTCACTTGAGTAATGAGCACTTCCAAGTGTTCTGCGTTTTCAACTGGAAGTAGTAGCATTTCTCATTATAGGATGTATGATGCAGATGCAACTATGTGTTGCCATTGTGGCTTTAGATTGAAAGTATAAAATTCGTGTACTAAAGCGAATCCTGGTAGACGTTTCATGTTTTGTCCGGTTAGAGGGATAATACGTAGTAATGTACTACATGAATGTATATTACAATATTGTATTTGGGATACAAATTTTTAACCAATTAACCAAGCTCTCTCACAAATGCAGCTGAATGAGTGTGGTTTCTTCACATGGTGCGATGAAGAAGCGCGTGCTTGTTTAGATGATGTCATTTCAAATCTGGTGGACAACCTTAAAAATGATAAGGCACAATTGTCATCTTCCAAAAAGCAACAACAACTATGGCATAAAATCTCTTTGATTTCATGGACGATTACATTTTTCATACTGATTATTGCCTTGTTGTATCACAAAGTTATGTGTCATTAGTGTTAGCAATGTCACAATTCCTAAAATAGATTGTTGTTTGAATCGTAATGAAGTAAACTTTGACTAATGTCAATGTACGTACTTATGGTGTTAATGTTATAACTTAAATCTACATTGCCAGTTTGTTATGATTTTTGTTATTAGTAACTATTGTGTTTTATGGCTTACAAATGAATTTAAATGAGTTCTCAGTTGGATAAAATATCTTGTGGTTAAAAATATACAAGATCATTTTTTAAGTTCTTGCTCCGATCACTTAGATTTACTTGTAGCAGAACATTTTGTATTGCAAGTATTGATGAGAAATAATTATGGAGTAAACAGACATACACTTGCTTGTTAACATTTTTCTTCCCTGGTCATCCATGTGGATACTACGTTGCCAATAATATTTATTTTTATGTCCATTTGTACAAATATTTGACCAATAAATAGGATTAATTTATCAATTCTCAATATGGTATTCTAGTGTCGTGTTTTGTTTTATGAACTAATATGAAATAATTCTTCATGTAATAAAAATATCATATACTTGTGTCATAATGTTATGCTTTGCGTCTGTGAACGAGTTCTTCAAGCTATATTTTAGTGATCATTACTTATATGTGTATATAAAGCATATGTGGTATTATAATTCTGTGAAAATTCCATTCACTCGACTGTCTACAACCATGAGTAGAGAACATGGTAGATTTTATTGGACACTGATTTTTTATTCATTGGGATATAGGTCACTTGAGTAATGAGCACTTCCAAGTGTTTCGTTTTCACCCGGAAGTAGTAGCATTTCTCATTATAGGATGTATGATGCAGATGCAACTATGTGTTGCCATTGTGGCTTTAGATTGAAAGTATAAAATTCGTGTACTAAAGCGAATCCTGGTAGACGTTTCATGTTTTGTCCGGTTAGAGGGATAAGACGTAGTAATGTACTACATGAATGTATATTACAATATTGTATTTGGGATACAAATTTTTAACCAATTAACCAAGCTCTCTCACAAATGCAGCTGAATGAGTGTGGTTTCTTCACATGGTGCGATGAAGAAGCGCGTGCTTGTTTAGATGATGTCATTTCAAATCTGGTGGACAACCTTAAAAATGTTAAGGCACAATTGTCATCTTCCAAAAAGCAACAACAACTATGGCATAAAATCTCTTTGATTTCATGGACGATTACATTTTTCATACTGATTATTGCCTTGTTGTATCACAAAGTTATGTGTCATTAGTGTTAGCAATGTCACAATTCCTAAAATAGATTGTTGTTTGAATCGTAATGAAGTAAACTTTGACTAATGTCAATGTACGTACTTATGGTGTTAATGTTATAACTTAAATCTACATTGCCAGTTTGTTATGATTTTTGTTATTAGTACTCATTAATGTATACTCGATATTGTCAATGTTGGCCTGTCCAAGCAGTGCTATTAAATTCTAAAAATTGTATGGTGTATGATTTAAAACAATTTGAAGGTTTGACAGAAATTTACAGTTATGCTTTGTATTATGTTTCTTGAATTGCATCTTTTGATTAAAGACCAATGGCCACAATTAAGTAAATTATGGTATCTTCAAATCCCAATTAAAAGACATTACTATTTTTAAGTAGATTATTTCATGTAATTTAAAGAATTACTTGAACTTAATTGTCAATTTAACACAATAATGTTTTTATTGGCAATGGTTTACAACCATGAGATTTATATTCAACAATTCCATTATATAATTGAACCTGACATTCTGAAAAGGCAACAAATTTTATAAAAGCTTCCAAAGCTGAAAATGATAAGTTACTTGTATCAGTAGTACAATAGTGTATTCTGTAAGGAATCTCACTATAACTTTGCCTTATGTCCTCATTTCTTAATGTATGAAATATGAAGTGTAGTTGAGTGCTATTAAATACAGTTGTAGGTCCCAAGGGGTGATAGTGTAAAGTCTAGAGGGGGTGGTTGAATAGACATTATCAAATTTTCGATTTTATCCTTTTAAAGTAAGAGTTTAGTCACAAGTCAGCTAGGTCCTTGGTGGACATCTTAGTTTACCTTCACAGCAGAGTTAGCCACTTAACAGACTCGACTGAGCTATTGATAAGATAACTCAGCTGATTCAGTTAACTCTTTAGAAATTCAGTAGACTTGGTTTTACAGCGGAAAACTTGCACCCTTTGTTTGAAATACGTTTTTCAGAACTTGTTTTAAGCTTAGTTATTATCAGTTGAATTAGCAAATATAACAAACAACAATTAAAATATGCAAGAAATAAAGTGCTGAATGTAAATGACACAGAGCAATTTTTATAGTGGTTCGAGGATGGGGTGATTCCTCTACTCTTCTCCAACCCCTGGAGGTAATCCATTAAGTAACGGTGACTTTGTTATGAAACGATGGCAGTCCAAGACAGTCTTGATCATACAACTGGCTTCTCCTAGAGCTCAACTTCTTCACAAGACGGTTGTCCTGTTACTTCAGCTCCTTTAGACTCTTAGATTTGTTCACACAACCCTCCAACAAGTCCAAAGCTTTTGGTTTGAACTGGAACCTCACTACACTTCCTTCAACATTGGATGTGTAGACCCCTTGTCTTTAAACAAGTTTTCCTCTTCAACAATTTGAAGTTGTCTTTCCTTCACTCAATGTGTTGGATTGATTTCCTTCAAGTTTTAGGCTTGAGGATAATATTGAATGCCTGAGAGATTTTTGCTCTTGCTTTGTAGGTTAGTGTCTATTGCTTTGCTTGCATTAATTGATCTGGTTTTCCTTCTCTCAAAGGAGTTCCTCAGCCTTTTATAGTGCTTGTTTGAAAAATATATCCGTTGAAGAGATAGATGTATTTTTCAAACTACACTTTGAGGTTGTTGGCTTGTCTTGTCTTGCAGCATTGATGTAGACTGATCCTCAAATTAATGTTCTGCAGCCTTTCCTGATCTCTGCAGGTTTCCAGGGACATCCCATTCGCTCCTTGCTTTTTGCATTGTTTAAGCAAAACAGCTTTTAGGATGGCAGTCTGACACATACCTACTTTTAGCAAACATTTGATTTGCTTTGACAATGGATCTCTTCAGCTTTCTTGGATCCTTTTTGCTGCATAACCCCTTTGACAGTCAACTCCACTTATCTGGGAGTGACTGTTTGTCGATCTCGATCGAGACAACTTTTCTATCAATTGGTCGATTTGTCTTCAATTCACTCAGCTGCCACTCAGCTGATTCTTCATCTTGGTCTCCAGTCGACTCCTGTATTCTTCAACTTGACTGCTTCCACTTAGCTAATAGAACCCTATCTATTACAAGTTGATTTACAGTAGAATTGGGGTACCAATTTCCTAATCTATGTTTTACATGGTATCATCAAAATCTATTACATAAATTTCCCAACAATTTTCCACTTTTTGATGATGCCAAAACTTAAATAAAAACAACAAAGTAAATAGTGCATAACAAAGAATGATTGTATGAATATGTCATTTTATTGAACATATCACTCTTGCACTTTACAATGTATTATAGCGTACAATGGAAATATACAAAGTACTTACAATTTTTTTTGTGTATTTACAATCATGTAAAAATACAACATGAAGGTGTTTGCAGCTGTCTTCATCGCCTCTGTTGTTTCCTTATTCTCTCTTCATCTTCAGCTTCTCTTTTTCTTCTTCTCATAGGCTCTCTTCGAAGCTTCATTTTTCCTCTTTCACTCTTCCCATTCTTGATGTTGTCTTCTGTTTTCTTCTTCTTGCCTCTTAACTGCATCTGCATTTTTTTTTGGCAACTTCTCTATTCTCAAGTTCGCGAAATCCAGCCCAGTAAAGTATATCATTCTTCTGAGGATTAATATATTGAACATTTCTACTTGGTGGAGTGTCTCTGCCTTTTCCACCACTTTTTCCTCTTCCTCTTTCAGATTCAGCTCCTCCCCTGGGTGTGTACTGTACGGGTTGAGCTCTTGAAGCCTGCTGACTTCTTCCTTGAGTCTGCTGCTTCTCAGCTATTTGACAAATTTCCAAGCCTTTTTCCCAGCACCAATCCCATGCCTGCTTGAGAGTCATTCCCTTGAAAAATCCTTCGGACTTGAGAGTCTGGATCTCCTCAAATGATCTTGGCTCAGATCCTGCATTGGGAGCTGGTTCTTGAAGGAGCTTTACAGTTGGAGAGTCTTGAAGTAACCCTACTCGGGGACCATGATACATGGAATGTAGATCTTCAATGCGTCCATGCTGTCTTTAATCAACTTTTGCAAATTCTGCTTCGATTGCAGCTTTTGTCTTCTTAAAAGCTAAGTCAGCTTTCTCATCAGCAGACAACTCTTTTGGCAGTTGGGACAGAAGAGAGCTGGTTGACAAGCCAAGTTGGGGTTTTTCAAGTAAGATCTTCATGGGAGCTTTCTTGAGGGATCCTTCCCCCTTAGTTCCACTGCCTTCCCTTTTTCTATCTTCCCCCTTTTTTGCATCATCACCAATGAGAGAGGTCTAAGGAGTTTTGGACAAAATTAGATCCAGTTTTTCATGCGTTACTGAGTGATCTGCTCTATGTTTGACAAAGAGACTTCATTTCTGCACTCATAATTTTCATTTCGACGTTCATTATCATCATCTCTGAATGCAGAGTGCTTTCAGTCTTTAGAAGGTCTTTCTTGTGTTGAGCCTTCAACAACTCCATATTTGTTTTGTGCGTCCGGTCCATTCTGGACATATGGTCCGGCTGTCTCTGCTGAAACTTTGCATTGTCAGCACTCAAAATCACCAATTTGGCGGAAAGAGACTTGAAGTAGCTGACTTGTTCTCTTCTCAGTTCTTTCATCTGTGTTGTCCATTCCCGAATCCCTAGAACTGATCCTCAAACATCTCCAGAGATCATTGTATCATGATTGTCCAACCGTTGGTTGAGTTCAGCAAACCCTATTTCCATATTTTCTATTTCAGAACATATTGCCTTGAATGCTTTTCAGAAGTCCGCTTCTTCAAGTGGTTGATCTTCTGGCCACACTAAGTCAAAATCAAATCCAAACAGTACTACTCTCAAATCATCTGGAGCCTCAAATTCTTCAGGATGGATCTCTACTGTATATTTGGCACGTTCTTCAACAGTTTTGGTCTCTAGCGGTACATCCGCAACAAATGGAAAATAGTCAGAAAATAGATCATCCGGGACTACATGAACATCTCCCACTTCTCCTTCGGGAGCCTTACCTTTGTCCTTTGACTTGCTTCAGCTCTATGTGCCTCAGCGTCATTAGCAGTCGCAGCTGTGTTAGCCTGCAGAGCTGACTGAGCCTTAACCGTCTTAACAGCTTCATTGGCATCAGTAGGTACTTCCTTTTGAGTTATCGTGGCCTCAGCTGCCTCAGTAGCATCATGGGCTGGTGATGGCACCATTAGGGGTGTGTTCGCCAAAAATATTTTGGTTCATACAATTGCAAGTGTACAGTGTAGTTTATAGGATAATGGCAAGCAATGTCATATTCCTCAGGGATTGAATCTCGAAACACTTAGGCTATAATACCATCGTATTCTAATTTTATTGAAGCGACCGAAAATTGAAGTATTTTATCTAACTAAAAAATCGAAAATAAAGAAAGAAAATAAAAATAAATTTGTGAACCCCACAAGTATTTTCAACATCTTTAGGAGCAACCTTAGTCACATAATCTCAACATGCTTCTTCAATATTAAATGCAAATAAAGTTTTAAAAACCAATTCATGCAATTCTATGGGTTCAATTCCTAAATTCATCTACTCCCCCTTCCGGGTGGTGCATAAACAGTTGATTAATAACAATTGTAGTCCTCCCAGATTGTTACAATTCTTACTAAATCCAAAAAGTTTTGTGAATTGGATAACTCCCCACAAACACGCCTGTCACACATGTTTCATGTCTGAATTCGATTTCCGTCTTTGTTAGAACTCATCTCCCGAATTTTAACAAATATGACATGCTAATTACTGATCAGATAAAAAACAATTAAATAATAATCACTCGAATTCATAAAATAGAAAGCATGAATTAATTAAGAAAACAAGTAATCATATTTAATACAAATCCACAGTTTCGATTATTCCCCTAAGATCCAAAAAATATGCCAAACATTGATTACAAACTCATAGACAAATTCGAATCAATATTGAGACATCATATAAGCACAGACAAGAGTTCTTAGACATAGAAACAAAACCCCTTCTTGTCAGGATGGATTCCCCTTCCAAGCCCTCAAAGCTCTTGTACTCCCTAGATGCGAAAGCCTTGTGGTGTTCTTCGCGACCTAGCCTTCTTTGCTCAGACGATCCTCGATTCTTGCGTTTCTGTGTTATTTGATGTGTTTTTGCTGTATCAAGTTGTATATGATGATGAATTCTTTCAAGCCTTGGTCCCTTTTATATAGGTGCTTGGAGAGGTCACTTGTAGAGTTTGAATGGGAGAAAAACTCCAAAAAACGCATCTGGCAGAGTCCCACACGGCCAGGCCGTGTGGAACCACACGGTTGTGTGGATTTCAGCTTTTCCCCCACACGCCCGTGTATTCTCACACGATCAGGCTGTGCGACCCTGGTTCCGCCCCCTATTTTCCTCCCTTTTTCACACGGTTGTGTCATTCCACACCGGCACTTTCACACGGTCGTGTGATACCACACGGTCAAGCCGTGTGACGTGTGTTTGACCATGTTATCGTCCGAACTAGCTCCTAAGGTCTTCATGAAAGTTGTATCTCTTTCTCTTAGCTTTCGATAGGCACTTGAATCACCTCAATAGAAATTTTGTAGAGCAAGTTATGGCCAAAATACTAAACCATGCCAGTGTCAGAAACTATTAGCGCATTTGGATGTTTTTGAAAGAAATTCCATTTTGTTCGATCGTCCATGCTTGTCTCCTTCACATATTTACTCGTATATTAGCTAATGACCTATAATTTGGAACGTGATATCTCTTTTTATCCAATTTAGCTCCATTTCCGGTAAGAAGTTACAAGAATACACAGTATCACGCGCAACAAAGGGAATTAACCAAAACACACTGAATATATGTGCAAATGCATCAAATAAATATCATTTTAAGCCCTCAAATGCACGTATATTTTACACTCATCAGGGTGGGCCATCAACAAATGTAAACTTTGATAACGCAGCTTCCTCGTCTGCCTTCTTTAATTCTGCTACCATTTTCTCTATTTGTGAGTCCTCTACAGATTTTTCTTTGGGGGTGGACTCAGCTTCATTGTTGGTATCCAAAAATTCCACTGAAACATTTTCTTCAGAGTCATGTAATGCCCTGATTCCTTCCATTTTAGGTGACTCTAGCTGAGGAACTGGCAATTTTTGTTTCTCAGCAACATTACCCAAGAAAGTCTCAACCTCCTTTGGGCCTTCAATAACATTAACAACAGTCTCAACCACTATAAGGCCTTCTGCTATCCTTTCTGCAGACTTAGCTGCATTAGGGTCTTCTACAATCTTCCCTTCTGCAGACGGAGCTGCATTGGGGTCTTGGACTGTGGGATCTTTCAAGGTCTCAACCTCTTGGATTGCACTTTCATGACCAACAGTCTCAACTGCCATGGTCTACTATCCATCCTTTGCCTCAGCTGCAACCTCATCATCTTTGGCCTTCAGTGCAGTTAGAATTTCAGCTTAGACAGTCTTAACCGTCTGAGCCTCATCAATCCCACTCTTTTGTTCCATTTTGGTCTCCCCTTAGCTTTCTACCTTCAAATTTATAGGGTTCCCACAACCTCATCCAACCCGACTGTGGTATGTACAGTTTCCCCCTCAGCTGGCACACCAGCTGAATCACGATCAGTGGGGTCACTGGACACATGAGACTTGGCTATTGTTCCCTTTGAGGGGTCAGCCGACTGGACCTTTGTCTCAAAACTTTCGCAGGGTTGGCTCAGCTAAGTTGCCTACTACATCTTCATCCTTAGCTTCATCGCCAATGTCCCTAGGGTGTCCATTAGAGTGAGCTGGTGAGGTAGAGGCTTCAATATTCCTCACCATCTGAAGAATGTTAAGGATAGGAGAGATTTGCATGGATGATGACTCTCCAGGGCCCCTTGGACCTTTACAATGATTGCTCGCGCATCTCCTTGGACTTTTTCAAGGCTTGCTTAAGCTCAGCCTTCTCGACTGGATTAGCAGCCTCCAATTCTTCCACATCGCTATCAGTGTTGTTGGCTAGCTGTAAGGTACTTTCAGGAGCTTCTGTGAAAGCGCGAGAGTGAGGCTTCTCGGATTCCTCAACTGCATTGGCTTTATCTATTGCCTTAACCTTCTCCGCATCCTTCTTCTCACAGAGGATGGTTGTGCAGAAATCTGGGTCAAGAGCAGAACATATGGCAATGTTCCCTAAAAAGATTAGGAGTTCTTCCTCCTCCTCAATGAACTCTAGGCTTTGGAACTGAGACCTGGCTGTACTCAGCTTCCAGGCTCTCCAAACTCATAGCCTTTCTTCAACATTCGGGTATGCAGGAGATAGCATAATAATATCATCATGCTCCTGCATGTGCTCTTCAGCATCTTTTTCTTCCTTAGCTACAACAACGTCTGTCTAAGGGAATGTTATAGCTAACTCTTCCTGTCTCTTGTCAGCTGTGTCATGTTCGGATTCCTCAGCTGTTGTAGGTCCCAAGGGGTGTGAGTAAGGTTTAGAGGGGGGAGGGTTGAATAAACCTTACCAACTTTTCGATTTTAGTCCTTTTAAAATATTACAGAGTTAATTACACAACTAACTCCTTGATGGACAGCTAAGTTAGTTAATCAGGAGAGTTAGCCACTCAACAGACTCGAAAGAGCTGTTGATAGAATAACTCAGCTGTTTAGACTAAACCTTAACTTGGCTGTGATGAGATTTTTAGCGGAAGACTTAACACCCTTAAACTTGATTTAACTTAGTTTTAGCACTTGATTTTAGCACTTTGTTAATTATCAGTTGGATAGCAAATTATCAGCAGATATAAAGTGATATGCAGAAATAAAATGCTGAAATGTAAATGACACAATAATTTTTATAGAGGTTCGAAGATGGGGTAATTCTTCTACTCCTCTCTTCTCCAACTCCTGGAGGAATCCACTAAGTAATGATCAGTTTACAAAGTGGTTATCAATACAGATACACGTCTTGATCACACAACTGACTTGCTCCTTTGGGACTCAGTCTGGAGATGCCTTGATCACGCGGTGGCTTCTCCCCGACTCGGCTTCTTCTGCTGGCGGCGCCTTGTTACTTGACTTACTTTCTCAAGCGTCTTGGATTTGATCACGAAGCCCTCCAATAACTTGAGATTGGTTCAACTCTTGAACCTTCCTACAATCCTCCTTGGAAAGTAGACCCTTTTGATTCTTCAAAAGTTTCCTCTTCAATTTGTTTGAAGTTGTCTTTCCTTCACATCTTAGTGTTGGATCAATTTCCTTCGAGATTTTGGCTTGAGGATTTCGCTTGAATAACTTGAGAATATGTTGCAGGTTACAGTATGAATATTGCTTGTTTGTTCGTGGTTCAGGTAATCAAGGTAACCCTTTCTCAAAGTGATTCCTCAGCCTTTTATAGTGCACTTTCAAAAATCTGCGCTGTTAGTGATAATTTGATTTTCAAAAGTCACGTGTGTTCGTTGGCTTGTCTTTTCTTGGTCTTCAATCTTGAGATGTAGACCTTTCCTCGTATTAAATGAATGTCCAAATTTTTCGAGGTTCGATGAGGTGCGGTGCTTCCCATTGGTTTATTCCTTTTGCACGCTTCGGGATCGAGCACTTTAAGACATGGCAGCATGGAAGTATTACTTATTTAAGTAATGTTCTTGACTTTTGTGCAACGGATTCTTTTCGATTAACTCCTCTTTTGTTTTGCCTTTTCCCAGGGTGACTTGAGTCTCCGCTCCAATGATTGAAAGACTCATCTGTCACTTCAACTTGACTTGGCTTCTTGGGTTGCTTAACTGACTTTTCTCATAGCTGTCTCACATTCGATACTCCTTCAGTCGAGTCCTTGGTCTTTTTTCTTGGCCATATTCATTTGTTTTTATGAGTCTTCTCTTCACATCTTGATTGACTTCTTGCATTTTCAGGCATAGTGACTTGACTAAACCTTATACAATTTGACTCTATCTATTACAATAAGAATTACAAGAAAAATGGGGTGCCAACTTTCTAGTCTAAGTTTTACATGGCATTCATCAAAATCTAAACAATAAATTTCCCAATAGCTGTTGGCCTAACAACTGTCTCTTGTTGTGGCTGAGCAGCAACTTCAGATTCATGCTCAGTGCCTTGCGCAACTTCTCCTTCTTTCGATGTCTGCTCTACATCAGCAACCTTCTCAACTTCAGCAGTCCCAGACTCAGTTGGCTCAACAACTAAGTCAGACTTCTTTACCCGCCTTCTTTTGGTTTTCCTTTCCAATGGAACATCAGGTTCCACATTCTCTGGCTCCACAGCTGTAAAAGTTGTCTATCCTTGTTTCTGTTTCTTGGCTGCAGCTGGCTTGCGAGGCACAACTATTCTTTTCTTCCTCACCACTGGACAGGGAGCTGGAGCAGGGGCTTTCATCTTTAGGTGCGGGAGCAGGAACAGGCTTTCGTGAGGGGGGCTTGAGAGAAGAAGATGTGTCCACGAGGACATGTTCAGCTGATTCCCCCTCGCTGGTAGCAAACTTATTTGCATGTGCCTGTCTCTGGGCACCAGAAAGGTTTGCCTTAAACATCTTCTTGTTAGCATGAAAGGTTTTCCCAATGTAGAGTGGAACACTTTTCTTCTCCATCAAGTGACCTTAGATCAGGCCATATCCCAAAGAGCTTCCAAACTTCCCCATCATCACCAAACTGGCATATTCATTACATTTTGGCACAACTTGCCAAATATGAACTCTGCCCAGTTGAGTTCCTTCTCCACCAAGATGGTTGCCATTACAATCAGCTTAGTCTGAGAGAGCTGCTTCATATCAACGCACTTTTCTACCACATCCATCAGCTTATGGTTGTCTTCCTTAATCACTTTCTTCAGAGCTGAAAAGTTTTGCTTTCCAGTAGCCTCAGACTTGGCTCTCTCTTTCCAAGCCATCCTTCACAGTTAACTCCTTCAACCCATTGGTAGAGAGATAACAGTGCTTAGCAAGGTCAGCAGCAGTCAACTTGAACTCTTTGCTGTTGACAGATGAGCGGATCTCATCATCGTGAACTTCAACATTCACGTAATACATCGCTACCTCCTCAAGGTAGGTGTGAGAAGACTCCATAGAAAGAAATTTCTTGAGACCTGCCTTCTCAAGCTTTTCAGCTATCTTCTTAGCCAATACCTCGTCAACGCCCTGCTTGATAAGGCCTTCAAAATAATGGTTGCACCGGTGTGGATCTCCTCTGCAAGCTTCACAAAATCATATGTAGGTGCTATTTCCAATTTTGATATTGAGATACGAAAGCTAGGGTTTGAACTTTTTGCAGAGAAAAAAAACTCGGATATCTTCGAAAGCAAGAGTGTAAGTGTGAGGAGAGAGAAAACCAAATTTCTCTTTATATGGGACTTGAAATGATGGTTTTTAGAATTCAAAAAGGTAAGAATTGATCAACGGTTGAGATCACGTTTGAAAACGCATTAATTTCCCTGCATTAAATGCAACAAGATTTATGTCCAATCATGGGTAAACTGGCACATACTTTTTATTGACATCATTAATTATCGCTGATGTCAAGCCTAAAAACATTCCTGCTTGCACACAACGACTATGTCTTGTCACTTAGCTCTTAAATGACTCAGCTTTCTTCATTTATGACTCGACTCTACTTTTTCTCATGACTGAATAAACACTTGGCTGTGCAGCTAACTCGATATAGCTGACTAGCCATATAAGCTGTTTCACTTGGCTGATTAGTGAAACTCTTCTGAAATCCATTTCTCTCATATTTAACCCTTGAATGAGTCTTCTGAGCTTCCTAACACAACTCAATCAATCCAAGCTCATTCTTAAGCTCTTCAAACCTTGATTCACATAATGGCTTTGTGAATATATCAGCTAACTACTTATCACTTGATATGTATTCCAATGTGATGTCTTTTTTTTCAACATGATCTCTTATAAAATGATATCTGACATCAATGTGCTTGGTTCATGAATGCAATACTGGACTCTGAGTAATTGCAATGTCATTTGTGTTATCACACATAATTGGAATCTCTCTTTCTTCAATATCATAATCTCTCAGATGTTGCCTCATCCATAACACTTGTGTGAAGCCCTCAATTTTTGTTCAATAATGTATTTGTTTCACGTATCGTCCTTGTATTCTTTTGACTATTTTACCGCGTCACTTCGATGGGTGAATATTAATGATAAATATATTTCGCATTTAATTTCTTTTCTTTTTATTTGTTACTTGTGATCATAAGCATTTATTACTTCTACTACGCATTAATGATCACTCGATCGATCATCATTATTAATATTTGTGTACTCATTAGTCACCTTAGAATTTTTGCAGACTATTTATTTTAGAGATTTATACATTATACAATTAAGAATTCGATTTAGATTAAGTGATCATGAGACTTATAAGTGATCAAGGAAATCACTAATTATTTTGGAGATTGATATTATTCACCTATTATCATCAATTTTGGGACATAAAAACAAAATATGTAATTGCCACAAATACCCCTTAAGGGACGGCCATGATGGGTATTATTAGTGTAGAAATTTCTCTCAACTCTTGTACACATACACCTTGTGTATTCATCTTGTGTATTAATACACCATTAATTCAAATCTTATACACAATACCTTATACACCAATTCTTTATTATAAACTTACCCAACATGTTGGAGGCTTCCCAACATTCCATGCCAACATCCTCCTCAATCCCTTCAATTTCATCCTCCCATGCAAGACCACACTTTGACCAAGGCCTTTGTCCCCATGCTAGAGACAAGTTGGAAGACATAGAATTTGATCAAAAAATTTGTCTCCTCCCCCTCTCCACCTCAATTTTCGTCCATAACATCTTGAGGATCAAAAACATTTGATCAAAATATCATTTTCATGCAACACATTCATAATTCAAGCATTTTCTCCAACTTCTCTCTAAAATCTCCAACATCTCTCTAAGTATATCTTCATCCACTCCTTCATATCTTCAAGAACACTTCTTCATATCTTCAAATCTTCAAAAACCATATCTTCAAATCTTCAAACACCATTCCTTCACATCTTCAAATCTTCAAACACCATATCTTCAAATCTTCAAACACCATTCCTTCACATCTTCAAACCTTCAAACAACATATCTTCATATCTTCAAATCTTCAAACACAATTCCTTCACATCTTCAAACATCCTTCACAACTTCAAGAACATCTTCTTCATATCATCAAACACTTCTTCTTTCTTCAAACAACTAAACAAAAACAAACATTCTTCCTACTTAAATCATAAAATTCGAACACCATCACATCAACAAGGTAAGAATTTTGTTCCTCATCTCATCATGATATCTTCTAGCTATCTCCTTTCACTTATTAATGTAAGTTTGGATTTTGATTTTGGAGGTTTACATAGAAGACTTGGAAGATACTAAGAGCCTTACCATCACCTTGAAGAGGACTTCTAGACTTGAAGAAAGATTTGAAGAAGTTGGACTACAAGGTAAGAAATGGAATTTTTAGTACCTTCTTCTTCTTCCCTATTAATTTCGAATTTTAACACCAAAATTATGATTTTGAGGTGATTAGGGGCTGACCTTGGAGCTTTGTTTAAGTGGTGATTAAGTTCTTAAGAGACTATCAATTTTTGACTACAACTTTCAACTACACAAGGTAGGTGTGGTACCTTTGGCCTATTCCTTCTCTTTTTCCCTCCTTAGTTCAAATCTTCATTTTCTAACTCAAACTCCTTGTATTATTTGACTTAGGGGCTGCCTTAAGTGAGGGTTAAAATCCTCAAGGTCTAGTATCATATCACTTTACACCAATCAACCGAACAAACAAGGTGGGTGGAAAAATCCTTTCAACTTCTAGGTGTTTTAAATTGAAAATATGCATGTAGTATTTTGTTATTGAGCACTTGAGATATATATTATGTATTGCATGCTATTTTCTTGTATCTAGTGGAAAAATTCTGAAGTGTTGCTCAAAAATGCGATTTATCGAAAAATAGGACATACATGTACACTTTATGGTTGTACTTGATGAATGCTTGCATGAAATGGATATGTATGTTTATGACTCTTGAAATATATGTTTTGAATGATTTATAACCTGGAAAAGTCGAGCATAATTGATTAAATTTCGTTTTTTGGACTTAAAGTGCAAAAATGGAAAGTTGGTGGACTTAATTGCAAGAAAATAAAACTTAAGGGACCTCTCTGTAATTTTCGATTTTTGGGACTGTACTCAGGTTCAAAAATGATGTTTTGACATTTTAATAAAGTTTTAAAAGTTTTTAGATAAATAAAATCAACCCTTAAAAGCCCAAGGACTAGATTGTAAAATTTGAGAAGTTTAAGGGCTATTTTGCAAAATTCGAAACTGTACCAGACCCAATTTTTAAAATTTGAAATTTTAACTCTTAAGGGGCTGGAAATAAAATATTTTAAGTGTATTCCAAAAATCCAAGTGTGTAGAGCTTGGAAAGTAAATTTATAAAACTTGAGGGACCAAATTGTAAAAGATTAAACTTGAGAACCCAAATGAAATTTCCAGGACTTATGCAGCCCATGCACCTGGAAATACTAATTTACCTATATCATAATTATATTTTGGACCCAAGGTTCAAATTTCATAACAATTGGACCCCTAAAAGCCTTAAAGGCAATTATTTCAAAATAGGACAAAAATGAGATTTTCAAAAGTTAAGGGACCTATACTTATGACGTTTTAAAACTGTTTTTGTCCCAATATCCCACTAACCTTAGTGACATTTTCCAACTGGAATCACATTAGAAGCCCTTCCGGTTTGTGAGTTCCGATTATTTTAAACTTAGGGCCCGAAATGACAATTTTAACAAATTTGGGGCCAATGTGAGAATTTTATAAAAACTCGACCTCAAAACTTTAAAAAACTGAATCTCTGAACAATTTAGAGAATTTAGGAACTGACCTCATAATTTTTCAAGGTCGGGACATTTATTTATTTAACGTTTAACCCCAAAAGTATTGGTTTTGACAAAACGATGCTAATTGTAAATTTTATTTTTATAAGGACCTAACTCAAATTATTTTCTTTTAAAGAAACAGCCCTGGACCCTCTGACTTTAATATTTAATTAAAATATTTTATTTTCTTAAAAAATCCATTGACTTATCGGATCGTCTTGACCGATTAATACCCGATCGCGGCGACCCTCGTCTCGCGATTTGAATCTATAACGGGACTTATGTTCCTCCTAATCCTTAAGATATCGAAGACTACTTATCCTCCCGATAATTATCTTCATCCCAATAACTCCACCAACGCCATAACTATCTTGCGCAAATTTTTGAGAACCTTTCATGAACTGCTTCCCGAATCAATAATATTCGACTGCCTGGTTGACTACCTGAACGTGTACTAATTTCCTGCCTGAGTCAACTTGGTGTGTCGAGATCACATTCGGAATGGATACGTCGGGGATGGAACCGGGCAGCTCGGCCGCTATTCCACTCTCCGCCCCATCGCCCTAATCCCGCAATCGAGGGACGGAGTTTGTCCAAGGGAAGCGGGTCGTAGTACTTGAGGTATAATCATGATTATGACGAATCCGAGCCTTGCTAGCTCCAACGTGGATTTTGTCTTTGCCTACGGAGCGATAAGGTGACAGGTCTTTGACCATCATGAATGGGGAGTTAAAAGGAAGAACAAAGGAATCGCTGTCTGATCCACACGATTCCGGAGTTGAACGGAACGGGTTGGCGCTACATATCAGTACGCAACCACTAATTGTCTTGCATAGGATTGGCGCTACACATCAGGACGCAATCCCATGTCTTGCTTGAACCATAATGCCTGCGTGACCACGAACTGTTTTCTTAAACTGTATAAGTATATTACTTAATATATTTATCACGACGCTTGTGGACTATGTGTGAACACATGCATCATACCTCACGCGTTTTCATACAACCGTTTTCTCGCATTAACTTTATATATCGCCACACTCACACACGATCACCCATCCACCGAGATTTGTCTCATTCCCTCCTCGTTTTCTAACTTTTAGATGAAGAGTCGTCAAGACATCGAACCTCTATGATTGAATCCCTATCGGTGATGTGGAGCGTCATTTCCATTTACTTTTATTTGTTGTTGGACTCCTTCATTTTATTTCTGTTTGGGCTGTAAGTTAACTCAGATAATCTTTTGGGTTGTTTTCGGATACCGCCAGACTTGAAGATGTAATTTGTACTCGTGTTTATTTTAATTCCGCTGCATTAAACTCTATTTCACTTGGAGTTTCGTATCTTTAGTTTAGACTGTTGATTATTTCTGTTTAAGTGATTGATCGTTGTCGCGTCACGTTTGGGGCATGACAACTTGGGCACAACAACTGCATGTATCAATGTACTCTGCTTCAGCTGTGGATGCAGCTATTGAATTCTATTTCTTGTTGAACCAAGAAATCAACCTATTTCCAAGCATTTGACAGGTAACCTGATGTACTTTTCCTACCAAATCTACACCCAACATAGTCTGAGTCTGAGTAGCCAACTAACTTGAATCCTCCTTCCTTTGGATACCATAAGCCAACTTCCTGACATCCCTTCAAATACCTTAGGATTCTCTTGGCTGCAGTCATATGACTTTCCTTTGGAGCAGATTGAAATCTAGAACATACACCTACAACAAAGGTGATGTCTTGCTTACTTGCTATTAAATAGATCAATGATCCAATGAGGGCTCTATACCTTGTTTGATCAACTTCTTTTCCTTATTCATCCATATCCATCTTTACTGATGTATTGATGGGAATCTTCACAGATGACTTCTCTTCCATAAAAAATTTCTTCATTAAATCTCTGGTATATTTGGTTTGACTTATGAAGGTTCCATCCTTCATTTGCTTCACTTGAAGACCTAGGAAGAAAGTCAGCTCTCCCATCATGCTCATCTCAAACATTCCTTGCATAAGGTTTGAGAATTTGTCACATAGCTCTTTGTTTGTGGATCCAAAGATGATGTCATCCATATATATTTGAACAAGCAGTATACTCTCCCCATCTTGAATTCTGAAAAGTGTTCTATCAACCCTTACCTTTGGTGAATCCATTGTCTATAAGAAACTGAGACAATGTGTCATACCAGGCTCTTGTTGCTTGCTTCAAACCATATAATGCCTTCTTGAGCTTGTAGATTTTATCTCCAATAGTTTTCTACTCAAAACCTTGAGGTTTTTCCACATACACTTCTTCTTCCAAAAATCCATTCAAAAATGTACTCTTCACATCCATTTGATACGCCGTGAAGTTTTTGTGTGTTGTATAAGCAAGATACATTCTTATAGCTTCCAATTTTGCAACAGGTGCAAAGGTTTCATCAAAATCTATGCCCTCTTCTTCGCAAGACCCTCTGGCTACTAATCTTGCTTTGTTTCTCACTACATATCCCTCTTCATGCATCTTGTTTCTAAATACCCACTTAGTACCAATAATATTCAGGTGGGTAGGCCTTTGAACTAATTCCAAAACTTTATTTCATTCAAACTGATTTAGCTCCTCTTGCATAGCTAGAATCCAATGAGTGTCATCCAATGCTTGTGACACATCTTTAGGCTCAATCTGGGAAATGAAACAAGTGAACATAGCTTCATGTTGTGTCCAGGATCTGGTTCTTACTCCTTCTCTAACATCTCTAATAACAAGCTCTAGGGGATGGTCTCTCAGCCATCTCACATCTGGTTGTAGTAAGTCTGTTGCATTAAGTCTTCTTGCAGCTAAGTTGTCTTGAACAGCTTCCTCTTGATCATCATTCTGCTGCAAATTTTCCACCTGTCTCTGAGATTTAGCTATCTCATCTTCATCTGGGTCGAGTCTTCTGACATCTGCCTCAACATAGGGACTCTTCTGAACAGTTGGCCGATTCATCTTATCAGCTAACTCATCAATGTCTTCTCCATTAATATTAGGTTCATCAAAAACCACATGGATAGACTCTTCTGGGACCATTGTCCCAAAAAGATACCTTCATCAGCTTTAGCATCAAAGGCTTTCAAGTTGTCCTTGCCATTGTTGTGGATGAAGCACTTACATCCAAAGATATGAAAATATCCAACATTTGGCTTCCTCCCTGTCCAAATTTATAAGGGGCTTTGGACAGCTGCCTATTGATCATACACCTATTATGAGTGTAGCAGGCAGTATTAATGGCTTCAGCCCAAAATCTCTTAGGCAATTCAACTTCAGCTAACATGGTCCTTGCAGCTTCTTTGAGAGTTATGTTCCTTCTTTCAGCCACTCCATTCTACTGTGGAGTTCTTGCAGCTGATAGCTCATGATAAATACCATTCTCTATGCAATAATGAGTTATAATCCCATTGACAAACTTAGTTCCTCTATCAGACCTTATCTTAATAATGGTTTGACTTTTCTCATTTTGAACTCTTATCATCAGCTGAGGAAGCTTCTGCAAAGTTTCCTTCTTGTTACACATAAAGATGGTCCATGTGTATCTTGAATTGTCATCCACCACTACCAAGGTGTATTTCTTTCCAATGATACTGGCTAGTTCAACAGGACCAAATAAATCCATATGCAATAAGTGCAATATCCTGGTTGAAGAAGGATTTGGCTTGTCCTTGAATGAATACTTGATTTGCTTTTTCATCTGGCATGCATCACACATGCTTTCCTTTTTGTATATTGAGTCTAGAAATCCTTCCACAAGATGACTCTTTGCAAGCTTGTTGATTGTCTTGAAATTCAGGCGACTCAGCTTTTTGTGTCGTAGCCAACTTGATTCAGTTGTACTCTTGGATAGCAGACATGTACTTTGTGTAGCAGTTGACCAATCCACTACATACATGTTTTTCTGACTTGATACTGATAGCACAACTTCATTAGATTCAGCATCCTTGATTTGGCATACTCCTATGTTGAATCCACATTGTAGCCTTTATCACAGAGTTGGCTAATGCTCAACAGATTGAAATTTAGTCCTTCAACATAGGCTACATCTGTGATTTCTAGTCCATTTTTCCTTATGGATCTAATGCCTTGGATTTTCCCTGGAGCTTCATTTCCACTAAATATAACTTTTGCTCCTTTTGCTTCCTTGAAGTTTGATAAGTTCTTTTTATTCCCTGTTATATGTCTAGAACAACCACTATCCATGTACTAGGTTCCTAGGCACTCAGTTGTTCCTTGAATTTTTAGGTACCCAAACCTGTCTGGGACCTAAGGGGTTAGCACTATAAGGTGATCCAACCAACCTATAGCCAAATGGTCTGACTCTAAGAGGTTGCTACCTATAAGTTCCATAATCATAATGAATATTTGCAAATTGCTTGGGTGCTTTAGGCTTATACAACTGTCTCTTTTGTCTGTATGCCTGTGTGTGAGCTTGTGCATTTGCGTTCTTGGGATAATAAGGAAACTTTTATGAATATTGGGAATTGTGCTTGGGTGCATATGTGCGCTGATAATGGTTCCTTTGCCTTGAGAATGACCTATTTTGAGTCTAAGGTCTTTGCCACTTGGGCTTGTATCCCTTAGGAATTGGCTGATATCTAATTTGATTATTCCAATCAGCTTGGCTAGGATAATTTCTACTATTCCCATCATATGGCTTTCTCTGCTGAAACCACTAGGGCTTTTGGTAGTTCTGTTTTGATTTCACAGAATATTTTTTATTTGGAGTATGCTGATGGACTCTTTTGAATTTTGTTTCAGCTGTCCTCTCAGCATACTCTGCTGGCTTTTGCCTTTGCCTTCATATCCTAGGCCAGAATGGTTGTGATTGTGCTTAAGTGGGTGTGGGTGCAACATATGGTGCTTTGGATTTTTGGACTCCCTCATTACTTGAGGATCTTTTTTCCATAACAACTTTTGGAGTTTGAGCATGTCCAAAGGAATTGAATCATATGCCTGTTTTATCTCTACTTTCCTTTTGTATCATTATCAATTCATCCAATGATTTAGATGCGTTGGAAAATGATGAAATCACATTTTTTAAATCTTTTTCCCTCTTTTCTGTTTCAGCTAAGTTAGCTTTGATCTTAGCAATCTCAACCTTCAGCTCAGTGTTCTTAGCAGCTATGTGACTTAGAGTACTCAACTCCTTAGTCATCTGTGAGTTTTGGCTTTTGAGCTGGCTGTTTTCCTTATTCAAGAATGTGTGAGAGGTTTTCACGTGCTCAAAATCTTTCATCATTTTCCCTAATGAATCATAAAGATCTGTGGGTGATGAAGTATTTGTGTCACTATCACTATCATCAAAATTAAACTGAGATGAGTTAGAGTGTACCTCATCTTCCTGTTCTTTGTCCATGAGGCATATCAAATCCTCTTCTTCAGTGTCTGGGGAGTAATCAGCCTCACTGATGTCTGACTCAGTTGGTTCTTTGCACTTAGCTGTGTTAGTTTCAGCAGCCAACATGTCTCTTGTCTCCTTTCTCTGAAGAATTTTCTTTTCTCATCATTTCTATACTTGTTGACTGGCGGATAGGGACAGTCAACGACAAAATGTCCTGGCTGTCTACAATTCTAGCACAGGTTCTCAGCTTTCTGGTAGTCAACTCTATCAACTCTTTGATTATCAGCTCTCTAATATTCAACTCTTTGATGGTCAGTTCTCTTTGGTGGTCTTTCTTCATTGGTATTGGAAGGTGCTGAGTGTCTCCTAGATGATTCACCCTTGTTCTTTTTGTAGTACTTATTGAAGAAATATTTGAATCTCTCCACCATAAGGGCAATCTCCTCTTGGTGAATGGTTTCCTTGAAGTCAGCTCTTTTGGATTCTCCAGCCATGAGTGCAGCTGTCTTGTGTACAATTATCTCTTCTTGCTCTTTCCTTCGGAGCTCGAATTCATAAGCTTTCAAATCTGAGAATAGCTCATGGTTGGATGTTCTTGTTAAGTTTATTGAATGTCTCAAGGCCATCACATTACTTTCCCACTCAACTGGGAGTGACCTCAGTATCTTCATACACATTTCTTTCTGGGTGTATTCTTTTCCTAGAGCTGGGAGATCCTTTGTAATCTCTGTGAATCTGGCATCCAACTGATCCAGAATTTCACTTGCAAGCATTTTAAAATTCTCAAATTTTTGTACATCAACAGTCAATTTATTTTCTTTAATTTGATCAGATCATTCACAAATTAAGGTCCTTTTTTCCCAAATTTCTTTACCCGTTCTACAAGATTTCACTTTGTTGAACATGGCTTTATCGAGGGTTTTATACAAAATGTCTTTGGAAACATTATCCAAATTATATATTTTTCTGTCCTTATTTGTCCACTCGCATCGAGGCTTCTCGACCACGGTTGGTCTTGGTGCAGCAGGTAAAGTTGGGACAAAGAAATGAGCACGTGCGCCACGTGCAGTGCGAGGAGGAGCCGCAATGACCCGCCTCACCGGTGGGTGCGGGTGCAAAGAACAACCTCAAGAGCAGGAGCCCTAACAGCTGTATTCACTTTCATTATTTGCAGTGGCCCATCATCAACGACAAACCACATTTCATCATGTAGAGCCGAAAGATGTGCCTGCATGCGCTTCATGAAATTCCTTGACAGTATACATAAGAATGCGAGTTAGATTTACTTCTATGATGATAACTTGTTTTGAAAGAAAAGCTTTAAAACTACAAGTGGTGTATCTTTAGAAAAAGATTGAGATCTAGTTCTGTAACTAGTGCGGAAGGGTCAATTAACCAACCGCTCTGATACCACTTATAGGTCCCAAGGGGTGATAATGTAAAGTCTAGAAGTGGGAGAGGGGGAGGGGTTGAATAAACTTTCCCAAATTTTCGATTGTAGTCCTTTTAAAGTCATAGTTTAATCACAAGTCAGCTGGGTCCTTGGTGGACATCTTAGTTTACCTTTACAGCAGAGATTACCCACTCAATAGACTCGACTGAGCTATTGATAAGATAACTCAACTGATTCAGTTAACTCTTTAGAAATTCAGTAGACTTGGTTTTACAGCGGAAGACTTTCACCCTTTGTTTGAAATACGTTTTTCAACACTTGTTTTAAGCTTAGTTATTATCAACTGACTTAGCAAATATAACAAACAACAATTAAAATATGAAAGAAATAAAGTGCTGAATATAAATGACACAAAGTGATTTTTATAGTGGTTCAAGGATGGGGTAGTTCCTCTAATCTACTCTTCTCCAACCCATGTAGGTAATCCACTAAGTAACGGTGACTTTGTGACAAAAGGATGGTAGTCTGAGACAACCTTGGTTCAAAGATGGTTGTCTTGCTACTTCAGCTCCTGTAGACTCTTGGATTTGTTCATACAACCTTCCAACAAGTCCAAAGCTTTTGGTTCGAATTGGAACCTCACTACACTTGCTTCAACCTTGGATGTGTAAACCCCTTGTCTTTAAACAAGTTTTCCTCTTCAACAGTTTGAAGTTGTCTTTCCTTCAGTCAGTGTGTTGGATTGATTTCCTTCGAGTTTTAGGCTTGAGGATAATATTGAATGCTTGAGAGATTTTTGCTCTTGCTTTGTAGTTAGTTTCTATTGCTTTGCTTGCATTAGTTGGTCTGGTTTTCCTTCTCTCAAATGAATTCTTCAGCCTTTTATAGTGTTTATTTGAAAAATATAACCGTTGAAGAGATAAATGTATTTTTCAAACTACACTTTGAGGTTGTTGGCTTGTCTTGTCTTGCAGCATTGATGTAGACTGATCCTCAAATTAATGTTCTGCAGCCTTTCCTGAATCTTTGCAGGTTTCCAGGGACATCCCATTGGCTCCTTGCTTTTTGCATTGTTTAAGCAAAACAGCTTTTAGGATGGCAGTCTGACACATACCTACTTTCAACAAACATTTGACTTGCTTTGACAATGGATCTCTTCAGCTTTCTTGGATCCTTTTTGCTGCATAACCCTTTGTGATCAACTCCACTTATATGGAAGTGACTTGACTTGTCGATCTCCATTGACCGAGACAACTTTTTTTCGTCACTTTGATCGAGATTGTCTTCACTTCACTTTCGATTGCCACTCGGTGATTCTTCATCTTGGTCTCCAGTCGATTCTTGCATTCTTCAACTTGACTGCTTCAACTCAGCTAATAGAACCATATCTATTACAAGTTGATTTACAGTAGAATTGGGGTGCCAACTTCCTAATCAAAATTTTACATGGTATCATCAAAATCTATTACATAAATTTTCCAACAACAGTAATGGGTCATCTCATGGGGCCACAATGTACATGAACAATAGAGATTATGCTGGCAAGAAAAGTTCTATTTTCTTACCAAATTTGTCAATTTTACAAAGCAAAAAGTTTTCTCTACTGTGCGCTCGATATAATGGGACGCTGCACCCAAATTTTTGTGGGTCCATGCATGCAATCACGTTATTGGGGGTGGGTAATTATTGAAATGCTCATTTTCATATCCAAACTTTGTTGTAAGTAGATCCATTTTGCTAAATATTATTACAAATTGTGGAACTGAAAGAGCAATAACTTTGTGCTCATTCTTATTTGCTTCCACTTAGACATTCATGGCTTAAGGTTCACATTAAGACAAGAATACTTAATTTATAATTTAGATTGGATGGCCTCCATTAATAAGTTGTTCATTGAAGTCCTTCTTGATCAACAATTATTTGGAATTGTTATCACATACCACGTTAACGCTGAAATTGTGTATGTTGTCATGGTTAAGGCGAACAAATAATTTAAAAAATCCTTCACTTTTGAATATTGCATGGAACATCTTCAGTTGCTTGAAAAATATTTTTGTGTTTTTTCTTGGGTCACTCATAGACACGTTGTAAAATATGATGTGGTGTCAAACACTGCTATGACATCGAACCATATTTGGGATGAATATATTTAGTTCACATTTTTATATATTTTAATTTAATATTTTTGTATACACACGTTATTTTTTATACCTTACATCGGATTTTTATTATAAAATTGTACTCATCGTGTTTCATTTTTTTGTGGGATTCGGATAACATAGGAAAATGAGTTTGACATCGCGTATGCAAAACACGATGACCATGAGTGGACTGTTATACACATGCTATTTGATTTCAATGAGAATGAAGTGAATACATATGAAGATGATATAATAAATATTTTATCGGGTACAAATACTGATGATATTGGAAACATGGATGGTCTACCGCCTGTTACATCTCCCAATAAAATAATCAACATCTCATCTTCGTGGTCTACTAAATATCGCTTATTCTGGAAGTATTATAGCAATTCACTGGTGGGAGCCCTTTCATCTTCTGAGGCTTATGTTAACTAGCCACATATTAGTGGCAATTCTACACGTCTTCGTACCTACACCAACCTCTGCTCGCATTCCCCGTCCTCCACGTCGATATGTGCCATCACCTTGCAAAGCCATTGATACTTCTGGTTCATCTTGCGTCCCCAAATAAGTCATCAACTCCCATTTGTTGTCACCCCTATTTGTAGCACTTAGATGAATCACCAATCATCCTATTTTCCCAATAGGATGTACCGCTTTCGACCTTACTAAGTTATTTCACTTTGGTGTTATTTTATACTATGTTTGTTGTGTGTGTGCTTTGAATTTATGTAGATTTCATTTCTAGGGTTGCCAGGTTAGTATACCAACCAAGTCTCGTACTATTTTGAGTCATTGTTACTTGTGTCAGTTTATGGGGTTGTAGTTTGTATTGTTTTCATGTTATATTGTAGGGTGTTTTTTTTATTAAGTTTTAGGGTTTGAAAAAAGTCATATTCGGTAGTTAAAAAAATTCCTTGAACTCACACATATAAAAGTGAAACTAGACACAATATTTAAATAGGCACTGCACCAATTACATTTGTTTATTTATGCATCACAAAACTAGCAAAATTAAAACCCAACATTTCAGGGGTTAACACAAAAACATTACATAGCCGTTTCAATTCCTAACGTCAAAATTGTGGCATGTCCTAACATATTATGAAAAACTGACATCCGCTATTGTTATATTTATATCAGAACCTCATTGTACATGCCAACATATTACAAACCAATACTTCATAACCCATACTAGACACTATCAACATCGGAATGGTCGGATTGAGTAGTCGGGCCACGTTCATCCTCTTTGCTGGAACTATCACCAAAATCAATTTTTGCACCCTCACGAACAAGGAATATTTCGCGCCATTGGCAAAATTGTGGGAAGCCATTCCTTCTAAAGTACATATGTTAGGCCCTTTCCTGTTATTATATAATAAATAAAATATGAGTTAATTTTTACCTCATTACAAACATATGCTTTAAGCTTTGAATTAGGACAGTGAACGCATATTCAAACAATGAATGGGATTTAAAATTTGCTGACAAGTACTAGCCTTTAAAGTGATTAATTAGTTACATTTTGGACATTCTCCTAGTATTCTGAAGTTACAATAACCGTGTTTCGCATGTCATTGAACCTAATCCATGTGAGCTTTGTGAACTCGACGAAGAGGTTGAACTGGGTGCGTAACATATGGATTTTGGTCCGAACTTTCTCAGTAGAGTATTTTTATGTATAGAGTCGAAATGCATGCGAACCGTTGTAAAAGCATGTTGAAAATTTGTGGATTATGTAGATCATTTTGTTCACTGCATAACCAATAGAAGATCCAATGGCATGCAACCCCCTCGTCATCGGTCCACTCAAGCCCACACCACGGATCTTTTGAACTTGATTCATTGTGTAAACCATGTTTCTATGCAAAAAAATGATACACCTAATCTGTATTAGAAGACCATAACTATACTTGGAAATCAACAAATGAATGGAAAAATAAATTGGAATGCAAAATCAGCCGCAAAAACAAACTTCTGTGAAGACAAATTACCTTCCAACTTTTTAATCTTTCACTTGTTTATTTGAACTTTAGGTGACTGAATATTTTTACATGGCCTGGCATTACATAATATGTAACTTAGTGGGGGAAGTCTTGATTCATTAATGATTTATACTCATTTAGTTAATGCACTGCAACTTCTGATAGCCCAAATATTGTATTTTTTGTAACCTTGAAGTAGTAGAATACCACTTCCCCATGGCATTTATTGCAAAAAAAAAAACAGATCGGCTGAATCATCTAACTTTTTTTGCCAATCAGTACACAACACAAGCATTTCTTGTAGATGAATATGGGTGGAACATAATTGTTACAAAAAAGGTGCAGAAAGCAAAAATGAAACGCCAACATAGATGCTATAGACATGGCGGAAACTCAAATGTTGTACCTACCCAACATTAAGTACAAAACTGAATAAAAGTATTACACCTGCATCAAACATTTATGAAGAAAAAACCTGGGTGGAACATAAATGTACAAAAAAAAAATGCAGAAAGCAAAAATGGAATGCCAACATAGATGTTATAGACAAGGCTGAATTGCATTCAAATTTTGTATTTGCCCAACATTAAGTATAAAATTGGACAAAGTATTATACCTACAACAAGCATTTATTGAAGAAAAACATGGATGAACCATAGTTGTTACAAAAAAAAATGCCAAAAAACAAAAATGGAACGAACTCATAGTTGTTACATACAAGCATGAATTGCATTCAAATATTTTACTTGCCCAACATTAAGTATATAATATACCTTACATCCCAATAAGGTCAACACGCAGTATATATTTAAAATAAAGAGATACAAATCATTGTTGCACACAATGTCTATAGATGCTCATTGTAAGTGCAATGCCAAAATGGGCATAACATGGTTTTTTCAGATCCTATTCAGACTGACCATACAGGATCTTGGGTTGGACATAAATGTTACAAAATAGAATAGCATAGTTATTAGCAAAGACTAGGACAGTAAATTTATGTTTTTCCATTGTGCATCATTCGGACCATGACATGTTTATTTTATCACTAAGACCCCAAAATAGGTCAAGATCATTCGTGTTGATGTGTAGTCGTTTCGCTGCTACAATTTTCTCCTCAACAGAAAGAAAATCTATATTACTTAAAGCCAATTTGTTTAGCAAGGTCGCCTAATTGTGATTCTGCGTTCTTAAAGAAAGTTGACATTAGATCTAGAAAACATTCTTCTGCATCATCCGTAGACTTTCTTTTCTTAAATTTGTTTTGTACTATTAGTTGCACAACTTTCAGCACGATAGATATGCAGTCTATGTCTTCAATGGACTTGGTACTGCTCGTTGGTCCTAGAGCATTTTTTTCTGTATTATTTTGTTGTCCACTGAGGATGTCTTGAATTACATCACCAAAAGCTTATGCATTTTCCCCAGTAGCACGGTCCTTCATAAAAATCCTGCACTAATTTTTATAATAAGGCCACGATTTGTACTGCATTGTCTTCATGTTGGGGTCAACCTGCGGTGAATGACCTGTCAACATAATAGAAATCTCGACAACATAGTAATGTTTGGTTAAAAGCAAATATGCAATGTATTTACCTTGACATAATCATTCTAGATTACCCACATTGGACAATAAGTATGATTTTCGAGTTGTTCCACCCAAAACCATATTTAGATAACATTGTAAACAAGCTCCCATAGTCTTTCTTCCACATGTGTATCTTAAAATTTATGTGTGGAGTAGCCTTGACGTCAGTTTCGAGAGAAGCTTTTATCATTGACTACTCTAAGATACCTTGATAACCGGATTTGAATCCGTTATCATATTTCCAACTCCTAACAACGACTTCTTTCAAAGCATGCTACAATACGTAAGCTTCATGTGTAGTCCATGAACGCATAGTAGCTGTAATTTTACAACCACTCCCAGTGGCACACTGTCACTGAACTCCATTAAAATAGGCCTACAGTGGCATTAAATCAACCATAGTTAAGTTATGCCTCAATACAAAGAAAATGCCATTGTCCCTACCATGTAACGAAAGCAATGTGTTAACGTAGACAATTTAAAACATAACAACATGAACAGAGAAAAAAAAGTAAACATTTTATTCTGAATTTATGAAAATAAAGTAAGTTGGTAATATAGTGTGGCAAAAACATTTCAGCCTTCATCAAACCAAACCGAGTGTTCAATTTAAATGCAACTAGATATTCAATATAATGTAACAAATATCCAAATGCATCACCTGAACAACTGAGTTGTTGAATAAATTAAGAAACAAGGTCTACAACAATAAAAATTACTAATAAATAAAATATTATAACATATATTCAATTATCCATCGATTTTAACAATGCCATTCGTTGTACATGGAAGTTGCTAATTGATCTCTGCAATTAGTCCATACGAGATGACTCAATTATGTCAATAAACTCTTAATGGGAACTTGTGTTATTATGCTCTACAACAAATTCAGGTACCTCAAGCTGCATTGGATCGAATGTCATTGTAGTCCGAATGAAATTAAGGAGTAAACGACACGTCATTATTATGAAATTATGAGATTTTATTGGATTAAAAGATTTACTTCTTAAAATAGCTCACTGCATATTCAATAAACTAAAGTTCGCTCAGTTATGTTCCATGCTTTCGCATGTCTTAAGTTGAATAATTCCCTAAAATTTTGTGGTGCCGCCGAGCCACTACCCTAGTGGTCTAGATGGTATATAACACCTCAGTATGGTGCTAGGAAACCGGGTCCATTTGTATAACCACAGTCATATAAATAATATTGCCCTGAAACATGATAATTAGTGTTGGTCAAGTGTCAATTTAAAAATTTATGTTGGAGGAAAATAACTTAAAAGTGTAATGTGTGTTTTGATTACTTGTCAAAAAGGTTTGTTGAGTGCATATATCATTGGGGTTTTTTAATTCATCAGGCCCACTAACGACATCACACAAAATATGACTATCGGTCACAGAACCCTCCCATCTAGATAGAATATATGAAAATTGCATGTTTGGGTCACAAATAGCAAGCACATTGACATCAATATCTCATTTTCGATTCTTATAACATGCCTTCTCATTTAGCGGTACTCATACATTGATGTAAGTCCAGTCTAAAACACCTAAACAACCCTATACAATGAAGACAGGGAAATACGTGGTTTGAGATAAATCAAGTGATAAAAAACTAATGATTTTAATGTTCCAAGACACCTACATTTCAAATAAATAAGTAATTTTTAAAGTTATTGTCATGAACCCAAATTCAAATTCATTGGAGAAGGATGAAGTTGGAGCTGTAAAAAGGGGAAATGTTATGGGGATAAGTGCAACGACTAAGGAAGAAAAGGGGAAACAACAATTTTTATCTGAAAATGAAGAAGAAAGGGTAGGTGGAAAAGAATAGGCATCAAGTGGACAAGTGTTTTAATCTGGAGCGTTGATTTGGAGTGGATATGATTTAATCTTGTCCTTTTGTTCACCATTTTAAATAGTATTTTATATTTTAGCATTATATTCTGTTAGTCAGATTTTTATATCTGATAGGGTGGTCCCCACTGTATGGAATATTTTAAAAATGACGTTGTGAATGAAACAAAGGAGATTTCGCAGTGTCAGCTAAATTCTCTTTCCCTTAATTCTCTCTCTCCCTTTATATCTTCTCTTCCAAACAAATTTAGAGAAACAGATACACCATTAACATACAAGCTTGCAACCTTATCTACATTTATTAATACATCAATATACAACAATTAGTATCATCGGAGCCACCGTTCCTTGGATATGGCTGATGGCACTCGGATGAAGGACATGCAAGAAACACAAAAAATGTTTAAATCGCATTTTACTGACTAAAGGATTAAAGGGGGAAGTTACAGAAATGAAACTTCAAGAACAAATTCTGGTATGAACATAGAGATGCAAGAACAGATGAAGGGATTAAATGTCAAATATGATCACCTATCTACTACTCTAGCCACTATCTAGCTGCAACGTTTGAATCTTAGTAAAGGAAAGGGCGTTTTGGAATAGGAATCCATCCTAGGAGGACCACCTGGGGTTTACAGTGAATATATTAACTCGAGAAACTAACACACTCCAAGGGGTAGGATGCATAATGATCATCAAGGTATACAAGCTATAAGCCCACTACCAAAAACTGATTTCCTTATATTTGATGGTAGTAATCCCAGAGCTTGAATCCCGAAGTGTAATGGTTATTTTAAACTCATTCCTAATATTTGTGATGCACGCAAAGTCACATTAGCTTCCATGCACTTTGAAGGGAAGACTGCTTCATGGTTTTGAGAATTTTCAGAGAAAACAAAACAACCAAACATGGAATCAGTTCTTAAAGGTTGTGTCAGCTAGGTTTGAAGAATTGAAAGATGCCAAGATTATTGCAAAATTTAATAAACTAAAGCAGAGTGGGTCATTTAATGATTATGTTGATAAATTTGAGGAACTTAAGGCATGTATGTTTTTGATTAACTGTGGGGAATATTCTGAGAAGCACTTTATTGCCAGTTTCATTAGTGGAATGAGTGATGAATTACAATCATTCATCACTATGTTTTAACCAACCACACTTCAGCAAACCATGGTGTTAGAAAATTTATTAAGTAGATTTTGATGATACCATGTAAAACTTGGAACCCCATTTTTCTTGTAATTTGTATTGTAATAGATAGGGATGGAAAAGCTGAGTCAAGTCAGCTATGCCAAGGATTACAAGAAGTCAACTATGGACTATGTGAAGACTGTTGTGTTTCAGCTGAGTAATGCCACAAAGGAAGTCAATGACTCGACTGAAGGAGAGTCAGTTGTGAAATAGCTGTAAGATGTGCCAGTCAAGTCAACTCAAGAAGCCAAGTCTCAAGTTGAAGTGACAGTTGAGTTATCCAATGACTGGAGCTGACTCAAGTCACCTAGGGTACATACAGTAGTCTAGTCAAGACAACTGACTTAGATCCGTTGATTAAAGTCAAGAATATTACTCAATATAGTAATATGTCAAAGTTGTCAGGTCAAAAGTGTTAGTCCCAGAATTATGCAAAAGGAATGAACCAATGGGAAACACTACACCTTGTGTCAGGCACCTGCAATGTTACGAAGACATTTAATACGAGGAAGGGTCAACTTCAAGGACTGCAGACCAAGACAAGCTAACGAACACAAGTGACATTTGAAACTAGCCTATCTCTTCAACATGCAAAATTTTAAATGTGCACTATAAAAGGCTGAGGAAGTTATTGAGAAGAGGTGACCTGAACCACGAACAAGCAAGCAATATTAAAGCATCTAACCTGTAATATTCTCATAAACATTCAAGTAATTCCTCAAGCCTGAAACTCGAAGAAAATCGATCCAACACAAGTTGTGAAGGAAAGACAACTTCAAATCTGTTGAAGAGGAAACTTTTGAAGAAATCAAAGGGGTCTACTTTCCAAGCTAGGATTGTGGAAAGGTTCCAGGTTGAACCATTATCAAGTTTGTTGGAGGGCTTCGTGATCAAATCCAAGAACTTGAGAAGTGAGCTGAAGTAGCAAGGTAGCTGCCCTATGAAGAAGCTGAGTCGCAAGAGAAGCCAGTTGTGTGATCAAGGCTGTCTCCAGACTGTTCACCACTTTGTAAACTGATCTGTTACATAGTGGATTCTTCCAGGAGTTGGAGAATAGAGGATTATAAGAATTACCCCATCTTCGAACCTCTATAAAATATTTGTGTCATATACTTTCAGCAATTTACTTTCCTGCATATTCATTTTATATCTGCTGATCTTATTTGCAATCCAACTGATAAATAACTAAGTGCTAAAAATCAAGTGTTTCAGACAAGCTAAAATCTAATCTAAGGGTGTTAAGTCTTCATTTGTTAAAAACCAATCACCAAGTTAAGTATTTGGCTTGAGCGACAAGTTATACTATCAAATGCTCTATCGAAAGTCTCGGCGAGTGGGTAACTTAGCTTAAACGCCAACTTAGTTGTCCATCAAGGACACAACTATTTGAGTCAACTCTGTTGAATTATTTTAAAAGAACTAAATCAAAAATTTGGTAAGGTTTATTCAACCCCCCTTCTAAACCTTACTTTACACCCCTTGGGACCTACAAGTGGTATCAGAGGGGTTGGTTCATTGAGCCTTCCACACTGGTTACTGAACTAGATCTCTATATTTTCAAAAAGCATTTTAAACACTTGTGTTTCAAAGTCTTTCATTTTTAGCAAAAGTTATTATCATGGAAGCAAATCTGACACGCATCCCTATGTTCACTGTTGAAGAATTTGATGATTGGAAAATTCGTATGCAGGCTGATCTATCTGTATTACATGATGAAATGTGGCTTGTGATAGTAGATGGGCCACTGCAAATACTCAAAGTACACACGGCTGTAAGAAGAGCAGTCGCAACTAAAGGAGAAGAAGCTGCTGCTGAGGCAAGACCAGCCATGGTTCAAAAACCAAGTACTGAGTGGACTAATGAGGACATGAAGAGATACAACTTGGACAATATGGCCAAGGACATACTCTACAAGACATTGGACAAAGCAATGTTCAATAAAGTCAAATCTTGCAAATATGCAAAAGAAATCTGGAATAAACTGACTTTAATTTGTGAAGTATCAGAACAAATTAAAGAAAATAAACTGTCTGTTGCTGTTCAAAAAATTGAAAATTTCAAAATGCTTGCAGGTGAAACCTTAGATCAGCGGGATGCCAGATTCACTAAGATCACAAATGAGCTTTCAGCTCTTGGGAAGGAATATACACAAAAGGAAATGTGTATGATGATCTTAAGAAGCCCCCCAGCTGAATGGGAAATGAAGGTTATGGCTCTGAGACATTCAATGGACTTCTCAAGAACATCCAACCATGAGCTATTCTCAGACCTCAAAGCCTATGAGTTTGAGCTGAGAAGAAAAGAGCAAGAGGAGACAGTTGTACCCAAGACAGTTGCACTAATGGGTAGTGATGGAAAGAGAGCTGAACTAAAGGAAGCCATAGACCAGGAGGAAATTGCCATGATGGTCAAAAGATTCAACAAGTTCTTCAATAAGAACTATAAAAGAAATAAGGGTGAGACCTGCAGGAGACATTCAACTCCTTCCAAATCAAGGGAAGATAGGCTCCCTAAGAGAGCTGAGCATCAAAGGGTTGAATATCAGAGAGCTGATAATCCAATAACAGAAAGAGCTGATCAAAGAGCTGAGAACCTGTGTTGGAACTGTAGACAACCAGGACACTTTGCAGTTGACTGTTCCTATCCACCCGTCAACAAATATATGAATGAGGAAGAAAGAAAAGTCTTCTGAGAAAGAAGACTGGAAAAGAGAAAAGCCATGTTAGCTGCAGAGATTGTTGAGCCAGTCAAAGGGAAAGAAGCAGCAGACTCAGAGAGTAGTGAAGCTGACTACTCAAGTGATTCTGAGGAGGAGGCTATGATTTGCCTTATGGCTAAAGAACAAGATCAACCAGATCAAGAAGATAAGGTACACTTTAACTCATCTCATTCAGATTCAAGTGATAGTGATTGTTATACACACACTTCATCACCCACTGATCTTTATGATTCATTAGGCAAAATGATGAAAGGCTTAGAACACATAAAATCCTCACACACTATTCTAAATGAGGAGAACAGCCAGCTTAAAAGCCAAAACTCACAGCTGACTAAAGAGCTGAGTACTCTGAGTCATATAGCTGATGAGAACACTAAGCTAAAGGCTGAAAATGCAAAGATCACAGCAGAGTTAGCTTCTATAGAAAAGAGGGAAAAAGTTCTCAAAAATGTGATTGCCTCATTTACAAAGGCATCCAAATCATTGGATGATCTTATTATGAGTCAAAAAGAATATGGAGATAAGATGGGCATAGGATTTAATTCATTTGTACACAGTCAAACTCCAAGAGTGATTTTGGAAAAATGATCTTCAAGTAATGAAGCATCTCAACAATCCAAAACACCAAATGCTGCACCCACATTCACTCCAAAGCACAATCACAAACAAACTGGCCTTGGATACAAAGGGAAAGGAAAACAGCCAGTTGAGTATGCTAAGAGGACAACTGAGAAGAAATCCAGCCAAGTTCTTCAGCAAACTCCAAACAGAAAATACTCTGTGAAAAGAAAACAGAGCTACCAGAAACCCCATAAATTTCATCAGAGAAATACATATGATGGGAAAGGTAGATATTATCCAAACTATGCTGATTGGAATAATGTGAAACATCAGCAAAGACCTATGGAATAAAAGCCAAAATGGCAAAGACCTAAAACTCAACATAGGTCATTCCAAAGGCAAAAGAGCTATTATCAGCACACATACGCACCCAAGCACTACACTCAGAAATACCACGACTACCCCAAGAAAGCAATTGCTAAAACACAAACACAGGCATACAGACAAAAGAGACAGCTGTATGAACCTAAAAACCCCCAAGCAATTTGCTAATGTGCACTATGATTATGACACTGATAGATGGCAACCTCTTAGAGTCAAGTCTTTTGGCTATAGGTTGGTTGGATCATCTTATAGCACTAACCCCTTGTTGGGAAATTTATTGTTTAGATTTTGATGAATGCCATGTAAAACTTAGACTAGAATGTTGGCACCCCATTTTTCTTGTAATTTGCATTGTAATAGATAGGGTTTATGAGCGAGTCAAGTCACTATGCCTGGATATACAAGAAGTCAATCAAGATCGAAATGAAGACTTCATTTGTGAAAAGTGAGTATGGCAGGGAGGAGAAGACAAGAACTCGACTGAAGGAGTATCAGCTGGGATACAGTTGTGTGAAGTGTCAGTCAAGTCAACTCAAAAAGCCAAGTCTCAAGTTGAAGTGACAAATTAGTTATCCATTGACTGGAAGCACACTTGAAGTCACCTGGGGAAGTTAGAGAACTACAATCAAGTTAAGACAACTGAAAAGAATCCGTTGCACAGAAGTCAAGAATAATACCTAATCAAGTAATACTTCCATGTTGCCATGTCTTAAAGTATTCAGTCCCAGAAGCGTGCAAAAGGAATAAACCAATGGGAAACACTGCACCGCGAACCACGAACATTCAAGCAATTATTCGAACTGTAAAAGGCTGAGGAATATCATTGAGAGAAGGTTACCAGAACCACGAACATTCAAGCAATTATTTGAACTGTAACCTGCAATATATTCTCAAGTTATTCAAGCAAAATCCTCAAGCCTAACTTTCGGAGAAAATCGATCCAACACCAAGCTGTGAAGGAAAGACAACTTCAAACTGTTGAAGAGGAAACTTTTAAAGAATCAAAAGGGTCTACATTCCAAGGAGGATTGTAGAAAGGTTCAAGGTCGAACTAGTCTCAAGTCATTGGAGGGCTTCGTGATCAAATCCAAGAAGCTTGAGCAAGTGAGTCAGTAGTAGTAAAGCGGTGCCGCCTGTGAAGAAGCCGAGTTGGACGAGAAGCTATTTGTGTGACCAAGGCATCTCGGTGATCGAGAAAGGATCAAGTGTGTGATCAAGACTTGTATCTGGACTGATAACCACTTTGTACTTTGATCAATACTTAGTGGATTCCTCCAGGAGTTGGAGAAGAGAGGAGTAGAAGAATTACCCCATCTTCGTGTAAGTCCAAGCGGCTACGATAATCTAGAGGGGGGGTGAATAGATTATCTCCATCTTTTCGATTTCGCCCTCTTTTTAAAACCGAATGCTCAAATACAATAATAAAGGTGCGGAATATAAACAACACACGTCGATTTAAAGAGGTTCAACCCACCTAGGGCCTAATCCTCTACCACCCCAGATATCAGGGATGGATTTCGAAAAGAAAAAGAATTTTATTAATTACTAAAATTAATACAAATTCAACTTACAACACCTTGAAGAGCACCACACTCTTCTTCAACACCACTTTTGGAGATTACCACAATCTCCCTTTGAAGATTACCACAATCTTCCTTCAACGGCACCTTGTGAAGATTACCACAATCTTCAACCTTGAAGAATACCAAATTCTTCAACACCTCAATAAGAAGATTACCACAATCTTCTTGAACCTATCACCTAGATCATCCAAGTGTGCTCTTACCACAAGAACACTCACAAGGATATCTTGTGTTTGAATGACGACCACAAATTCAAGATTACAACTCGATAATGAATAATACAATTGAGTGCAAGTGTAATCAAGAATAGCCTAGACCTCAAGAATGTGAAAGTGAATAGCTAGGCAAATTACAACAAGAAATAAGACAATGAAAGACCAAGTGTTTGCTTGAAGTGTATCTTGGTGTGTTGTATCTCTATTGTTGTATTGGTTGCTCCAAAACTTCCTCTATTTATAGGAGATGATTGATCAAGCATAGGCTCCTCTTGGGGATTGAAAATCTACTGAGAAAAATATAATTAAAATCAAGAATATAGCTGTTAGAAATCAATCCCACAATTTAAGGAAATGTGTCTCTTTGTCAAACGATCATATTTTTTTGTCATTAATACACAGGCGACCGGTCGCACGAATAAATAAGAACACTTTGAAAATTACAACAGCGGCGACCGGCCGACGAGGCTTCGACCGGTCGACCCCTGTCTCAACCTGGTCCCCTAGGCACAAAAACAAAGGGGTTAAGTTCTGTTTCAACATGGAACTTGCAGATGCGTATCGGCCGATCACGGGCGATCGGCCGACCGATCGGTCGACGCCCGATGCGACCGGGTGGCCGACCCTTGTTTTTCCTTCCGTCTCGTTTTTGTTTCTAAAAACATCTTCAGTGCACGGGTTGCCTATAGATACCGGTCGACCACGAGACAGAAATGTTGTCCAATTTTTGTTGAAAATAAAACCTAAGAAATACTCCGAAAATATAGTAGAAACATTTTAAACCAATCGAGAGTATTTAGACAACATTTAGGAACCTTGTTATAGGAGTAAAAACTCATTAATAAAAGTGTTGTCCATTTTTAATAAACTTGAGAAAATACTCCGGAAAATATTAAAACCATTTTAAATCATTTAGGAGTATTTGGACAACCTTTAAAAAGCATTGTTTTGGTGACAAAATAAAATCATCAAAATTAAGATAAAAACATGTATCAAACAATCTCCCCCTTTTTGATGATTACAAACCAAAACAATTTTTACACAAACTAAGAGAGCAATTTTCGAAATGATTTTCCGGTAAAAACATTTGACCGTTTGGAAGCAACCAAAATTTCCAAAGAATATTAAAGCAACCAAGTAGGGAGTAAATATTTTTCAATAATAAGCACAAGCTCCCCCTATCTACAAGCACATCAAGAATAATGTAAGAGCAATAATCCATAAGCTAAAAGCTTTAGCTTTTACAATTTGTTCAAGAGCTTATAAGCTCCCCCTGTCATAAAACAACATTAAACAATAATATAAGTCCATCAAGCAACAATTGGACTAAGAACAAATCACAACTTATGGCTTTTATGAGCCATAGCTTATAGCTTTTATGACAAGCTTTTATTAGCTTCTTTGAGCTAATGAGCCAATATCCTGTTTCTCCCCCTTTGGAATCATCAAAAAGAATGTTAGGATGGTGAAAACACCATATAATATTATCAAAGCATGCCAAATGGACGGTAAAAACCGTTTGAGCAATTTAAAGCATAATCATCCAAGGAAAGTGAGAGAATTGAAACATAAAGGATCCATAAGCTCATTAGTATGCTAAAAACATGATTTCAAAAATTTTAAGACATTTTGAAGCAAGAGAATCATGTAGAAGTTGAAAGTTTCATTGCGACATTTCAACAAACACCTTGTGTGCGTGAAAAATAGAAGAGGTTGTATATAACCTTTGTAAATGGTTCAAGCCAAAAATTTTCATATCATCAATCAACCTCATTTCAAAATCATATGCACCATATGCAACAATAGTTCATCAAGTAAGAAGCTCAAAGTAGATTCTCAAGGGTTCAACCCAATTGAGATAAGCTAAGAATGATCAAGGCATTTCAAATGCCAACAATTAGAGCATCCAACAAGTAATAAGTCATGCTTTCAACAACACATGTATCAAATGTTCCAACATATCCAACTAAGCAAAATGAACAAAGCAATAAGAGAAGCACTTTTACCATCAAGTACTTCATACCAATTATCAAACAATGCTTAAGAGTATTTTTACCATCAAATACTCCATCAAAGTCATGATCATTCACAAGTCATTATCAACTTGCAATTTTAACCCTTTTAAGAAAGACAAGCAAATATCATTAGTACAAATGAATTTTACAAAAGTTCATAAAAGTACAAAGCAACTTAAATGAAAATGCTAGAAAGTAAAGGAGATGGGGATATCAATCTTCGTCCGAAGAGAAGCAAGTTCCGGGAATGAGATCTTTGATAAATTTCTTCAATTTTCCGATTGACTTCTTCAAACTAGAATTTTCCTTTTTCACAACCCGGAGCTCTTTTCTAAGAGAGGCCACATCTCTAAATGTTTCTCTTTCCACTTTGGCCATTCTCTCTTTGAGATTTAGATCCTCGACATCCGACTCATCTTCATCTCCTTCCTCCCTAATTTCTTGTTCATTTCCCACATTCTCTTCTTCATTTTCCTCTTCATTTCCCACATCATCTCCTTGTTCGTCAAATTCACCTCTTCCAATATTATCAACCTCATTGTCATTAAAGAAATCATCCCGAGGTTGTTGTTGATGTCGGGCACGTCCCCTAGCGGCTTTGGTAGGAACCCGTGGTAAATGTCGTCGCATTCTTACCATTTGTAGAATGTTGGCATTATCAAAATCATTGTGACGAATTTCGGTATTCATTTCATTTTCCGGGTATCCCGATAAGTATAAGAGTCGGCAAATCAAATTTCCCAAGGTATATTTCTTCTTGGTAAGCTTTCTAGATTCCAACAGGCAATATACAAAAATTGCCCCATAATTTACTCTTTCTCCTTGAACAATCTTATAGGTGAGAAAGAGTTCGAGATTGCTTGGAAGTTTTACTTCCTTTCCACAAACACAATAGGAGCAAATGATAGATATAATCCGATAATTTGGCGGCATTGCGAGTATGTCACTTCGGGATATACTCCTAAAAAGGTTTTCACATCATCTAGTGAAACACCGAAAACGTTATCATCCCAATGAGCGCAATCCACATTGACTACTCCATCATTTGGCACATTAAAGTGATTACAAATATCGCCAATGTCCATGAAAAATGCCTACCATTAACAAATGTGTGAAGTTCCAAAGGATTATCTATCGTAGCATCAACAATCCACATATTTGCATAGAAAAGTTTTATAAGCTCGTCATCATAGTGCAAACACGGATTATCCCAAAGTGAAACCCATCCTTGAATTTCAAAATAAGCTCTAATATCCGGAAATTCATCATGAAAAGCTTGAAAACGAACCATACGAGTGCACGCAATTTTCTTATCATTCAATCCAATATTCTCATAATGTTCCTCCGCAAGTTTATTTAAGAATCGAAATCTATTAGCTCTAAAGGGAGGCTCGTAGAGGAGTGATAACTTACTAGAGTCCCAATGAATGCTCGATTTTGAAACCCGGCTCTTAATTCGGCAATCTCCTCTTCCGTAAGTTTCGATTTTGATAGTCTCCTTGAAGAATATCATCTTGTTGTGGATTGAAAGAAGATTCACCCCTTTGCCTCCTTCTCCTCTTTTGAGGATTTCGTTGTAGAATTTCTTGGAGGTGCCATATATATGAAGTTCTTGCAAAAAGAAGTGAATTAGCAAGAAAAATTTTAAGGATTGATGAAGAATTGAAGATTTTGGAAGAAAGGGGTGATATTATCGTTAAGGGTTTGAGAGAAATTTTCTTTTTCGTTTGAAACGAAGAAAGAACATATTTAATCGATGATTTTGCACGAGCGACGGTCGAGGTAGGGCGATCGGTCGAGGTGCGCAGTGCGGCCGGTCGCCCGCCCTGCTGACCCCCAAAGGTCAATTTTTCTTTCACAGGATTTTCCAAAATTCGATTTTTCACCCCAAAGGTTTTAAAACTTTGCAAAAAAAGGATAATTTGGACTATATCCAACAAATATGGGTTTCGGAAAACATGAATTTGAGAAAATCGAGACTTAGTGAGTAGTGCCCTTTTAAAAATTTGCAAGATCAATTAGGGGCACGTAAGGGGTTAAAATGAAATATCTTGAAAGATATGTGCATAAGCATAAAATCGAGTTTAAAGAAAAATACGAGTAGACATACCTCGATGGTTTAAGAAACTTGATGACGTAATAGTCAATGAGTATGAAATATGTATCCTACACAATTCTTAGACAACATTTTCATAGAAAATTCAAGTGTAGGCAAATAATATGAGATAACAAAAAGAGCTTATGCTATAAGATTTCATAAGAGATAATAAGCCACATAAGTCTAATAAAATGCTCAAGAGTTTTAGAAAATCATGCAAGGTCTCTTTTTTTTTTTTTTTTTTTTAAAATTTGAAACTCATAAATATATAAGAGACCTATTTTAAAAATAAATACTTGAAGATTCATTTTGCAATTAAGACACAATTAAAAGTATGCATAGATTTAAAAATAAAATGCATATACAAATGGGGAGATACGGTTTACCAATTACGCCGTTTCCATGGGTTGTGTCTTTCCCATTGTTGATGATATCTTCCCATTGAGAAGTCACTTTGTTGATGATGACTTCTCCATTTCCAAGTTTGGTTACCTTCCCATGGTTGATGGTTTCTTCTTCTTTGAAAATCATCTTGTTGATGATGTCTTTGCCATTTCCAAGGATTGTGTTCTTCCCATTTTTGATTATACGTTCTTCTTGGAAATTGGCTTTGTTGAGAGTAGTTTCTCCTTCTTTGATCAAGTGAAACGTTCATTTGATGTTTTCTTGGTGGCATGAATTTTCTCCGATTTTTGCTTTGCCGGGTACCTAATAGCACATTGTTTTGTGGTACCCTCATGTGTTTGGGTCCTTTAAGATTAGCTTTGAGACTTTTAGGTCTCCAACAATATTTAGAGCTATTTCTAGCCCGACAAGAATTAGCCGTATGACCCTTTTTGCCACAATAAAAACAAGTAATAATTTTAGGAGCATAATGACCAATATGCATAGTGACTTGATCCTTTTTCATATGATTAACAACATTAGGCTTATGATCAAGTCCTTTATCACAATTATGAATATCAACAATATTGGACATTTTATTGGTACTCAAGTTGGATTTTAATAAATCCTTTTTCATGCAATCAATATTCTCAACAAGAGTACTATTTTCTTTTTCAAGGTTTCTAACCTTGTCAAGAGTGGTGGTGTGAGCACATGATAGTGATTCATAGGAAGTAAATAAACTATCCTTATCATTTTTCAAAATATTGAATTCCTTTTTCAAATTTTTGTACTTAACAAGCAAGCTTTGGAATTCATCTTGAAGATCATCAAAATCATTTTGCAAATCACTATAATCATTTTGAATAACAATATCATAAGAAGTAGAGGGCTTAAGACATACCTCATTTTCTTCATTGATGCCCATAAAACAATATTCAACTTCTTCATAATTGGAAGTTGTAGGAGGCTTATTCCTTAGATTAGAGCTTGTATGATCTTGAGAAGTAGATGCTTTTGTTTGACTCCTTTCATTTGCAAATACTCCATAGATGGCTTCTAATTTTTGCCATACTTCATGTGCCGACTTTATTCCTACAATATGTTCATATACTAAATTAGTAAATGAACAATACAAAATATTTAAAGCCTTACCGTTTAAGGAGATGATTTTCTTTTCTTCATCATTGAGCTTTTTGAAGCCTTTTGAGGTGTATGGTGTATCTTTCGTCGGAATGGATTCTCCATTAATGACGGTGTTCCAAATGTCGAACCCGCAACCTTGTAGATAGCATTCCATTCTTTCTTTCCAAAAATTGAAATTCTTGGAATCAAATAGTGGTGGCTTGGTGGTGGAGGTGCGGATAGATGAGCTTCGTTCGTAGTCAGTCGATCGTTTCTCTTCACTCGCGATGTGAAACGAGCTTGTCAAAGAGTTTGGCTCGATACCACTTGTAAGTCAAGCGGCTACGATAATCTAGAAGGGGGTGAATAGATTATCTCCATCTTTCGATTTCGCCCTCTTTTTAAAACCGAATGCTCAAATACAATAATAAAGGTGCGGAATATAAACAACACACGTCGATTTAAAGAGGTTCAACCCACCTAGGGCCTAATCCTCTACCACCCCAAAGATATCCTCGGGATGGATTTTGAAAAGAAAAAGAATTTTATTAATTACCAAAATTAATACAAATTCAACTTACAACACCTTGAAGAGCACCACACTCTTCTTCAACACCACTTTTGGAGATTACCACAATCTCCCTTTGAAGATTACCACAATCTTCCTTCAACGGCACCTTGTGAAGATTACCACAATCTTCAACCTTGAAGAATACCAAATTCTTCAACACCTCAATAAGAAGATTACCACAATCTTCTTGAACATATCACCTAGATCATCCAAGTGTGCTCTTACCACAAGAACACTCACAAGGATATCTTGTGTTTGAATGACGACCACAAATTCAAGATTACAACTCGATAATGAATAATACAATTGAGTGCAAGTGTAATCAAGAATAGCCTAGACCTCAAGAATGTGAAAGTGAATAGCTAGGCAAATTACAACAAGAAATAAGACAATGAAAGACCAAGTGTTTGCTTGAAGTGTATCTTGGTGTGTTGTATCTCTATTGTTGTATTGGTTGCTCCAAAACTTCCTCTATTTATAGGAGATGATTGATCAAGCATAGGCTCCTCTTGGGGATTGAAAATCTACAGAAAAATACAATTAAAATCAAGAATATAGCTATTAGAAATCAATCCCACAATTTAAGGAAATGTGTCTGCTGTCAAACGGTCATATTTTTGTTTGTAATACACAGGCGACGGTCGCACGGAAATAAGAACACTTTGAAAATTACAACAGGCGACCGGTCGACGTAGGCTTCGAGGTCGGCCGACTGTCTCAACCGGTCCCCTTAGGCACAAAAACGAAGGGGTTAAGTTCTGTTTCAACATGGAACTTGCAGTGTACGGTCGGCCGTGGCGACCGGCCGACCGACCTGTCGACGCCCGAAGCGACGATCGACCGACTTGCTTTTTTCCTTCCGTCTCGTTTTCTGTTTCTAAAAACATCTTCGTGCACGGGTTGCCCTATGGGCGATGGTCGACCACGAGACGTAAATGTTGTCCAATTTTTGTTGAAAATAAAACCCAAGAAATACTCCGAAAATATAGTAGAAACATTTTAAACCAATCGAGAGTATTTAGACAACATTTAGGAACCTTGTTATAGGAGTAAAAACTCATTAATAAAAGTGTTGTCCATTTTTAATAAACTTGAGAAAATACTCCGGAAAATATTAAAACCATTTTAAATCATTTAGGAGTATTTGGACAACCTTTAAAAAGCATTGTTTTGGTGACAAAATAAAATCATCAAAATTAAGATAAAAACATGTATCAAACACTTCGAACCTCTATAAAAATTATTGGGTCATTTACATTGCAGCATTTAATTTCTGCATATCATTTTATATCTGCTTATAATTTGCTATCCAACTGATAATTAACAAAGTGCTAAAACCAAGTGTTAAAACTAACTTAAACCAAATTTAAGGGTGTTAAGTCTTCCAATTTGAAAATCTCATCAAACCCAAGTTAAGGTTTAAACTAAAAAAAGTGAGTTATTCTATCAACACTCAATCGAGTGCGTTGAGTGGCTAACTCTTTGGTTAACTAACCTAGTTGTCCTCAAGGACTTAGTTGTGTATTTAACTCTGTATTATTTTAAAAGGACTAAAATCGAAAAGTTGGTAAGGTTTATTCAACCCCCCCTTCTAAACCTTACTCACACCCCTTGGGACCTACAAGTGGTATCAGAGCGGTTGGTTCATTGAGCCTTCCGCACTGGTTACTAAACTAGATCTCCAATCTTTCAAAGAAGTTTTTAACACTTGTTCTTTCAAAAGCCATTTTTTTGCGAAGTTATTATCATGGAAGCAAATTTGACACGCATTCCTATGTTCACCATTGAAGAATTTGATGACTGGAAAATACATATGCAGGCTCATCTATCAGCTTTACATGATGAGATGTGGATAGTGATAGAGGATGGGCCACTGCAAATATTGATAGTGCACACAACTGCAAGGAGAGCTGCTGTAGCTGAAGGGGAAGAGGATGCTGCTCCTAGACCAGCTATGGTTGAAAAACCAAGAGCTGAATGGACAAATGATGACAGAAAAAGATACAACCTAGACAAGGTGGCCAAGGATATACTTTACAAGACTCTGGACAAAGCCATGTTCAACAAAGTCAAATCTTGCAAGACAGCCAAAGAAATCTGGGATAAATTAACTTTAATTTGTGAAGGATCAGAGCAAATTCAGGAAAACAAATTATCTGTTGTTGTTCAAAAATTTGAAAACTTTAAAATGTTTGCAGGTGAGACAATGGATCAGTTGGATGCTAGATTCATTTGAAATTACAAATGAGCTCTCAAAGATTTGGGAAAGAATACACACAGAAGAAGATGTGTATGAAGATTCTAAGGAGTCTCCCAGCTGAATGGAAAATGAAGACCATGGCTCTAAGGCACTCTATGGACCTATCAAAAACATCCAATCATGAACTATTCTCAGACCTCAAAGCTTATGAGTTTGAGCTAAGAAGAAAGGATCAAGAGGAGACAATCGTACCCCAAAATAGCCGCACTTATAGTTAAGGATGGGAAGAGAGTCAAGTCGGGGGCTTTGACCAGGAGGAAATTACCTTGATTGTTAAAATATTCAACAAGTTCTTCAGCAAGAACTACAGAAGAAATAAAGGTGAATCCTCCAGAAGACATTCAGCCCCCTCCAAGTCAAGGGAAGATAGGTCACCAAAGAGAGCTGGGTATCAAAAGGTCGAATATCAAAGAGCTGACAACCTAAGAAATGAGAGAGCTGACCAAAAAGTTGAAAACCTATGTTGGAATTGCAGACAACCAGGACACTTTGCTTATGACTGTCCATATCCTGTAGTCAATAAATAAAGGAATGAAGAAGAAAGAAGAATCTTCAGAGAAAGAAGACAAGAAAAGAAAAAGGCAATGTTGGCTGCTGAGACTACTGAAACAGCTAAGTCAAAAGAAGCAGTAGACTCAGAGAGTAGTGAAGCTGACTACTCAAGTGACTCTGAAGAAGAAGCCTTAATCTGTCAAATGGCTAAAGAACAAGACCAACCTGACCAAGAAGATGAGGTACACTCTAACGCATCTCACTCAGATTCTAGTGATAATGATTGTGACACACACACTTCATCACCCACTGATCTTTATGATTCATTAGGCAAAATGATGAAAGACTTTGAGCACATTAAGTCCTCACACACACTATTAAATGAGGAAAACAGTCAGCTCAAAAGCCAAAACTCACAGCTGACTAAGGAGTTGAGTACTCTAAGTCACATAGCTGATGAGAACAAAGAGCTGAAGGCTGAGAATGCTAAACTAATAGCAGAGATAGCTGCTATAGAAAAGAGGGAAAATGATCTTAAAAATGTGATTGCTTCATTCACAAAGGCATCTAAATCATTAGATGACCTTATTATGAGCCAAAAAGAGTGTGGAGACAAGACATGCATAGGATTCAATTCCTTTGTGCACAGTCAAACTCCCAGAGTGATCTTGGAAAAAGGATCTTCAAGTAATGAAGCATCTCAAAAATCCAAGACACCAAAAGGAAAACAGCCAGTTGAGTATGCTGAGAGGACAGCTGAGAAGAAATCCAGCAGAGTGCCTCAGCAAACTCCAAACAGGAAGTACTCTGTGAAGAAGAAACAGAGCTACTAGAATCCCCAGAAGTTCTATCAAAGGAATATAAATGATGGGAATGGTAGAAACTACCCAAGCCAAGCTGATTGGAATAATGTGAAATATCAACAAAGACCTATGGAATATATGCCAAAATGGAAAAGGCCTAGAACTCAACAAAGGTCATTCCAAAGACAAAAGAGTCATCATCAGCACACATATGCACCAAAGCACTACACTTAAATATCACAACTACCCAAGATAGGAAATTGTTAAAACACACACACACAGCATACAGACAAAAGAGACAGCTGTATGAATTTAAAGCCCCCAAGCAATATGCACCCATGTACGAGGATCCCCGCTAAGCATCCATGGCTGAATGGTTAAAGCGCCTAAAAACTAATTTGCTTGATTGCACGTTCAAGGAACAGCTGAGTGCCAAGGAACCTAGTACATGGATAGTGGTTGTTCCAGACACATGACAGGAAACAAGAAAAATCTATCAAAATTCAAGGAGATTAGAGGCGCAAAAGTAATATTTGGAGGAAATGAATCTCCACGGGAAATAAAAGGTATTGGATCCATCAAGAAAAATGGATTAGAAATCACAGATGTTGCATATGTTGAAGGCCTCAATTTCAACCTGTTAAGCATCAGCCAACTCTGTGACAAGGGTTATAATGTTGGATTCAATATGGGAGTATGCCAAATCAAAGACACTGAACCAAATGAGGTGGTGCTGCAGGGATCCAGACAAAAGAATATGTATGTGGTAGATTGGTCGACTGCCACACCAAGCACTTATTTGTTAGCAAAGAGTACAGCCGAATCAAGTTGGCTGTGGGCACAAGAAGTTTCGAGTCACCTCTGAATTTCAAGACAATTAACAAGCTTGCAAGGAGTCATCTTGTAGAATAACTGCCAGACTCAGTGTACAAGAAGGAAAGTGTTTGTGATGCATGCCAGATGGGAAAGCAGATCAAATCATCATTCAAAGAGAAGTCAAGTCCATCTTCATCAAGGATATTGCATCTATTACATATGGACTTATTTGGCCCAGTTCAGCCAGCCAGCATAAGTGGAAAGAAATACACTTTAGTAGTGGTAGATGATTATTCAAGATATACATGGACAATCTTCATGTGTAAAAAGGAGGAAACTTTGCAGAAGTTACCTAAACTAATGAGAAGAGTTCAAAATGAGAAGAGTCAAACCATTATAAAGATAAGGTCAGATAGAGGAACTGAGTTTGTCAATGGGATAATAACTTAGTATTGTATTGAAAATGGTATAGCTCATGAATTATCTGCAGCAAGGACTCCACAACAGAATGGAGTAGCAGAAAGAAGGAACATAACTCTCAAGGAAGCTGCAAGGACCATGTTAGCTGAAGCTGGACTGCCTAAGATTTTGGGCTGAAGCCATCAACACTGCATGCTATACTCAAAATAGATGCATGATAAATAGACAGCTGACAAAGACTCCCTATGAGATTTCGACAGGGAGAATGCCAAATGTTGCATATTTTAGAATATTTGGATGTAAATGCTTCATCCACAACAATGGAAAAGATAATCTAAAGGCTTATGATGCTAAAGCTGATGAAGGTATCTTCTTGGGATACTCAGCTGAAAGCAAAGCCTATGGAGTGCTGAACAAGAGGACAATGGTCACAGAAGAATCTATCCATGTGGCTTTTGATGAACCTAATGTAAATGGAGAAGACATTGAGGAGTTAGCTGATAAGCTAAATCAGCCAACTATGCAGAAGAGTCCCTATGTTGAAGTCAAGTTTTCGAGCAATCAATCAAGATGAAGGTGAAATAGTGAATCTCAAAGACGGTGGAAAATCTGACTAAGCGATGATGAGAGAGCTGCTCAAGGCAACACAAAAGCAAGATGATCAACCCAATCGACTTACTCCAACCTGATGTGAGATGGCTGAGAGACCACACACCAGAGCTAGTCATTGGAGATGTAAGAGATGGTGTAAGAACCAGATCCAGAGCTCAACAAGAAGCTATGTTCACTTGTTTTATTTCCCAAATAGAGCCAAAAGATATGTCCCAAGCATTGGATGATACTCATTGGATTCAAGCTATGCAAGAAGAGCTGAATCAGTTTGAAAGAAATAAAGTATGGGAACTGGTACAAAGACCAACCAACCCATCAAAATGTTATTGGCACAAAATGGGTATTCAGAAACAAGGTGAATAAGGAAGGTTCTGTGGTAAGGAACAAAGCAAGATTGGTAGCCAAAGGGTATTTCCAAGAAGAAGGAATAGATTTTGATGAAACATTTGCTCCTATTGCAAGATTAGAAGCAATAAGGATATTTCTTGCTTATGCTGCTCACAAGAACTTCACTGTATATCAAATGGTGTGAAAAGTGCATTCTTAAATGGATTGTTGGAAGAAGAAGTCTATGTTGAGCAACCTCCAGGTTTTGAGCAGAAGACTCTTGGAGATAAGGTGTACAAGCTCAAGAAAGCTCTATATGGATTGAAACAAGCACCTAGAGCATGGTATGATACATTATCTCAATTTCTGACAGATAATGGATTCACCAAAGGCAAAGTGGACAGAACACTCTTCAGAATTCAAGATGGAGAGATAATACTACTTGTTCAAATATATGTGGATGATATCATTTTTGGATCCACAAACAAAGAGCTGTGTGATAAGTTCTCAAACCTCATGCAAGGTAAATTTGAAATGAGCATGATGGGAGAACTGACATTCTTTCTAGGACTTCAAGTAAAACAGCTGAAAGAAGGAACCTTCATAAGTCAGACAAAGTATACCAGAGATTTAATGAAGAAAAATTGGTATGGAAGAGAAGTCTTCTGTGAAAATACCAATGAATACATCAGTCAAAATGGACATGGATGCATATGGTAAGCCTGTGGATCAAACCAGATACAAAGCACTTATTGGATCACTGCTCTATCTCACAGCAAGTAGGCCAGACATCACCTTTGTTGTAGGTGTATGTGCAAGATTCCAATTTGCTCCAAAAGAAAGCCATATGACTGCAGCTAAGAGAATCCTAAGATATTTGAAGGGATGCCAAGAAGTTGACTTATGGTATCCAAAGGAAGGTGGATTCAAGCTAATTGGTTACTCAGACTCTGACAATGCTGGATGTAGAGTTGACAGGAAGAGTACTTCAGGTACATGTCAAATGCTTGAACCGATGGTTTCCTGGTTTAGCAAGAAGCAAAACTCAATAGCCACATCCACACGGTGGTCGAGTACATAGCCGCAGCATGTTGTTGTGCCCAAGTCTTATGGATGAGACAAAGAAGACGGTGAGAGATTATGAAATTGAGAGAAAGAGATTCCAATTATGTGTGATAACACAAGTGCTATTGCAATCACTCAGAATCCTGTGTTGCATTCTAGAACAAAGCACATTGATGTCAGATATCTTTTCATAAGAGATCATTTTGAAAAGAAAGATATCACCTTGGAATACATCTCAACCGATAAACAAGTTAGGCGACATATTCACAAAGCCATTATGTGAATCAAGATTTGAAGAGCTTAAGCATGAGCTAGGGTTAATTGAGTGAGTTGACACTCAAGACTCAATGAGAAGAGATGAAACATGATAAGATGAAAACAAAGCAGATCTTATAAATTAGCCAAGTGAATCACCGTGATCGGAAAGTCAACAGATTGAGTTAGGCGACAATTTGAGTCACCATACGAAAGGAGAGAAGAAGAGTTAAGTCATCTGTGTAATGAGCTGAGTCATTTATGAGCTAAGTGACAAAAACGCAGTCGTTTTTAATAAGCGGGAATGTTTTTAAGGATGACGTCGGTAATAATAATGATGAGTACAATCAAAAGTCGCACAACAAGCATATGATTGGATATAAATGCCGCCGCATTAAACGCAGCAATTAAATGCTAATCGTGATAACCGAGCCGTTGATTTTGATCAAAATTTCAAAAACCGAAAGCACGTTCTTTCATAACCCTTATATACCCATTTGTTCAGTTTTTCTCTCACTTCAAAAACTGTTCATCTCTCCAAAGCAAGAAAGCAAGTATCTTTTCTTTCAAAACCCTACCAATCTTCAGAGCAAGTTCGGTTTGTCCAAGTGGCTACAATAATCTAGAGGGGGGTGAATAGATTATCCCGGTTTTTCAGATTTTGCCCTCTTTTTCGAAAAACACAAGCAAAGATAGAATGCTAAATGCGGAAAGTAAATAGCACACGTCGATTTATAATAGTTCAACCCACCTAGGGCCTAATCTACTACCACCCCAGTATATCCGGGTTGGATTTCAAAAAGAAAAAAATATTTTATTAATTTACCAAAAATTAATACAACACCTTGAGGATTACCACAACCCTCTTTCACCACCTTGAGGATTACCACAACCCTCTTACAACACCTTGAAGATTACCACAACCTTCAAACACCTATCACCTAGATCACCCAAGTGTATTCTTACCACAAGAATACTCACAAGGATGTCTTGTGTTGAATGATGACCAAAATCAAGATTACAACTCAATAATGATTGATACAATATGAGTACAAGTGTAATCAAGAATTGAAAGCCTAGACCTCAAATTTGTGTAAGTGAAAGTGCTTAGGCTAATACAACAAGATATATGAAAGTGTTTGCTCAATTGCTCTTTGCTTGTATAGAGTGTTGCATCTTGTTGCTTGAATGAAGCCTCTATTTATAGGAGAGGACTTGGCTTTCATTTCCAGACATTGGCTCCTCCTTAGGGAGTGATTTGCTGCAAAAGAAACCATTTAAAATGATCAATATAGCTGTTAGAAATCAATCCCACAAATTAGGGAAAAGCTATCTGAAAACGCAACGGATAGTTTGCTAATAAACAGGGGGTTCGAACGGTCGCGCAGAGATAAGATTGAAATTGAATTCTGCGAATTTTTACACAGGGGGACCGGTCGGAGGGGGGTGAGACCGGTCGCCCTTAGATGTGACCGGTTGGACATGAAGAATTTACGAAACAGAGAAGTCTGGAACAAAAATCCAACTCCCAGGTACAGGTGGCATGCCGGTCGACCGGTCGCCCTGCCTTATTTTTCTTACGCCCCATTTTCTGTTTCTCAGCTCAACTTAGGTACGGGTTGCCCTATAGGGCGACCGGTCGAGCCTGAAACAAATGTGTTGTCCAATTTTTTATCGAAAATAAACTCCAAAAAATACTCCGAAAAATAGTAAAAACATTTTAAGTTGATCGGAAGTATTTAGACAACATTTAGGGACATTGTTTTGGTTTAAAAACTCATTTGAACAAAATCGAACATAATCATCAAAATCATGATAAAAACATTTATCTAATAAACTCCCCCTTTTTGATGATTACAAACCAAAACAATTTTCTTGAGGACGATTTGAAAAACAAATAAAATTTTCCTGTTTTACAAGAAAATTATCCGTTAGAAGTATTTCATACAAAGCTCCCCCTATCTATGAGCATATCAACAAACGATTATTAAAAGTTAGCAGCACAAGCTATAACAAGCTTATATAAGATGCATCATGAGCTAAGAAGCTCCCCCTGTCACAATACTTATAGTCAATTTCATTTAAGTCCAAAATTCAAGCCATGGACTAGGTATTCTTGGCTTTAAGAAGCCATAGTTTTTTATTGCGTTTTATTGCGAGATTTTATTAGCTATTCTTGAGCTAACGAGCCAATATCCTGTTTATCCCCCTTTCGAATCATCAAAAAAAATATTAGAATGGTGAAAACACCATACAATAATATCAAAGTGCGCCAAAGGGACGGTTTATTATCCGTTGAGCAATTATAGCGGAACAATCCAAGGAAAATGGGAGAAATGTATCATGAAGAGTTCATACACTTGTTTTATTAGGCAAAACATGATCTCAATAGATGTAGGAGACTTTTGGAAGCAAGAGAATCATGTAAAAGTTGAAATTTTCATTGCGACATTTCATCAAACACTTTGTGTGCGTGAAAAATAAAAGAGGTTGTATATAACCCTTGTAAATGTTTCAAGCCAAAAATTTTATCACCAATCACCTCAATCATTATACAATTCAACATAATAGATAAGCTCATCAAAATCATATGCAAAAAATATCAAGAAATATACCATAAGGTTATTAACTTAAGGGTTCAACCCAATTGAGCAAAAGAAGAGAAATTCTTACCATTTGATCGGAAAAGATGAGCCATAATGATGATGATCATGCTATATAATGTCCATGTTGTGAAAAAAATGCATGAAAACCATTTTTGAATGAAATATGTGAAAATTTGGCAAAGGGGATGAAAAATGGCCAAAATATGTTAGAGTTGCGAATGCTGAAGACAGAACCATTTTAATCCAAGATTTTGCTTAGGGCGACCGGTCGACGTTGAGGGCGACCGGTTGCCTTCAACCCTTTCAGCCCACTGTCTGTCAGTTTTTCCAAAATCCGAATTTTCAACCAAAAATCCGATTTTTCGCCCCTAAGTTTTAAAAACGTGCAAAATGCAAACGTAAGCTTCATTCAATATGCATTATGCCTAACCGAGCTCGTATTGATGAAAAAGTCTTGGAAGATAGCGGTTTTGTAAAAATGTCCGCTAATTGATCTTGAGATGGTACAAAAGATATCTCAATTTTACGTTTTGAAACACAATCCCTTAGAAAATGATGTCGAATCTCAATATGTTTAGTACGGTTATGATGAACCGGGTTTTGAGCAATATTTATAGCAGATATATTATCACAAAAGATAGGTACGTTTTCAAAAGAGCATTTGTAATCCGCTAAGGTTTGTTTAATCCAAAGAAGTTGAGTACAACAAAATGCGGCGGAAATATATTCGGCTTCGCCGTTGAAAGAGAAACACGTTTTGCTTCTTTGAAAACCAAGAAACTAGGCAATCGCCTAAAAATTGACATGATCCGGAAGTACTTTTCCGATCATCAATATTTCCGCATAATCCAAATCACTATAACCTTTAAGACAAAAATTTTCATTCTTTAGATAAAATAAACCATATTGAATGGTGCCTTTCAAATATCGAAAAATCCTTTTAACGGCACTCATATGAGATTCTTTGGGATTGCTTTGAAAACGAGCACATAGGCATACGGCATGAAGAATGTCCGGTCTACTAGCGGTTAAATAAAGTAAACTACCAATCATACTCGATACTTTGATTCATCCACGGACTTGCCTTTCTCATCTTTGTCAATTTTGACATTTGTTGCCATGGGGAGTAGAGACGGTTCTTCCTTCTTCAATGCCGAATTTTTTCAAAAGTTCTTTTGTATACTTAGATTGTGAAATGTAAATACCTTCTTGACATTGCTTAATTTGGAGTCCAAGAAAAAGTTGAGCTCCCCATCATGCTCATTTCAAATTCTCCTTGCATTAACTTAGAGAATTTCTTGCACAAAGAATCATTAGTAGCACCAAAAATAATATCATCAACATAAATTTGCACAAGTAAACAATCTTGCCCTTTTTCAAAAACAAAAGAGTTGTATCGACTTTACCTCTTATAAAACCATTTTGTAAAAGAAAAGAACTAAGTCTATCATACCATGCACTGGGTGCTTGTTTTAAACCATACAAGGCCTTTTTAAGTTTATAAACATCATTAGGCCTAGAAAAATTTTCAAACCCGGAGGTTGTTTTACATAGACTTCTTCTTGAATAATACCATTTAAGAAAGTGGATTTAACATCCATTTGGTAAAGTTTGAAATTTTTAAAACAAGAATAGGCAAGTAAAATACGAATAGCTTCTAAACGTGCTACGGGTGCAAAAGTTTCATCATAGTCAATACCTTCTTCTTGACAATACCCTTGAGCTACTAACCTTGCCTTATTTGAACAATATTGCCTTGATCATCAAGTTTGTTCCCGGAATACCCATTTTGTACCAATAATGGTTTGAGAAGGAGGACAAGGTACCAATTCCCATACATCATTTCTTTCAAATTGATTCAGCTCCTCTTGCATCTCTAGGAACCAATCCTCATCCTCAATAGCCTCTTTAGCATTTTTAGGCTCTTTTTGAGAAATAAGAGCTTTCTCGGCAAATTTTCTCCGAGTCATCACTTTGTCAAGGGGATCACCAATAATAAGATCTTTTGGATGATCTCCCTTAAATTTCAATGCAACGGGAAGATCCGAGATATCACCTCTATCTTCTTGAGGACCATTTGAAGTGGACGGTTGATCATTTGATGTAGACGGTTGATCATCAATTTCAATAATATCCTCTTCATCACTTTCATCATTAGGAATTCTTTCAACTCCCGAAGCTTCATTGAATTTAACATGGATGGATTCTTCAACAACTCCACTAGTCTTATTGTAAACCCGATATGCTTTGTTTTTTGTTGAATATCCCATAAATATCCCTTCATCGGCCTTATGATCAAGTTTGTCCAATTGATCCTTGGTATTCAAAATAAAGCATTTACAACCAAATATCTTAAAATAACTAATATTTGGAGTTCTACCTTTCCAAAGCTCATATGGAGTTTTATTCATTTTAGGACAAATATAAACTCGATTAATAACATAGCAAGCGGTACTTACGGCTTCGGCCCAAAAATATTTTGGAAGTGAAAATTCATTAAGCATGGACCGACTCATTTCTTGTAATGTCCGATTTTTCCGTTCGGCTACTCCATTTTGTTGAGGTGTCCTTGGAGCCGAGAAATTATGAGCATATCCTTTGGTTTCTCCAAATACTCTAAATTCACCATCAAATTCTCCACCTCGATCGCTTCGAATAGACTTGATAGTGTCTTCTTTTTCATTCTCAATAAGTCTACACAACTTAACAAACTCATTAACGGCATCGCTTTTATTGGTAAGAAAAAGAGCCCAAGTATATCTAGAAAAATCATCGACGATAACAAAAGTGTAATGTTTTCCACTTAGACTAGCCGTACCAATATCCCCATACAAATCAAAGTGAAGCATTTGTAGGGGTTTGGTTGTGGAAATTTCGTTTTTGGGCTTGAAACTACTTTTAACTAATTTGTTCTTTTGACAAGTGTCACATAAGCCAAGATTTTCAAAATTCAATTTGGGTAGTCCTTTCACATGTTGGTTTTTGTAAATATTTTTCAAATTCTTGTATCCAACATGTCCAAGTCGCCTATGCCATAAGCTAGTTAAATCATTATTGGCGACTAAACAAGAAACATTTTGACTAACCAAATCACTTGTACAAATTTTGTAAAGATTGCCTTTTCTATTTGCTTCACAAATAATTTCACCATTTTTAAGTATAAGGCATTTTTCTTTATTAAAGGAAACATCATATTTTGAATCACAAAGTTGGCTAACACTTATCAAATTAAACTTAAGCCCTTCAACTAAGAGAACATTACTAAGAGAGAAAGAAGAGTTACCAATTTCTCCATTTCCAAGAATTTTTCCTTTGCCATTGCCGAACATGACCATACCTCTTCTTGGAGCTTGATGTTGGTAAAAAGTTCTCTCCTCCCGGTCATATGGCGTGAACATCCGCTGTCCACGAGCCATTTTGAATCTTCCATTGTTGTTATAGCCCCTATTACCTACAAAAGAATTTCTTTTAGGTACCCTATAATTTTAGGGTCCATGGGGGTTAGTCTTGAGACCTTTGGGTCTCCAAACATGTCTTGAGCTATTTCTCAATTTGCAATTATTAGCATAATGTCCAACTTTGCCACAATAAAAACAAGTAGGATTATTATAATTATTAGCACGTACAAAAGTCGGACCTTGGTTATTTTTCTTAAAAACACTTTGAAATGGCTTATAACCAAGTCCCGATTTGGAATGTTCACCTCTTTGTGCATCTAAAATTTTTGTGACTTTATCCGTACTTATGTTGAAACGATGCATATCATTTTTCAAACATTCAATACCTTTTGTGAGCGATTCCTTTTCGGTTTCAAGAGAATGAATTCTAGTAAGAGTAAGAGCATGAGCTTTGTCTAGAGATTCATAAGAGGTAAATAATTTTTCCTTTTCAACCTTAAGCTCCTTGTGCTCCTTTTTCAAATTTTTGTATTTAACAATTAAATTTTGAAACTCAATTTGCAATTCATCAAAATCACATTGCAAGTCATCAACTATGGAGGAAGTAGAAGAATTTGAGTGTACCTCATTGTTTTCATCGTCTATGGCCATGAGACCGTGTTCGGTTTCTCCTTCCTCATCGGTTGTTTCGAGTAGTTCATCCCATGTTTTGACTTCCGCATTTAGAGCCTTCTTTTTTGTGAAAGGCTTCTTTTTCTTTTGCTCCTCTTCATCAAGCTTTGGGCAATCGGCAATGAAGTGCCCGGGTTTTCCGCATTTAAAGCAAGCATTATCTCTTGGTTTTCTCGCTTTATTTTTATTCACAAATTTTGCAAATTTTCGAACAAATGCGGCCGTCTCCTCATCATCATCATCATTATCATAGTATGCATTATTAGAAGAAGAAGCAAGACCTTTAGGAATAATTTGCATACCCGATTGATTTGTGGATGGTTTGGAATTTTTTCTCTCCTTGAGATAGACTTCATAGATGAGTAGATTTCCAATAAGCTCGTCAAACTTGAGTGTCTCAAGATTTTGTGCCTCCGTGATTGCCGTTACCTTTTCGGACCATGAGCCGGGAAGAGCATTTAATACTTTGGTCACCTTGTCTTCTTCAGAAATGACTTTGCCGAGGGCCACAAGAGGATTGACGATATTTTCAAGCCTTTCTACCATTTTGGAGATGCTTTCACCATCATACATGTTAAAATTTTCGAAGTCTTTAACAAGCATGGTTTTCCTTGCTTGCTTGACTTTCTTAGTCCCTTCATAGATTGTCTCCAATTTTTCCCAAACCTCATGTGCCGACCTTATGCCTCTTATACGATTGTACTCGGTGGCGGTAAGAGAACAATGCAAAATATTTAAGGCCTTACCGTTTAGAGAAAGCCTTTTGTCGTTTTCATCAAACTCCTTGAAAGGTTTAGGAGCCAAGGTGCCATCCTCCGATTTCTTTGTTGGTTGATCAACTCCTTCAATGACCACATTCCAAATGTCGAACCCGCACCCTTGTAGGAAGCACTCCATACGGTCTTTCCAAAATGCGTAGTTGTTGGCGTCGAATAGCGGTGGCTTATTGGTGGAGGCGCCGGTGGTGAGATGAGCATCATTTGTAGCCATGGATCTTTCCTCTTTACTCAAAACGAGCTAGCCAAAGAGTTTGGCTCTGATACCACTTGTTAGTCCAAGTGGCTACAATAATCTAGAGGGGGGTGAATAGATTATCCCGGTTTTTCAGATTTTGCCCTCTTTTTCGAAAAACACAAGCAAAGATAGAATGCTAAATGGGGAAAGTAAATAGCACACGTCGATTTATAGTAGTTCAACCCACCTAGGGCCTAATCTACTACCACCCCAGTATATCCGGGATGGATTTCAAAAAGAAAAAAAGATTTTATTAATTTACCAAAAATTAATACAACACCTTGAGGATTACCACAACCCTCTTTCACCACCTTGAGGATTACCACAACCCTCTTACAACACCTTGAAGATTACCACAACCTTCAAACACCTATCACCTAGATCACCCAAGTGTATTCTTACCACAAGAATACTCACAATGATGTCTTGTGTTGAATGATGACCAAAATCAAGATTACAACTCAATAATGATTGATACAATATGAGTACAAGTGTAATCAAGAATTGAAATCCTAGACCTCAAATTTGTGTAAGTGAAAGTGCTTAGACTAATACAACAAGATATATGAAAGTGTTTGCTCAATTGCTCTTTGCTTGTATAGAGTGTTGCATCTTGTTGCTTGAATGAAGCCTCTATTTATAGGAGAGGACTTGGCTTTCATTTCCAGACATTGGCTCCTCCTTGGGGAGTGATTTGCTGCAAAAAAGAAACCATTTAAAATGATCAATATAGCTGTTAGAAATCAATCCCACAAATTAGGGAAAAGTCATTCTAAAACGCAACAAATAGTTTGCTAATAAACAGGGGGTTGAACGGTCGCGCAGAGATAAGATTGAAATTGAATTCTGCGAATTTTTACACAGGGGACCTAGTCGGAGGGGGTGCGACCGTGTCGCCTTAGTCGTGACCGGTTGGACATGAAGAATTTACGAAACAGAGAAGTGCGGGAACAAAAATCCAACTCCCGTGTGCAAGTGTCGCCGGTCGGCCGATGCCGCCCCTCACCTGGCCGACCACCTGGTCGAACGGTCGCCCCGCCTTTCTATTTTTCTTACGCCCCATTTTTTGTTTCTCACCAACTCAGTACGGGTTGCCCTATATAGGCGACCGATCGAGCTCCGAAACAAATGTGTTGTCCAATTTTTATCGAAAATAAACTCCAAAAATACTCGAAAAATAGTAAAAACATTTTAAGTTGATCGGAAGTATTTAGACAACATTTAGGGACATTGTTTTGGTTTAAAAACTCATTTGAACAAAATCGAACATAATCATCAAAATCATGATAAAAACATTTATCTAACAAGTTCGTCAAGCTTCGTTCGACAAAATCACTAAAATGGCACCAGCACATGATTTTACTAAACTCGCAAAGCAAATCCACACTGGATCAACCGTGGATTTTGAAGGAATGTTGAAGGTTCGATGAAACCCTGGTGAAGAAGATTGCCGATAAGATCGAGAAATCCGGCCGAAACCCTTTTGACGATGGAATATCCTATGACGCACGCGTAGAAGAGGTCGCCGATTCTACGTGATTGCCGAGGTGTGGGACGAAGGGATTAAGTCCTCTGTTCACCGCAAGGACATCCTAATCACCGCAGCGACCTTGCGAGCACCTTTGCTTATTGCCGCCGGAGGGCATGCCGGAGATTTATGAAGCGAGACATTGATTTGGTCATTTGCATGGAAGGAAGTGGCCAAACCGAATGTCTTCGCGAAAGTTGTCTACACAAATTGAAGAAGAAGTTCTTGAAGGAGGACTATCATAAACTTATGGACATTGTTGCCAAACGTGTAGACATGAAATTTGGAAGCTTTAATCACCGTCCAAAACCAAGTTGATCGTCATGGCCGCGATCATGGAGGAGAAGAAGATCAATGGGCGTAATTCGCCTACAGCAGACTCCGCGAATCGTTGCAAATAAATCCTTCAAGGACGATGGGTCATTTGGAGGATCTCTGGGGTATGGCCTTGTAATTTGCCACTTGATGGAGGTGAAGGGTGTTCCCCTTCGACATGGAAAATCATTCCATGTTAACAAGAAGATGTTTCGGGCTAACTTGTATGGAGCCCGAGAAGAGAGCTTTACGCGGGCGGACACCATGAGGGGGAATCGGTGACCCGAGGAAACAGTTGTTGTCTCCCCTCCAAAGAAGAAAGTTGCCCATGCAGCTGGAAAGAAGACAGTTGCCCCTGCAGCGAAGAAGAAGAAAGATGCACCTGCCCCTGCAGCTGAGTCACCTGCCCCTGCAGCCGAGTCTCCTGCCCCTGCAGCCGCGGTGGAGAAGGAATCTTTAATACCTTCTCCAGGAATAAAGAAGAAGAGGACTTCCAAGGTGAGAAAGGCAGCTGCCTCTAAGGCAATTCCAAAGGCCTTTACCTTCGAGGAACCGGAAGAAGTAGAACCAGACACTCCTCTGGTGAAAACTAAGAGAAGGAGAATACTTACCAAACGTTCAGAGCTTGAGAAGATAGCTGAGTCTGCCACTCAGCTGGAAAAGATCTCTGAGACTGCTAAAGAAGTGCAGTCTCCAGAAGTGCTTGATGAAACAGCCAAACCTGCTGATGCAGATCAGCAGAGGCAAATTGAAGACCCAGCTGAGGATAGAACAGCTGAGGAACAAGAAGAAGCGAGAGACAGACATCTCTGAGGTGAAGAGCAAAAGAGTTTGCTACCCTCCATTCCCGAAAAAGGAAGGGCAACTTGAGGAGAGGATGAAGATGATGATGTGATCATATGCTCTCCATTGTACCCGGACATTCAAAATCGTCTAAGAGCATGGAGGAAATGGAAGTCGAGTCACTCGTGGTGCGGTTTGAACACCCGAGTTTATTGATGAGGAGGAGGAACTCTTGGTTTCTCGAAGTCGATCTTATCGGCCGCAAGCCCTGGATGAGGATAATCGCATTAACATCTTTGTAAATTCGGAAGGAAAACGAACAAAGCTAGAAGCGGTGAGAAGCGAGGGCGCGTGAGAAAGCTAGCATCTATCCTCTTACTGGAACCAGTGATCACACTCATCCGCATATAGATGTTCTTTCAGGAAGCGATGAGGACTTGGATCCTGTTGCTGTGCCGGATGAGATAGAAATGCAGCAAGCCATGCGGGAATCCAGGATGATGCATGAGCAACAGCTGATGGAAGGACCTGGAGAGTCTTCCAAATCTCAGCTGGAGATTGATCCGTTGGGAGTGTTTAGCAGATTGCCATCGTTATTGCTGCAACCACTTCCCCAGTTCACTCAGAAGACGGATCTAGGGGAAATGGCGATGAAACTGGGAACTTGGGGACCCAAGTCAAGCCAACCCCTGTTGAAGGAACAAGAAAAGGAAACACAGCAAGTTGTTACTGACGAAGCTCGGACAGTTGAATCTGTCTCAGTTGAAGTGCCTACTGCTCTGCAGGCTGAGGACGCTGCTGATGCAGTCGAGGCACAAGATGGTTCTTCCCGGGAGTTAACACTCTGGGCACTGAAAGTGCAATCCACGGAGTTGAGACTCCTGTGGATGCTACTGCAGAAGACCCTAAGACAGCTGTGACTGTCGAAGGGATTGAACAAGGCCCCACTGTAGTTGAGACTACAAGAGGTAATGAAGGCCTAAGGGAGGTTGAGACTTCCCTAGGTAAATATCAAGGAGATAAGAGCATTCCTCAGACCGTAATTTCTGATTCAAAAGAGGAAATCAGTGCTCTCCATGACTCCCAGGATGATCCTGATACTACCTTCCTGGGGTCTGCAGATGAAGCTGAGTCTACCCCAACTGCACATCAAAAAGACTCAGTTGAGGATGTTCTTCCTAGTACGAGCAAGCCAGACTTCAAAGCTGCTCAACAAATGTTTAATTCCGATGATGAGCCAAGTCTTCAAGACTCATCATCTTCCGATGATGCTGATGTGCAGCCGAGGACCCGAAAATTCATTTAGCAGAAAACACTGAGGCCGAAGAAGCTGTTAAGACAGCTGAGGCTCAGTCAGCTGGCCAACCCTCACACCAAGGCCCAGCTGAAACCGAGTCATCTGCGCAGGCTCCCAAGCTGCAGTAGATTCCACTCAACCAGGTATATCACAGGTACGAGTTACGAAGGAATCTATACCATATGTTCGTGATGATGCATTTGAAGAAACTTTCCCCTTTTCTATTGAGCTGCCTGATCTTGATTAAGAAACAGCTCGAGAGCAGCGATGTTTCAACGTCAGACCTGACCCAGTTATCCCCATAGACACTATCGTCCCAGCAGGATTTGATTTTGATGTAGCTTGGCCGCCAACTGAGACCGAGGTGACAGCTGAGGTACGGGAGGCCTTTAAGACACTCCTTGTAGAGATTGAGAAGATAGAACGGCACCAGGCCACATTGGATATGCGGCTGGACAACAAGGATGCAACTCTTACAGCCGATCTGTGTGGAATAGTGATTAGAATCAGGGAATGGTGTCAACAGCAGCGTACCATGCGACTCGAACAAGTCAGATATTTCAAGTTATTGTATAACAAAATGTTGATCTGGAGCGCTGATAATGCTGACATGAAGAGGAGGATGCAAGAAATATTGACAGAATGCATGCCTCCCACAACACTGAAATGGAACTGCTGCGAGAATTTCACAGGAAAGAGCTTCTGCGAGTAGAAGAAAATATGAATAACAAATTCAGTCTTCTCATGGCTGAAATGAAGCTGGTGGCAGCTGAATCCAAAGCCACCGCTCGAATTTTCGTGACATACTCCTTGCAGACTCAAGCAAAACTCAGCTATCAGCCGCCTAGATTTCATGCTTGGTGGCATGTTCCCAGGGGTTCCTCTCTCCTTTGATGATGCCAAAAAGGGGGAAGAGGAATACCTGAAGACATTAAAAGGGTCAGAAGTGGAGAAAGAGAAGGTCGCAGCTGTTGAGAAGAAGAAGAAAAAAATTTGAAGAACAAGAAAGAAAGAAAGGGAAAAGCAGTTGAGGGGTAAGGTTCAAAAGATACGACTCTAATGTTTGCTGAAACCCCTCAACAAGGCCTTGTCACAGCTGACATAATCAGCAAACGTCCAGTAAGTATGCCGCTCCAACACTCTGTTGTACCTATGTCTGAGAAGAGAAAAATCGTAGAAGCAGGGATGAAGGAGGTCGAAAGAAAAATGGATGCCCGTGCGATGGAAATATTGAAACAATACGGAGGCATTCCGGCAGGAAAAGACACAGATGCCATTCCAGATGACGGAGACGAGCCACGATCAGTGGAAGAAATCAAAACGCTCGAATCCGAGGGATACTTCAAAAATATGTCCATAGCCCAAGCCTGGGACTTGTATTGGGAGAAGGGTCTAAAGCTATGTGAAGAAGGCAGACAAAGGCAAGACTCTGCTTGATCACTCTGCCTTTGGTCACTTTCTTTGGAAAGAAAAAGACTCCAGTATAATATACGCCCAGAGGAAGGGGAAGGAGTGGTGGAGGCAGAGGTTTTCAACCTAGACCTCTACCCAAAAATATTGAATATATAGATCCGGGCAAGAAGGGAAGGATCTACTGGGCTGGATATGACGAAGTGGCCAACCGGGAAGTGGCTAGGAAGAATGTTGACTATGTCAAAAGAATTGAAGAAGAAAACAAAAGGCAAGATCAGCTGTGGGAAGAAAGGTAAGAAAGAAGGAGAAAATACGAAGCTGCCAGAAGAGCCTACGAGAAAAAGAAAGCAGCTGAAGATGAAAAGAAGAGAAATAGAGCAGAGGACGACAGAGCTGAAGAGGAAAGAAGGAGACAACGAAGGCGATGAAGTGTTGATGTCCACTCCTTCATGTAATTTACTTATTGTAAATACATATGTATGTAAGTCTTCTATACGATGAATAAAAATTGTGTAATTTCTATATTGATATATTTGCTCTGATACACATTGTAAACAGTTGTGTAAAGGACAAGAATGTTATGATCAATAAAAAGATTGATTCTACACATACATCCTCTGTTTCTACATTGTCTGTATGTATCTTTGATATTTACATTTTGTATGTATGTTTTAAGTTTTGGCATCATCAAAAAGGGGGAAATTGTTGGGAAATTTATTGTTTAGATTTTGATGAATGCCATGTAAAACTTAGACTAGAATGTTGGCACCCCATTTTCCTTGTAATTTGCATTGTAATAGATAGGGTTGTACGAGCTGAGTCAAGTCAGTTATGCCTGGATATACAAGAAGTCAACTGAAGACTGAAATGAAGACTTCGCTGTGAAACAGCTGAGTATGGCAAGGAGAAGAAGACAAGAACTCGACTGAAGGAGTATCAGCTGGGATACAGCTGTGTGAAGTGTCAGTCAAGTCAATTCAAGAAGCCAAGTCTCAAGTTGAAGTGACAGATGAGTTATCCATTGACTGGAAGCACACTCGAAGTCACCTGGGAAGTTAGAGAACTGATCAAGTCAAGACAATCAAAAGAATCCGTTACGTAAGTCAAGAATATTACCTAATCAAGTAATACTTCCATGCTGCCATGTCTTAAAGTGTTCAGTCCCAGAAGCGTGCAAAAGGAATAAACCAATGGGAAACACTGCACCGCGAACCACGAACATTCAAGCAATTATTCGAACTGTAAAAGGCTGAGGAATCTCATTGAGAGAAGGTTACCAGAACCACGAACATTCAAGCAATTATTCGAACTGTAACCTGCAATATATTCTCAAGTTATTCAAGCAAAATCCTCAAGCCTAACTTTCGGAGAAAATCGATCCAACACCAAGCTGTGAAGGAAAGACAACTTCAAACTGTTGAAGAGGAAACTTTTGAAGAATCAAAAGGGGTCTACATTCCAAGGAAGATTGTAGAAAGGTTCAAGGTCGAACTAGTCTCAAGTCATTGGAGGGATTCGTGATCAAATCCAAGAAGCTTGAGCAGTGAGCAGAGAGTAGAAAGCGCAAATTGTACGCCTGTGAAGATCTTGAGTCGGACGAGAAGCCATGTGTGTGACCAAGGCATCTCAGCATCGAGTCCCAAAGGATCAAGTCGGTGTGTGATCAAGACTTATATCCGGGTCGATAACCACTTTGTACTTTGATCAATACTTAGTGGATTCCTCCAGGAGTTGGAGAAGAGAGGAGTAGAAGAATTACCCCATCTTCGAACCTCTATAAAAATTATTGTGTCATTTACATTTCAACATTTAATTTCTGCATATCATTTTATATTTGCCGATAATTTGCTATCCAACTGATAATTAACAAAGTGCTAAAACCAAGTGTTAAAACTAACTTAAACCAAATTTAAGGGTGTTAAGTCTTCCGCTGAAAATCTCATCACAACCAAAGATTTGATGAAGAAATTTGGTATAGAAGAAAAGTCTTCTATGAAAATTCCAATGAATACTTCAGTCAAGATGGACATGGATGCAGATGGCAAGGTTGTTGATCAAACCAGATATAGAGCAATCATTGGATCATTGCTCTATCTAACAGCAAGTAAGCCAGACATCACCTTTGTAGTAGGTGTATGTGCAAGATTTCAATCTGCACCAAAGGAGAGCCACATGACTGCAGCTAAGAGAATTCTAAGGTATTTGAGGGGATTCCAGGAAGTTGGCTTATGGTATCCAAAGGAAGGTGGATTCAAGCTGATTGGTTACTCAGACTCAGACTATGCGTTGGATGTAGAGTTGACAGGAAGAGCACCTCAGGTACATGTCAAATGCTCGGAAATAGATTGGTTTCTTGGTTTAGTAAGAAACAAAATTCAATTGCCACATCCACGGCTGAAGCAGAGTACATAGATGCGGTCAGTTGTTGTGCCCAAGTCTTATGGATGAGACAATAGCTGAGAGATTATGATATTGAAGAAAGAGAAATTCCAATTATGTGTCATAACACTAGTGCTATTTCAATCACTCAATCCTGTGTTGCATTCAAGAACAAAGCACATTGATGTCAGATATCATTTTATAAGAGATCATGTTGAAAAGAAAGACATCACCTTGGAATACATCTCAACTGATAAACAGTTAGCTGATATATTCACAAAGCCTCTATGTGAATCAAGGTTTGAAGAGCTCAAGAATGAGTTATGGTTAGTTAAGCTAAGTTGAAACTCAGAAGACTCAATCAATAGAGAAAGAATATGAGAAAATGGAAGTAGAGCAAGTTTCACATCTTAGCCAAGTGAAACAGCCTTATTGGAAAGTCAGTTGTATCGAGTTAGCTGACAGTTGATTCACTTCATGAGAAGAGAGAAGCAGAGTTAAGTCACTTTGGATATAAGTTGAATCATTTATGAGCTAAGTGATAAAAACGCAGTCGTTTTAATTGAGCGGGAATGTTTTTAAGGATGATATCAGCGTAATAATGACAGTCACAGTAAAAGCTGCACAGTAAACCATATGATTGGATATAAATGCTGCTGCATTTAATGCGGGGAATTAAATGCGGTTTTAACGTTCTAATCTTAGCCGTTGATTTTGATCAAAATTTCAAAATCCGAAATGTGTCCTTTCATATCCCTTATATACGGAACTTCGCATTTCTCTCTCCTCATGCGAACTATTCTTCTTCAAGCAAATGAAGTATTTTTCTCTGAAACCTTGTGCGAACCCTAGTCTCTCTCAAGCATGTTTTTCGTATTTCAATCGGTAAAAACTCTGGAAATGGCCCCAAAGTACAATTTTATGAAGCTCTCAAAGAAAATCCACACTGGTTCTTCAGTGGATTTTGAAGGAATGATCTAGCAGGGTATCGATGAGACCCTAGTCAAGAAGATAGCTGAGATGTTGGAGAAGTCCGGCCTGAAGGACTTTTTGACAATGGAGTACACTCATACGTACCTCGAGGAGGTCGCTATGATTGATGTAAATGCAGAAGTGTAGGACGATGAAATCAAATCTTCCGTCCACAGCAAGGTCATTAAACTCAATGCCAAAGATCTCGCCGAGCATCAATCGCTTTTTGCCCGCGGAGGCTTGAAGGACATCTATGAGGTGCAGTATGTCGACTTAGCTCTTTGCTTGGAAAGAAATTTCCCACCGAGCGTCTTCGCGAAAGTGGTCTATACGGCCAAGAAGGATTCCTTGAAGGACGACTATCACAAGCTGATGGATGTCGTCTCGAAGTGTGTTGACATGAAATTTGGAAGCTTCAATCAGCTGTCCAAAACTAAGCTGATCGTGATGGCTGCGATCATGCAAGGAAAGTTAATTAGGTTGAGTTTATTTACAGCAGACTCTGCCATAATGTGCTGAATAGGACCTTTAAGGAGGATGGGTCCTTCGGATGCTCTCTGGGCTATGGCCTGGTTATTGGCCGTCTTATGGAGGTGAAGGGAATTGCATTACGCCATGGCAAACCCTTCCATGTCAACAAGAAAATGTTCAGAGGAAACCTATCGCCCCATTGTTGAAAAGAGCCCATGTGAGAAGGGTCGATGCGGTGAGGGGAATCGGTGATCCTGAAGACACAGCTGAGACCCCTCCACCAAAGAAGAAAGTTGCGGTATCCAAGATCGCTCCCGCTTATGACCAAGCCAAAGAAAGCACATGTTCCCGCAGCCAAGTCCAAAGCTCCTGCCCATGCAGTTGAGTCACCTGCCCACACAGTGAGACTCCTCGCCGCGCAATGAGAGATAGAGGAGGAACACCATATTCCCTCCCCTATCGTAAAGGAGAAGAGGACTACCAAGTCGAGGAAGGCAGCTACCTCTAAGAAAGGTGTCCAAATCCCTAGTTCTGATGAATTTGCTGAGATAGAACCAGAAGTTCCACTGGTTCGCCCCAAGAAGAGATGGATGTTCAAGCAATCTTAGCTTGAAAAGACAGTTGAATTCGGTACTCAGCTGGAGAAAGCAACTGAGCCTGCTGGTGATCAAGAAGAGCAGTCTCCAAAAATTGATGATGTATCAATGCAGTCTGCTGATGATGATCAGCAGAGATCCGCCGAAGACCCAGCTGCAAGAAAGACAGCTGAGGAAAGTGAAGCAGTCGAGATAACTGAGCCTGATGTTGAAAGAGTTGTCTCCCCTTCTATAACTGATGCTGCTGCATCTGAGGAAGAGCAAGGTCTCTTACCTCCCATTCCGGAAACTGGAGATGAGGTCGATGATGATGATGATGTGATAATGTACTCTCCAGTTTATCCTGATATTCAAAGACGCTTAAGAGAGTGGAGAGCATGGAAGTTGGTTCACTCATGGGTACAGTTCATTCGCCCTGAGTTTATTGAAGAAGAAGAAGAGCTTCTCCGATTCCTCTGCATAAATGATGTCCGATTTGCACTCAATGAAGAAAATTGCTTAGACATCCTTCGCATCCTCAAAGAGAAAGAAAATGAGAGGCTGTCGAGCAAGCCCGAGCCTCGGAGAAATCCAAGATGTGCACATTTACAGGCTCTCTAGAGCATACTCACGAGCATCTTGATGTGCTCCCAGACAGCGATGAGGACATGGATCTTGCTACTGCAGCTGAAAAGTTGAAAATGCAGCAATCCTTGCAGGAATCCAAAGCCATGCACGAAAAACGCTTGCTAGAAGGACCAGGAGAGTCCTCCCAAACTCTTCTGCAAATTGATCCTTTGGGAGTGGCACAGCAAATTGCGACGGACATTGTTGCAGCCACATCCCCTGTGCAATCAGAGAATGGCTCCCAGGGAGATGGCGATGAAGTTGGAATTTGGGCGCCCAAGCTAAGTCTACCCCTGAGGAAGATGTTCTCACACCTGCCCCAGCGGCTGAACACTCAGAGAACAAAGCCGCGTCTCTGGAGCAGAGTGACCCCACTCTTATTCACTCAGTTGGTGTGCCAGCTGAGGGTGAAACTCTCTCCACCACAGCTAGGTTGGAGGTTTCCGTGGGAGACACATCAATGAAGTTAGGAGGCGAAGGTGAGAAAGAATTTGAAAAACAGCAGATCTGACATTGACGAAGCTCGGACAATTGAGTCTGTCTTAGCTGAAATGTCAACTGCTTTGAAGGCCGATGACGCTGCTATCATAGTTGAGGCAAAGGATGGTGAAGCCCCGGGAGTTAACACTCTGGGCTCTAAAAGTGCAATCCAAGGGGTTGAGACTCCTCTAGATACCAATGTCCAAGACCCCAAGACAGTTGAGTCTGTCTAAGGGAGTATCGAAGACCCTAAGATAGAGATCACAAAGGGATTCTTTGAAGCCCCGCGATGGAGACTCGCTGGGGGTATTTGAAAGCCGACGGGAGGTTGAGACTTCCTTGGTAAAGGTGTTGAAATTGAGAACATCCTCAACTTGATAGTGCTACCACGAGAAGAAGTTATTGGTGCCTTCAAGACTCCAAAAACACATTGATACATCATTTTTGGGATCGGAGGATGAAGCTGAGTCCGTTCAACATGATGATCCTACGATGGGCACAGCTGATGATGTTCACAAATCTGAGCCAAGTCGGTGAGAAGACGGCTCCCATGAGATTCAATTTTGATGATGATCCAACTCCACAGGTCTCATCATCCTCCGATGAAGCTGATGATATAGCTGAGGACAAGATTACTCAATTGGAAAAACCCACTGAGACCGAGGAAGCTATTCAGACAGCTGAGGCTCAGTCAGCTGGGCAAAACATCTCAAATGCCCCAGCTGGAACCAAGTCATCTCACAAGAGGCTCCCACAAATGCTGCAGCAGATAATGACTCCATCGGCCTACCACAGCTCCCACAGTGTGACCATCACAATGAAGCTGCCGCAGCCGAGGTACAACGAGTTGAGTCATCGCAAGCACTTGAGGAACAAGAAATCCCCTATGTGCGCGATGATGCATTCCAAGACATGTTCCCCTTCTCCAAAGATCTGCCTGAATTAGAGGAAGAGACAGCTGCTGAAGAAAGGAGATACACCGTAAGGGAAGATCCAGTTATTCCCACAGACACGAATGTTCCAGCTGACTTCAATTTTGACGCAGAAATGCCATCAGTTGAATCCAATGTCCAAGCTAAGTTTTGTGACGTCTTCAAGAAAATCTGTGAAGAGATTGAGAAAATGGAACGTCATCAGGCCTCTCTGGACTTGCGCCTGGACAATCGAGATGCCACTCTCACAGTCGATCTTAGAGGCATAGTGGTGAGACTACGGGAATGGACTCAATAGTAGACTGTAATGAGAATCGAGAAAGTTCGTTATTTCAAAGCTTTATATGGAATAATGTTCGTATGGAGTGCTGATAACTCCATGTACAGGCAAAGGATGAAGGAGTTCATTGAAAGGATAAACCAGTCTCACAAAATAGATATGGAGTTGTTGCAACATTTCCACAAGAATGAAATTTCTAGACTCGAGAATGCCACGAATGAGAAATTCAGCCTTCTCATGGCTGAAATAAAGATAGTAACAGCCGAGTCCAAGGCAACACGCTCAGAATTTCGAACTGCATATGATGCAGCAGACTCCAAGCACAACTCAACTATTAGCAGACTGGACTTTATCCTCAGAGGAATGTTCTCTGGGGTACCTCTCTCCTTTGATGATGCCAAAAAAGGGGAAGAGGAGTTCCTTAAGGGTTTGAAAGAAGAGAAATTGAAGAAAGGCGATGCAGCTGAGTGGGAAGGAAGTTCAAAGAAATTAAAATTGATGTTCGCTGAAACCCCTCAGCAAGGTCAAGCCACTGCCTTTATCCTCAGCAAACTCCATATGACCTTACCAATCGAGAAAGTTGTTGTGTCAATGGCAGACAAAAGAAAAATCATTGAAGTAGGATTTAAGGAGTTAGCTGAAAAGCAGGATGCTCGCGTTCAAGAAATCATGAATCAATTTGGTGGTCTACCAGCCGGAAAAAACCAGGATTCAATACCTGGTGATGGATCTGAGCCTAGATCAATTGAGGATTTTAAGACTCTTGAATCAGAAGGCTACTTCCAAGGAATGGCTCTGTCTCAAGCCTGGGATTTGTACTGGGAGAAAGGTTTAGCCTTGTGTAAAGAACTTGATAAGAAACAGACTTCCAAAGAATCACTCTACCGAAAGCAGAAGACTCAAAGACAAGACACTCCTAGAGGTGGAAGAGCTGAGTAAGGTAGAGGAAGAAGTGGTGGTGGAAAAGGTTCCCAATCTCGACCAAAACCCAAAGACGTAGTATGTAGATCCTGATAAGAAAGGTTTAATCTACTGGGTTGGATATGCTCACCTTGCCAACCGAGAGGTTGAAAAAAAGAATGTTGGAGCTGCAAGGAGGCAAGAAGAAAAAAATCAAAGGCGAACAAGAGAATGGCTCGAGATGAAGCAAAGGGATGACCCTGCTGCCAAACGGGCCTATGAAAAGAAGAAGAGAGAAGAAGAGGAAAGAAAGAGGAAAAGGGATGATCCAGACAGAAGAAGAGCTGAAGAAGAAAGAGGAAGAAAGCAGCAAAGTGTTGTTGCAAACCCCTTCGTGTATTTTTGTTGTAAATACATCTATGTAAGTCTTCTGTAATAAGCTTAGTGAATTCCCTGTAATTTTCACTCTTTATGTATCTTAGCTTAGATATACTATGTTTTGACATGTATACATTTATGTTGCTTTGATACCGAATGTAAATAGTTGTGTAAAGGACAAGAATGCTATGATCAATAAAAAGATCTATTTTAAACATACATTCTTTGTTACTGCATTGTCTTTATGTATCTTTGTTGTTTATTTTCTTTGAATGTTTTTAAGTTTTGGCATCATCAAAAAGGGGGAAATTGTTAGGAAATTTATTAAGTAGATTTTGATGATACCATGTAAAACTTAAACTAGGAAGTTGGCACCCCATTTTCCTTGTAATTTGTATTATAATAGATAGGGCTGGAAAAGCTGAGTCAAGTCAGCTATGCCAAGGATTACAAGAAGTCAAATGCGGACTATGTGAAGACTCTGCTATGTGTCAGCTGAGTAATGCCATGAAAGAAGTCAAAGACTCGACTGAAGGAGAGTCAGCTGTGAAACAACTGTAAGATGTGTCAGTCAAGTCAACTCAAGAAGCCAAGTATCAAGTTGAAGTGACAGTTGAGTTATCCAATGACTAGAGCTGACTCAAGTCACCTGGGGTACAGACAAGAGTCTAGTCAAGACAACTGACTTAGATCCGTTGATTAAAGTCAATAATATTACTCAATATAGTAATATGTCAAAGTTGTCAGGTCTAAAGTGTTAGTCCCAGAATTATGCAAAAGGAATGAACCATTGGGAAACACTGCACCTTGTGTCAGGCACCTGCAATATTGTGAAGACATTTAATACGAGGAAGGGTCAACATCAAGGACTGCAGACCAAGACAAGCCAACGAACACAAGTGACATTTGAAACTAGCATATCTCTTCAACGGGCAAAATTTCAAATGTGCACTATAAAAGGCTAAGGAAGTTATTGAGAAGAGGTGACCTGAACCACCAACAAGCAAGGAATATTCAAGCATCTAACATGCAATATTCTCATAAACATTCAAGCAATTCCTCAAGCCTGAAACTCAAAAGAAATCGATCCAACACAAGTTGTGAAGGAAAAACAACTTCAAATCTGTTGAAGAGAAAACTTTTGAAGAAATCAAAGGGGTCTACTTTCCAAGCTAGGATTGTAGAAAGGTTCCAGTTCGAACCACTATCAAGTTTGTTGGAGGGCTTCGTGATCAAATTCAAGAACTTGAGAAGTGAGCTGAAGTAGCAAGGCAATTGCCCTGTGAAGAAGTCGAGTCAAGAAGAGAAGTTTGTGTGATCAAGGTTGTCTCCATCAGTTCACTGCTTTGTAAATTGATCTGTTACATAGTGGATTCCTCCAGGAGTTGGAGAAGAGAGGATTAGAATAATTACCCCATCTTCGAACCTCTATAAAATATTTGTCTCATTTTCAGCAAATTTACTTTCCCGCATATTCATTTTATATCTTGATCATATTTGCAATCAAACCGATAAATAACTAAGTTCTAAAAATCAAGTGTTTAAGACAAGCTAAAATCTAATCTAAGGGTGTTAAGTATTCATTCATTAGAAACCAATCACCCAAGTTAAGTATTTGGCTTGGCAGCAAGTTATACTATCAACACTCTATCGAAGTGCATTGAGTGGGTAACTTAGTGAAAAAGCCAACTTAATCGGCCCATCAAGGACACAATGTTTGAGTCAACTCGTTGAATTATTTTAAAAGGGTTAAATCAAAAAATTGGTAAGGTTTATTCAACCCTCCTTCTAAATCTTACTTTACGCCCCTTGGGACCTACACATGGATATGAGCAGGAAACAAATCCATACCCTTGAAGCTATCACCAAGAAATTGAAACAACCATTCAAACCATTTGCTACCCTACCCCAAAACATCAAAAGAACATATACCATTGCTCCAAACACCAGCAAACCAAATAATTATACACAAACTAGGGCACCTATTAAACTTCTTAATGCAAGTGAAATGGCTGCTAGGAGGGAAAAGGATTGTGCTATAACTGTGATGAGACTTTCACGTATGGTCACATGTGTGAAGAAAAGGATAAACTACATGATAATGACTGAGGAGGAGGAGTTATCTTATCGCCAAACTTCTAAATGTTTTTAGTGGTGAGGATGGCCTCACTACCATGAGATTATTTGGAGAATGTGGTAATCACAAACTCCATATCTTGATTGACTCTGGCAGTACCCTTAGCTTTATTCAAAAAGATACTGCTAAGAAGTTAGATGTTACCTAGAAAAGGGCTAAACCTTTGTTGGGTAAGGTGGCAAATAGCCAAAAATGGTCAGTTCTTACAAGGAAGTAAGGTTTAAATGGTTTTCATGTTCATGAGAAGTTGTATTGGAGTATTGGTGCTTAGAAACACTCATTAGTTTCAGTACAATTTTATGTTTTTTCCCCTACTTGAGGTAAACCTTTGGGTTCCTTGAAAACATCCTAGTACTTCTCAAGTAGCCTTGGTAAAACAGGTTTGTCCTTGTAACTCTTTCCCTCAATTGTAACCACAAACATCTCATGTATCTGTGTAGGAAGATCCATATGCAGCATTTTGTACAAAGTATGTCCTAAGATATATCCACATTCAACATTTGATGTAAGTGCTTGTAGCTTGACCCTTTTCCCCAATAAGATAACAGTGAAGATCATATTCTCATAATCAAATTCAATAGGGGTACATGACTTGAGCCATCTCCCCCTAGTATCATATCAAAACCTTCATTCTTACCTTGGGAGAATAGAATTAAGAGGATTGTTAGGGAATATTGGCTAATGCAATTATACAGGAGAACAAGAGCCCATTTGCTTCTCCTGTAATTCTGGTTAAAAATAAGGTTCTACTTAGAGGCTTTGTGTGGATTACAGGTACCTCAATGATCTCACAGTTAAGCATGATTACTCTATTCCTATCATTGATGAATTATTGGATGAACTACATGGAGCTGAGTTTTTTTCCAAAATAGACCTCATAATTTTCAAATCTTGGTGACAACTGATGACATACATTTAACATCATTTAGAACTCATAATGGGCATTATGAGTTCTTGGTAATACCTTTTGGGTTATGCAACGCCCCTGCTACGTTTCAATATATAATGAATATAGTTTTCAGAGTTTGTCTAAGGAGATATGTGCTAATCTTTTTTGATGATATTCTGATATATTGTAAGAGTTGGGATTACCATCTACAGTACTTGGAGAGTGTGCTTTCTATTTTGTGGGACAATCAGCTATATGCCAAGCAGAGTAAATGTCACTTTGGCCAAAGACAGATTAAGTACTTGGGGCACCTAATATCTTTTGGGGGAGTTGCTACTGATCCTGAAAAGATAGCATGAATGGTTAACAGACCCACCCCTTCTACAACCAAGCAACATACAATAGGAAGTTTATCAAGGGGTATGGAGAACTTAGTAGACCCCTAACCAGTTTGTTAGAAAAAGACAAATTCCAATGGAGTAAGGAGCTGAAGAGTCCTTACAGACCCTGAAGAAGGCTATGGTGACAACACCGGTATTGGCTTTGCCTGACTTCACTTAGTTATTTATTGTGGAAATTGATGCTAGTGGGAAAGGAGTTGGGGTAGTGTTGATGCTACAAGGGAGACCAATAGCTTTCATGAGCAAAATGATATGTCCTAGGAATCAAGCCCTTTCAGTTTATGAAAGGGATTTCCTAGCAGTGCTCATGGCTATTCAAAAATGGAGACATTATCTCCAAGGGCACAAATTCATTATTAGAAATGACCCAAAGGCCTTGAAGTATTTGTTGGACCAAAAAGTGATGACTCCAAAGCAATAGAAGTGGATTACCAAACTTTTGGGTTTACATTATGACATTCAATATAAAAAGGGAGTGGAAAATAGAGAAGTTGATGCTCTTTCCATGAGGGAAGACTCTAATCAATCATGTTATGCTACTACTAAAGTTTCCCTAATTTGATGCAGAAGGTGATACTGAGTTATGAAGGAGATCCTTTTTTTGAAAAAAAATTGGCAGCCTTCACCTTAGATTCTACAGCTTACCTAGGCTTCGAAGTCCAATATGGATTGATAAGGTACAATGAGAGGCTAGTGGGACACGATATCAAATTTAGGGAGTTAATACTCACAGCCATGCATACATCTTCTTATGGGGGTTACTCTGGAGTTAATGGCACATATATGAGACTTAATGGGGTTTTATATTGGCCAACAATGAAAGCAGATGTACTATCCTTTGTGGGAAATTGTGATGTATGTAAGATGAACAAACCAGACAATAGACCTTATCCTGGTCTCTTACAACCTCTACCTATTCCTGATCAAGCTTGGACCCATATTTCCATGGATTTCATAGAGGGGCTTCCTAAATCTAAAAGGAATAATGTCATTCAGGTGGTTGTTACAGGTTTAAATGTACGCTCACTTCTTGGCATTATCACATCCATTCACAACTCATAAAGTTGCTCAAATTTTTGGATTACATTTACAAACTACATGGGTCACTGTAAGCATTGTTCTGAGATAGAGACAAAAATTTTACAAGTACATTTTGGGGGAGTTATTTAGATTAATGGGAGTCAGTTTGGTTCTTACTTCATCCTACCATCCACAATCGGATGGTCAAACTGAAAGGCTCAACCAATGCTTGGAAAATTATCTAAGGTATATGACACATACGAACCCCAAGCACTGGCACATGTGGTTGTCTTTAGTTGAGCACTGGTATAACACAAATTACCATACCAGCCTCAAGCTAACCCCATTTCAAGCTCTGTATGGGTATCCCTCACCTCTACTCTCTATTGGGCCCAACTTAGATTCTACAATAGGGGAAGCTAAGGATTTGGTGACTTGGAGACAGAAAATAATGCACATTTTGAAGGAGAATTTGGTTCAAGCACAGAACCGGATGAAATTGTAGGCTGATAAACACAAAAGTGAGAGAAGTTTTGAGGTGGGAGATCAGGTGTACCTCAAGCTGCAATCTTTCCGCCAGAACTCGGTCCACTTAAGGAAAAGTTTGAAGCTTTGCTCCAAATATTTCGGTCTGTACGCTATTTTGCAAAAAAATAAGAAAAGTCGCTTATAAATTGGATCTACCTGCTCGATCTCGGATCCACCCGGTGTTTCATGTGTTCCTTTTGAAGAAGAAGATAAGTGAAAAATACATACCTTCACCGGATCTACCCCTTGACTGACCTAGATGGGCACTTCAAGATTGCACATTTGGAGATCTTGAACCATCATACAATCAGTTGCAAGAACGTTCCCGTGGAACATGCTCTAGTTCGTTGGTGTAACTCGGACCCTACTCAGGCAACTTGGGAGGGTATCAAACATCTTCAGACAAAGTTTCCTTCTTTTAATCCTTGGGAACAATAATCTCTTCTATAAGGGGTATTGTCATGAACCCAGATTCAAATTCATTGGAGTAGGATGAAGTTGGAGCTGTGAAAATGGAGAGTGTTATGGGGATTAGTGGAACGACTGAGGAATAAAAGGGGAAGCAATAGTTTTTGTCTGAAAATGAAGAAGAAATGGTAAGTGGAAAAGAAGAGGCATCAAGTGGTCATGTGTTTTAATCTGGAGCATTGATTTGTAGTAGATATGATTTAATCTTGTCCTTACAAGTTTATTCACCATTTTAAACAGTATTTTATATTTTAGCATTATATTCTAATAGTCAGATTTTTATATCTGATGGGTGGTCTGTTGGTCCCAAGGGGTGTGAGTGTAAGGTTTAGAAGGGGGGGTTGAATAAACCTTACCGACTTTTTCGATTTAGTCCTTTTAAATATTGAGTTAATACTTCACTGGTGAGTCCTTGATGGACATGCTAAGTTAGTTAATCGTCAGAGTTAGTTACTCAACGACTGATCGAAGCCGTTGATAGAATAACTCATTTGTTTTGACTAAAGACTTAACTCGACTGCGTGATTTGTTTTATGGAAGACTTTACACACTTAAATTTGGTTTAGTACTTAGAGATTATCAAGTGGATAGCAAATTTATCAACAGAGTCAAATAAATAAGATGCGAGGAATTAAAGTCTTTGAAATGTAAATGACACGATAAGTTTTTATAGAGGTTCGAAGATGGGGTAATTCTTCTACTCCTCTCTTCTCCAACTCTGGAGGAATCAACTAGGTATTGATCAAGATATACAAAGTGGTAAGTCCCGGATCAAGTCTTGATCACACGGTTGACTTGATCCTTTGGGACTCGATCCGGAGAGCCTTGGTCACGCGGTGGCTTCTCGTACGACTCGCCTTCTTCACGGGCACTGCGCTTACTACTACCAGCCCACTTGCTCAAGCTCTTTGGATTTGATCACGAAGCCCTCCAAAAACTTGAGACTGGTTCGACCTTGAACCTTCCTACAATCCTCCGTGGAATGTAGACCCCTTGATTCTTCAATAATTTTCTCTTCAATTGATCGAAGTTATCTTTCCTTCACAGGTGAGTGTTGGATTGATTTCCTTCGTAGTTTAGGTTTGAGGATTGAACTTGAATGATTTGAGAATATTTTTGGTTCTGATTCAAATGTTTGCTTGAATGTTCGTGGTTCAGGTAACCTTCTCTCAGAGTCATTTCTCAGCCTTTTATAGTGATCTTTCAAAAATCTGCCCGTTGAAGAGATAGGCTTATTTTTGAAAGTCACTTGTGGTCGTTGGCTTGTCTTGTTGCAGTCCTTGGAATTGCCACTTCCTCGTATGAATTGTTCTTGACTTTCGAGTTCTAACATGGTGCGGTGCTACCCATTGGTTTATTCCTTTTGCACGCTTCTAGGATCGAGCACTTCGAGAAAGGTAGTATGGAGGTATTACTTGTTTAAGTAATTCCCGAGTCCTGCATTCAACGGATCTCTTCCGATTATCTCGACTTGACCGCATTTCCTTGCTTTCCCAGGTGACTTTAGTCGCCTTCCTATCATGGATGACTCTTGTCACTTCAACTTGAGACTTGGTTATCTTGAGTTGAGTTGGTGATACTCCACTCAGTGCATCTCGGCTACTCCTTGATCGAGTTCTCGTCTTCTCTTCTTTGTCATACTCGGTTGTCTTGCAATGAGTCTTCCTTCTAGTCTTGATTGTCTTCTTGCATGTTTAGGCATAGTCGACTTAACTCACTTGACCAGCCCTATTTATTACAATGCAGTTTACAACGAAAATGGGGTGCCAACTTCCTATTCTAAGTTTTACATGGCATTCATCAAAATCTAAACAATAAATTTCCCAACAATTTCCCTCTTTTTGATGATGCCAAAACTTAAAACATTCAAAATGTAAATAGCAAAGATACATACAGATAGTGCATTCACAGAGAATGTATGCGTAGAATCAATTCTTTTATTGATCATAACATTCTTGTCCTTTACACAACTGTTTCAGATTGTATCGTGAGCAAACATCTATGTCTACGCAAAAATAGAGAATTTCTGATTTACTACGAGAAGACTTACATAAAATGTATTTACATAGTAAAATACATGAAGGGTGGACAAAGCAACACTTCATCTCCTTCGCTTCCTCCTTCTTTCTTCTTCTTCAGCTCTGTCATCTTCTGGTCTTCTTTTCTTTTTCTTATCTTCAGCTGCTTTCTTCTTCTTTTCATACGCCTTCCGGCAGCTTCATCTCTTCTTATTCTCTCTTGTCTCTCCTCCCATAATCGAGTTTGTCTTTTATTTTCTTCTTCAATTCTTTTCACATACTCAAGCATTGTTCTTAGCCACTTGCACTTGCAGATTGGCTACTTCATTAAAACATTGAAAAGTAGATCCCTCCTCTTTTGCCTGGATCTATGTACTTAATGTTTTTGGGCGAGGTCTATGTCCGAAACCTCTTCCACCACCACGCTTCTTCCTCTACCTCAGGCGTGTATTGACGGGGTCTTCTTCTGACTAAGTGACTAGCGGAGTGACAGAGTGATCGCCGGTAGTCTGTCGCTGTCGGCTTCTTCACATAGTGTGAGACCCTTTTCCCAAGATACAAGTCCAGGGAGCTTTGAGCCATGGACATGTTTGCAAAGTATCCTTCGAGATGCGGCGTTTTAAATTCATCAATCGATCTTGGCTCGATTAGGCATACGAGATGGCATAAGTATCTCATCTTCACCGGAATGCCTCCATGTTGTTTCAAAATATCCATAACTCGGGCATTCATCCTTCCTTCCACTTCCTCCATCCTCGCTTCAATGTCTTTCTCTTGTCACCATAGGTACAAGAGTGTTGGAGTGGCAGAAAGTCATTGGGAGTTTCTTTGATAATATCGGCTATGACAAGACCTTGTTGAGGGGTTTGTGCAATCATCAAGGTCACATCTCTCGATCCTTCCCCCTCAACGGACTTCCCTTTCTTTTCTCTTGAAACTTCCTCATTTGTCTTTCCCTTCACAAGTGCTTCCTCCTTCTCAACTTGGATCCTTCAGTCGCTTTTAGGTATTCCTCTTCCCCTTTTTGGCATCATCAAAGGAGAGAGGAACCCCGAAACAAACTAGCAAGCAGGAAGTCGAGTCTGCTAATAGCCAAGTTCTACTTCGAGTCTCCTGCGGAGTATGCCGCGCGAAACTCAGAGCGAGTAGCGTTGGATTCAGCTTTAATTAACTTCATCTCAGCCATGAGAAGGCTGAATTTTCGATCCATGATTTCTTCCATACGCAGGAGCTCATTCTTATTTTGCTCACGCAGCAGCCTTTATCTCAAAGGTGTGAGATTCATGCATGTGCTCAATGTGTTCTCTCAATTTTGTCTTTGCATCAAGCATTCTCACCGCGGACCACGACTTGTTGAACAATGTTCAAATATCTAGCTTGTTCCACACGCATTGTTTTCTTTGTTGCCACCACTCCCGGATTCTAACTATTATGCCTCTCAAGTCGCCAGTAAGGTTGGCATCTCTGTTATCCGGTCTCATGTCCATCGAGGCCTGGTGCCTCTCCATCCGTTCAATTTCAAAGCAAATAATGCTTTGAACACCTCCCGAACTTCAATTTGTTTCTCCTCTGTTGCGGTGACGCCAAGCAGCGTCAAAATCATAGTCGGTTGGAACGATGGTATCCGATGGAATGACAGATCTCGTGGAAGCGTGCGAGATCTTTTCGACTCTTCGGGAGGTCGGGTACCTCAAAGTGATAAGGAAATGATTCTACAAAGGGATCATCACGAGCAATCGGAATTTGTTCAATGATGAGTGGTGCTCGTGAAGTTCCTTGTGGAGTCGAACTGCGCCGACTTGGGAAGCCTGCGTGATGGACTCTGTTTCACCGGGTCTGTTGTGAAGTTGACCCATCTTTGCCGAGCCTCATTTGTCTCAACAACCGTCGGTCCGGTTGGTTTTTCCACGTGAGTTGATCGGTCCTCGGCCTCATCGGAGCGTCATCGGACGATGATGAGATTTCCGTGGGTGGCTCATCATCAAAGTTGTAAGTTTGTGAGTAGACTTGAGGTCGACTTACTCGTGGTTGGAACATCCTCGGTGAGTCTTTTGGATCGATCACCGGGGATGATGACTTTCATCATCTTCTTCCGATCCCAGAAAGGTTACATCAGATTATCCGGGAATCGTGAAGTGCACTTATCTCCTTTTTGATGGATCAATGATAGCAGGAGGGATGTTCGTACTTGACTTCTTTACCCCGGGAAGTCTCAACCTCCCGTTGGCCTTCATTACCTCCTGCAGTCTCAAGCTGCGCCCAAGGCCTGGACATCCCTTTCGACGATGTGTCATTTGTCTTAGGGCCTTTCTGCGGTGGCATCCATTGGAGTCTCAACTCCATGGATTGCACTAAATCGCCGCCCAGTGTTAACTCCTTAGGGTTGTTCCTTTCGTGCCTCGACCGCATCGCAGCGTCATTAGCCTTCAGAGAGCGGTTGGCGGCTGGTGAGACGATCTCAATCTATGCTCGAGCCTCGTCGATGACAACTTGTTGTGTACTTTGTATTTGTTCCTTCTCCACTTCGCCTCCTAGATTCATTGTGGAGTCACCGCAACATCCTCCGACCTTGCTGCGGTGGAGGGAGTTTCCCCTCGGTGGCACACCCGGAGTGACTTGGATTGGGGTCACTCGTCTCCAAACTCCCGGCTGTTCCCATTGAGTATTCAACCGTTGGGGCGGTGGTAAGACACCTTCATTAGGGTTTGGCTCAACTTGGGGTCCCCACTATCCCGGTTCATCGCGATTCCTTAGTTCCTTCTTCCGAGTGAGTGGGGAAGTGGTGGCAAGAACAACGGTGGCAATATCTTCGCACCACTCCCATTGGGTCAATCTCGGTTTGTGTTTTGGAGGACTCTCTGGTCCCTCCATCATCCTTTCCTCATGAAGGATTCGGATTCTCGCATTGCTTGCTTTGCATTTGCAATTCTTCCAGAGCGGCAAGGTCCAGATCCTCATCACTTTACGATAGGAAGTCAAAGTGAGGATGTGTATGTTACGTGGTGCCGGTGATAGGCGAGATCTTTGGCCTTCTCACGTGCCTCTGCGTCTCTTTTGCTTTAGCCCGTTCATTTTCTTTTCGAATTTCCAAGTATATTTATGCAATTATCCTCGTCAAGGGCTTGCAAAGATTTGTGTCCACCTCAAGAAATCAAGAGTTCTTCTTCCTCAAAGAATGAACTCGGATATTGAAACCGCACTCGGATAGGCTCGCCTTTCCATTTTCTCCACTCTCGCAGACGATTTTGGATGTCCGGATACAATGGAGAGTGCATGACTACATCGTCTTCATCATCCTCTTGCCGCCCTCGTTTCCGGATATTGAGGGTAGAGACTTCGTTGCTCAACACCTTCTGCCTGCACCTTGCTACGGGTGGAGAGACAACCCGTCACAGTGATTCGCCGCCTCGGCCATTCTTTGTTCCTCATTGCGTTTCGATTACAACTGGTCTCGGGTCTTCAAGTTGCCTCTGCGATCGACCTCGGCCAGACTTGGCGTTTCATCAATCACTTCGGAGACTCTACTTCTCCAAAGCGATCACGGATATCTTCTCCGGTGAGTGATAGACTGTTTGTCTTTTTCAAGCTCGGAGAGCTTGGAAAGTCTTCTTCTTCTCTTTGTTTTAACCAAAGGGATTTTCGCTCCACTTCCTCCGGTTCATTGAAGGTGAATGCCTTCGCAGATGTCTTAGTAGTGGTATTTGCCTTCCTTGTTGTGGCGAGTCCTCTTCTTCTTGATCACCGGAGAAGGGATTAATTGTTCCTTTTCCACTGCGGTGCAGGGGAAGGAGACACGGCTGCGGAGGCGGGTGACTCGGCTGCGGGCGGAAGCGAGTTTGTTTTCTTTTTTGCGCAGGGGGCGTAGATTCTCTTAGCAACATTGCGCAGGGGGCCTTTCTTCTTTGGTGGAGAGGAGACATTTGTATCTTGGGTCGATTGATTCCCCCTCACTCGTGATCGCTCTCTTAGCATAGGATCTCTTTCGTGCGCCGAGAGAGGTTTGATCTCGAACATCCTCTTGTTTACATGGAACGCCTTTCCATGTCGAAGAGGGACTCCTTTTACCTCCATCACCGGCCAATCACGGGCATCGTATCCGGGGATCCTCCAAATGCTCCATTCTCCTTGAAGGATTTGTTCCTACATTCTCGCGAGTCGGGTGTAGACAAACTCGGCCAGATTCACTTTCTTTTCTTCAATGATTGCGGCTATTACGATCAATTTCGCTTTGACAGTTGGTCAAAGCCGCCAAATTTGATGTCTATGCATTTGGCAACGATGTCCAACAATTTGTGGTAGTCCTCCTTCAAGACCTCTTGTTAGTTGTGTAGACTATCTTTTCAAAGATAGTCGGTCTTGGCTACTTCCTTCCAAGCAGCTGGCCAAGTCAACATCGCCTTCATTGATTTTCGGTGCTCCTTCCGCGGTAACGAATTTAGTGTTCCGCCAAATCCTTGGCGGTGATGATGAACTCCTTCCCGTGCAGGAGGATTTGATCCCCTCATCGTGAATCTCGGCATTCACGAGAAGCGTGCGACCTCTTCCACATAGGTCATCGGAAAGTCCATCGCCGAAATGGTTTTAGCCCAGTCGTTTCAAGTTTTTCAGCGATCTTCTTTATGAGAGCGTCATCAGACCCCTATTTGACCATACCCTCGAAATCCACAGTAGACCCGGTGTGGATTTGCTTTCCTAGCTTAACAAAATCATGAGTGGATGCCATTTTTCAGTATTTCACCGAATGAAACTTAGAAAGTGATTTGAAGATTGATAGGGTTTTTGAGAGAGTTTTTGCCTTTGCTTCTGAGAGAGAAATGAACAGTTTTTGGTAATGTGTGAGAGAAACGGACGAAAATGGTTTAAGTATGGTTCATGAAAGGACGTGCGGGTGGTTTTTGAAATGTGATCGAAATCAACGGCTTAGATTTTGCACGCCGATTAGCATTTAATGTCTCGTATTTAATGCGACAGCATTTATATCCAATCATAAGCTTGGTGTGCAGCTTTTGCATGTACACATCATTATTATGCTGACGTCATTCTTAAAAACATTCCCGCTTAGTAAAAACGACTGCGTTTTTGTCCTTTTGCTCATAAATGACTCGGCTTATCCCTTAGCCGATTTAACTCTTCTTCTCACAGTTCTCCTAGTGACTCATTTTGTCGCCTAACTCCGTCTGTTGTCTTTCCGATATGGTGATTCACTTAGGCCGATTTGAGAGTTGACTCTTTTTCCCTTTTCGTGTTTCATTTCTTTTCTTTGAGTCTTCCGAGTGTTAGCTCACTCAATTAACCCTAACTCATGCTTGAGTTCTTCAAATCTTGACTCACATAATGGTTTTGTGAATATGTCACCAACCTGTTTATCGTTGAAATATATTACAAGGTGATGTCCTTCTTTTCAACATGCTCTCTTATGAAGTGATATCGACATCGATATGCTTTGTTCTTGAGTGCAACACAGATTTTGAGTGATTGCAATTGCACTTGTGTTATCACACATGATTGGAATTTCCTTTTCTTCAACTTCATAGTCTCTCATTCTTTGTCTCATCCATAGGACTTGGGCATAACAATTTTGCCTTTGCAGCCTATGTATTCTCGCTTGTGTTGTAGAGGTGGCTATTGAATTTTGCTTTTTGCTAAACCAGAAATTAGCTTTGTTTCCAAGCATTTGACATGTGCCTAAGGTGCTCTTCTGTCAACTCTACATCCAAAGATAGTCGAGTCCGAATAGCCAATTAGCTTGAATCCACCTTCCTTTGGATACCATAAGCCAACTTCGCTTCCTTTCAAATATCTCAAGATTCTCTTAGTCTGATCATGTGGCTTTCTTTTGGAGCAGATTGAAATCTTGCACATACACCTACAAAGAAAGGTGATGTCGGCCGCTTCTTTGTGAGATAAAGCAATGATCCAATAAGTGCTTTGTATCTTCTTTGATCTACAGGCCTGCCATTTGTATCCATATCCATTTTGACTGATATATTCATTGGTATTTTCACAGAAGACTTCTCTTCCATACCAAATTTCTTCATTAAATCTCGGTGTATTTTGTCCGACTTATGAAGGTTCCATCCTTCGAGTTGTTTCACTTGGAGTCCAAGGAAGAATGTCGCTCTCCCATCATGCTCATTTCGAATTTGCTTTGCATGAGGTTTGAAAATTTATCACATGACTCTTTGTTTGTGGATCCAAAAATAATGTCATCCACATATATTTGAACAAGCAATATACTCTTCGCATCTTGAATTCTGAAGAGTGTTCTATCCACTTTGCCTTTTGTGAATCCGTTCTCAGTTAGGAATTGTGACAAAGTATCATACCATGCTTTGGGTGCCTGTTTCAATCCATATAGAGCTTTCTTGAGTTTGTATACCTTATCTCCAAGAGTCTTCTGCTCAAATCCTGGAGGTTGTTCAACATACACTTCTTCTTCCAATAAACCATTAAGGAATGCACTCTTTAAATCCATCTGATATACAATAAAATTCTTGTGAGTTGCATAGGCAAGAAACATCTTTATAGCTTCCAATCTTGCTACAGGGGCAAATGTTTCATCAAAATCTATCCCTTCTTCTTGGCAATATCCTTTGGCTACTAATCTTGCTTTGTTTCTTACCACAGAACATTCCTCGTTCATCTTGTTTCTGAACACCCATTTAGTGCCAATAACATTTTGATGGGTGGGTCTTTGAACTAATTCCCATACTTTATTTCTTTCAAACTAATTCAGCTCTTCTTGCATAGCTTGAATCTAATGTGTGTCATCCAATGTTTGTGACACATCTTTAGGCTCTATTTGTGAGATAAAGCATGTGAACATAGCTTCTTGTTGAGTTCTGGATCTTATTTTAACACCTTCTCTTATATCTCCAATGACTAGTTTCGGTGGATGGTCTCTCACCATCTTACATCAGGTTGGAGTAAGTTAGCCGGATTGATCGTCTTGCACTGTGTGTTGCTTTGATCAGCTCTCTCGTCATCACTTTGCGCAGATTTTCCATTGTTTTGAGACTCGGCTATCTCATCTTCATCCGGGTTTATACTTCCCGACTTGGCTTCAAAGATAGGGACTCTTCTCGCATGGTTGGTTGATTCAAACTTAGCGGTTGACTCTTCAATGTCTTCTCCATTTACATTTGGCTCATCAAACACCACATGAATGGATTCCTCTCGTAACCATAGTCCTCTTGTTGAGTACTCAGAGGCTTTGCTTTCGGTGAGTATCCCAAGAAGATACCTTCATCGACTTTAGCATCAAAAGCCTTCAAATTATCTTTGCCATTGTTATGGATGAAGCATTTACATCCAAATATTCTAAAATATGCAACATTTGGTTTTCTCCTGTCCAAATCTCATAGGGAGTCTTTGTCACCGTCATTTTATCATGCATCTATTTTGAGTGTAGCATCTTTGTGTTTATTACTTGAGCCCAAAATCTTTTAGGTAGCCCTGCTTCACCTAACATGGTCCTTCCGCTTCTTTGAGAGTTTTATTCCTTCTTTCCACAACTCCATTCTCTTTGTGGAGTCCTTTCTTTGCAGACAATTCATGACCAATACCATTTTCTATACAATATTGAGTTATTATACCATTTACAAACTCGGTTCCTCATCAGGATCTTATTTTGATAATGGTTTGGCTCTTCTCATTTTGAATCCTCTTCATCAATTTGTGGTAGTTTTAGAGAGTTTCTTTCTTCTTACACATGAATATTGTCCATGTATATCTTGAGTAGTCATCTACTACCACCAAGGTGTATTTCTTCCCACTTATGCTAGTGGTTCAACTAGACCAAATAGATCCATATGTAGCGGATGCAATATTCTTGTTGAAGATGGACATGTCTTTTCTTTGAATGATGATTTGATTTGTTTTCCCTTCTGACATGCGTCACATATACTCTCCTTCTTGTATACTGGGTCCTGGAAGTCCTTCCACAAGATTGCTTCGGCAAGCTTGTTAATCGTTTGAAATTTAGGTGACTCGACTTCTTGTGCCACGACTAACTTGATTCAATTTGTGCTCTTTGCTAAAAGACAGGTGTTGGGTGTTGCAGTTGACCAATCTACAACATACATGTTCTTTTGTCTGCATTCTTGCAACACAACTTCATTTGATTCAGTATCCTTGATTTGGCATATACCCATGTTAAATCCAACATTATAACCCTTGTCACAGAGTTGGCTGATGCTTAGCAAGTTGAAGTTGAGTCCTTCAACATATGCAACATCTGTGATTTCTAATTCATTTTTCTTGATGGATCCAATGCCTCTTATTTCTCCTGGAGCTTTATTTCCTCCAAATATGACTTTTGCTCCTTTGACTTCCTTGAATTTTGACAGATTTTTCTTGTTTCCTATCATGTGTCTGGAACAGCCACTATCCATGTACCAGGTTCCTTGGCACTCATTTGTTCTTGAACCGCAAACAAGGAAATTAAGTTTTAGGTACCCATACTTGCGGGTCCCGAGGGGTTAGTATTGTAAGATGATCCAACCAACCTATAGCCAATTGATTTGACTCTAAGAAGTTGCCATCTATCGATTGCCATAATCATAATTAATTTTGGCAAATTGCTTGGGAATTCTAGGTTCATATGTTTGTCTCTTTTGTCTCCGTATGCTGTATATGTGTTTTAGCAATTGCCTTCTTTGGGTAGTTGTGATATCTCGAGTGTAGTGCCTAGGTGCATATGTGTCTTTGATGAAAGCTCTTATACCTTTGGAATGGCCTTTCTTGAGTTCTAGGCCTTTGCCATTTTGGCTTATATTCCATAGGTCTTTCGATAGTTCACATTATTCCAATCGGCTTGGCTTGGGTATTTTCTACCATTCCCTTCATATGTATTTCTTTTTTAGAACTTCCGGGGTTTTCGGTAGCTCTGTTTTTCTTACAGTAGTATTTCTGTTTGGAGTTTTTGAGGAACTCGGTTGGATTTCTTCTCATTGTCCCTCTCAAAGACACTCAATCAAGTTGTTTTCCTTTTCCTTTATAACAAGGCCGGTTTGTTTGTAATTATGCTTTGGGATAAATGTGTGTGCACCATTTGGAGTTTTGGATTTTGAGATACTTCATTGCTAGAAGATCCTTTTTCCAAAATCACTTTTGGAGCTTGACATAGACAGCGAGAGGAATTAAATCCTAAGCTGTCTTGTCTCCACATTCTCTTTGACTCATAATAAGACCATCCAATGATTTAGATGCCGTAGTGAATGAGGCAATCACATTTTTGAGGTCATTTTCCTCTTTTCTTCTATAGCAGCTATTTCGCTATTCGCTTAGCATTTTCGGTCTTTAAACTTTCATTCTCATCGCCTATTTGACTTAGAGTACTCGGCTCCTTAGTCATTTTGTGAGTTTTCGCTTTGAAAGTAAATTTGTTTTCCTCATTTAGTAGTGTGTGTGAGGATTTAATGTGTTCAAAATCTTTCATCATTTTGCCTAATAAATCATAAAGATCGAGTGGGTGATGAAGTGTGTGTGTCACGATCACTATCACTAGAACCGAGTGTGATGAGTTAGAGTGTACCTCATCTTCTTGGTCGGGTTGGTCTTGTTCCTTGGCCATCAAACGGATCGGCTTCTTCTTCGTAGTCACTTGAGTAGTCACTTCACTACTCTCAATCATTTGTGTCTCTTGACTTGTTTTGTCTCAGATCTCTCTGACCCCCAACATTGCCTTTTTCTTTTCTTGTCTTCTTTCTCTCAAGACCTTTTATTTCTTCTTCATTCCTGTATTTGTTGACTACGAGGATATGGGCAATCAATGGCATAGTGACCTGGTTGCCTACGGTTCAGATAGATTTTCAACCTTTTGATCGCTCTTTCCATTCTTGGATTGTCACCCTTTGATATTGACTTTTTGATGCTCTGTTCTCTTGGTTGGCCTATCTTCCTTGACTTGGAGGGAGTTGAGTGTCTTCGGAGGATTCGCCCTTGCCTCTCTTGTAGTTCTTATTGAAGAACTTGTTAAACCTTTTAACCATCGGGGCTATTTCCTCTTGGTCAATGACTTCTTTGACCTCGGCTCTCTTGCCATCCTTAACAATTAGAGCGTTTGTTTTGGGCACAACTGTCTCTTCCTGGTCTTTTCTTCTCAACTCAAATTCGTAGGCTTTGAGATCTGAGAATAGCTCATGGTTGGATGTCTTGGATAGGTCCATGGAGTGTCTCATGGCCATGACTTTCATATCCCACTCGGTTGGGAGACTTCTTAGAATCTTCATACACATTTTTCTCGTGTATATTCTTTTCCAAGTGCAGATAGCTCGTTGGTAATTTTTGTGAACCAAGCATCCAGTTGATCCAGGGTCTCTCCTGCGATCATTTTGAAATTCTCAAATTTCTGTACAACCACTGATAATTTAATTTCCTTGATTTGCTCTGAGCCTTCACAAATCAATGTTAGCTTGTCCCATATTTCTTTAGCCGTTTTTGCATGATTTGACTTTATTGAACATGGCTTTGTCAAGGTTTTGTAAAGAATGTCCTTGGCCACATTGTCCAGGTTATATCTTTTTCTGTCATCATTTGTCCATTCAGCTCTTGGTTTTTCAACCATAGCTGGTCTAGGAGCAACATCCTCTTCACCTTCAGCTGCATATTTTTTGTATGTTGGTGATTCTTCTTACTTTTTTACGTTCCTGCATATTTTTTTGACATCTTTACATTTTTTTGTTCATGTATTGCTTTATATGTTATATATGTTGTTTCGATGTTATTTATATTTGTTTCTTGGTTGTTTCTATGTTTCAAAACAACTTTTACCTATTTTTACGCTCTTTTTTGATCATGTGTTGTTTTGTACATTGTTTCTATTGGTTCTGTGTTGTTCTAAAATTATTTTTAATGTTGTTCTAATTTTTTTTGGTTGTTTCCATGTAGTTTTTAATGTCTCAATACAAGTTTACCTATTTTTAAGCTCTTTTTGTTCACGTGGTATTTTCTATGTTATTTATGTTGTTTTACTGTTTTAGTGTTGTTATGACGTTTCTTTGTTGTTTCCATGTAGATTTCGGTATTTCAATGAACATTTTACCTATTTTTATCCATATAGTGTTTTCTATATTGTTTGTGTTGTCTCTAATTTGTTTCTTTTGTGTTGTCTCTAATTTGTTTCTAAATAATTTTCAATGTTCTATTGTTTTTTGGTTGTTTCCATGTGAAGAAAGGAGCTAGGCAGCTTTCGCCTTATTGCCACTTTCTTGCTTTTAAAAGCTTGGGTTTGATAGTATTTACTTGATACCTAATAAGTGTAAAATAGAGGTTTAAAGGTCTCTAGCAACCTCTAAGCCCGTTTCACTCTTTTTCTACAATCACTGGCGTAAGATAATCGAGCAAGACAACGGTCGGTAATTCCTGCTCCTTGGATGTTACAGGCGCGGGGGCAGGACAGAAAACAAAGCCGGGTATGAGTAGGATCGCCCTCCCCAAAAAGTCATATCTTGTCTCTAGAGAAGAGTACGTTGCACTATTAATACGGGAGTCGCAGTCCAATCTACTTTCTGTGTACGCATCGATCCATAACACTGGAGGGGCACTAAGTCTGTCTCTTTTTTTTTTTTCAGAGTGAGAAAGAGGCGCCTCGTAGCTCCCAACAAAGGCGAATTCCGGGTAATCCCCGATGGGAAAGGCCAGTATCGTGGTCTCGTGGTATCGAAGGTCGCTAGTTAGCGACTAACCTAGGAGAAGCTCGAATGCACCGCTAATCCGCTCCTCTATGCCCCTACAGTAGTCTAACCGGAGAAGCTCAATGTTGCTAACGAGGCTTTCACCGCAGTTTCACCATTTTTTGACATTTTCAATGCATTAGATCAAAACTTGAATTGTATTTTTTTATTCATATATTTTTTCTATATTATTTTCAATGTGTTTTGTTTTAGTATGTGTTGTTTTGTGTATATTTCTTTATTTTTTATTGGATTTCGAGTATAAAATTGGTTATTTAATGGAGGCATAAATTATTTTATCACTGAAATTTTATTAGGTCAAAAATGTCTGAAACATCCTTGAAACAACGACATAAAAAAATCCGAAAAAATCCGGGAGCGAAAAAATATCCGCAAAACGTACGGGAACGTAAAAATATCCGAAAAAAGCTAGGGAGAGTAAAAGGGTGTCCTTTTTTCCGAAATCTTGGGCAAATGTGTCTATAACCCAATAATCAATTGGGATAGACTGTGGGTATACTACTAGGCGTAACTAAAGTTACCAAAGACGGCATTGGGCTTGATTGAAGGGCTTATCCTGGCTTATCACACATTTAAAACAAGCCTTCTAAATATAAAGTTAAATTCCCAACCTTTACTACTTTTTTTTTGGGTAAATGCTAAAGATATATAAAAATGAAAATGAGTTGGGGCTGCTTATAAGCTAAGCAGCTAGCTGAAAATAAGAACAGATAACAAGCCAAACAAACGGCTTAAAAAATGGGGCCTCGTTAAAATCCTGTAAGAAAAAATCTTTAGTAGGAAAAAAAGTACCCAAAAACCTTTACCACTTAAATTAAGCTTTATTTAGATTTTCTAGACATGAGTGTAATCTGAGTGACCCTTTTTAATTTTTAAGCCGCATTGCTAAATGTGGTTCGAACTTAAGTCACACATCAAGTGAAATAGATGTCCAGTAAAGTATCCACTTATCCCAGGCCCAATATCCTACAAATGGGCCCTTTAACCAATAAAAGCCCGTCACAATTAATGTGGCCCACTGCATTTAACTACAGACCCGTCTCACCTCACCATATTTTTTTTGAGAAAAGCACACATCCACATAAAATATATAATTAATTAAAATAAAAACAAAAACTTTAATTAACCAATTAGAGAAAATTTTCTCTGTTCTCAGTTCTCAGCAGAGGAATGGCTGCATCCACATTCTTCTCCTCCACTCCCAAAGTCTCGCACTCTTCAATTGCCAACTCAATCCCCAAATTCTCGCTCACAAAATCTCTGTCCCAATTAAATCGCACTAATTTGATTGCTCCGATAGTCCTTTCCGCTTTCCGCGGAAATGATATCTCTTCGGAGCTCGATTCGCAAAACGGATTGAAGAAACTGGTGGACTCTTTGTTCGTGCTCTGCGCTTCGGTCGCTTTATCGGCGACTTTGTTCGTCGCTGATGTTGATTCCGCGTCGGCTTTCGTAGTTACTCCGAGGAAATTGCAGTCCGATGAGCTTGCTACAGTTCGTCTTTTTCAAGAAAACACTCCCTCTGTTGTCTACATTACTAATCTAGCTGCGAGGTACTCATATTTTGGCTTTTTGCATGCTTCTTATTGTGCAATTTTTGTCCGTCAATTTAGCAGATCTTTACAGCAGTTTCTCGTTCGTAGCAGTTTTCTTGACTTACTTTATACATAGCCCAACTGTCTAATTTTGACCAACTTGTTATACTAGTAAGTCAAAACACTTTTGATACCATAAACCTATCAAACAAAATATTTGGTATGCTGCTTACATTATCGAATATAAATAAAATAAGTTGCATATTACTTACAGCAGTTACTGTAATGGTTGAGGTGATTGATCAATAGCACGTATTCATTTACGGGTGGGTTTTTTAAGATATTCTAATTTAATCTAAGTTATTATAATCAGAATTGGATTTGATGTGGTGCGTTTTGTTTTAGGCAGGATGCGTTTACATTGGATGTGTTGGAGGTGCCACAAGGATCAGGATCTGGATTTGTATGGGATATGCAGGGCCATATTGTTACAAACTATCATGTGATTCGGGGTGCATCTGATCTCAAGTAATTTTAATATAGTCTTATTTTATTATGGTGCCATTATTTAGTTATTTTTCTGTTGTCTTTTCTCTCTCTGGGCTCGATTTGCAACCTTTGATGGCTTTCTGTTTTGAATAGTTCCTGTCCTCTTGTTGATATAGATTAGCAGGTGTGTGATTTTAGTTTTCTTGTTCATCTGTGATTGTAATGCTACCATATTCTTACATGCTTGGGGACAAAATTAAAATGATCGTTTTATCAGTTAGAAGATAGTTATGATATCTGCTAGATACTCCAATATGTGTGCAAAGGGTTAATGTTCATAGTCATTAAGGTCTTGTTTTTGGAAATAATCACAAGAATCTCTTGATGACCTTTTGATAAATCATTCACAAGATTCATCTCAAACTACGGAGCTTGTTAACTTTATTTATGTGGACTTAGGTAAGAGTTCATGGAATGAGTAACTTGGCTATGATCATCCTTTGCCATATACTTTCTTACAAGTTTCTGAAATATTTCTTTTTGGAATGAGCTATTTTATATTTTTCTGATGAACACAATGCTGGTTGTGTTCAGGTCATTCTTGCTGACCAGAGCACATACGATGCAAAAGTTTCTGAAATATGTCTTTTTGGAATGAGCTATTTTATATTTTTCTGATGAACACAATGCTGGTTGTGTCCAGGGTCACTCTTGCTGACCAGAGCACATATGATGCAAAAGTTGTTGGATTTGATCAGGATAAAGATGTTGCAGTTCTGAGTATTGACGCGCCAAAAGACAAGTTGAGACCAATTCCAATTGGCATATCTGCAGACCTGCTTGTTGGTCAAAAAGTATTTGCAATTGGAAATCCTGTAAGTGCAACAAATCCCTTTTCCTTTGTTCTCTCAACAAAGCCCCAAGCTCATTCCTGATCACCTGTTTTGAAGAAGTCCCTCATCATTCTCGTTCTCATATAACCACCGAATTTTCTCATGGTTGTTTTCAAGTGATTGAATTTTTTTGAGTAAACTTCATTTTTCATGTTAAAGATGCTCTCAGGCGTTTGCCAAATTACACAAAATGTCCTGTATATTACGAGAACCACATGGTTTCTTGTGTCCAAACCAGTCTTCTCTTCAATGGCCAACCAAACTCTGATCTAGCCAGTTCAGTTTTGTTCATGGATATTCCATTCTTCTATCTTATGTTATCATTTACCTTTGTTTCAATTTATTTTTCTCTGCAGTTTGGACTTGACCATACACTCACAACCGGTGTCATCAGGTATTAAACATTATATTTAATAATTCTACAAGTTGATATTTTCTTTATAATTGAACTTTTTGTGGGTGACTTGCTCAAGATCACTGGTATGCTCTAGTGAACAAGTTTTTCGGTTTATAAGGAAATTGGACAATGCAGCATTTGCCGAGGAAGTTGGATTACATTTAATTATTTGAATATCAGTTTCTAAGCTTTTCTGGTGCTTATAATATCTCAAAACTAATTGATGCAAATGTATGAGGAAAGAAAAGGGCTACTCACCTCATTCTTTGTTGCTTTTTCATGTTTAAGAATTATAAGCACATATTGAAATTCCTAGAATCAGTAGTGCACTACTGGGAATCAGTGGCGTTTCCAACCTTAGAATATAAAATCTCTCTTTTCTATTCTGGATTCATTGTATCGTCAAAGTGTAAAGATGATCCAGAGTTAGTAAACTTAGCTGGTACTGTTCAGTATCTTGCAAATGATGGTATGCACTACAGATTCAATTGCTTTTTCTTTTTTAGTGGGCTTCGGAGGGAAATCAGTTCAGCTGCAACTGGACGTCCGATCCAGGATGTCATCCAGACTGATGCTGCAATTAATCCAGGCAATAGTGGAGGACCGCTTCTTGATAGTTCGGGGAACCTTATTGGGATAAACACTGCTATATACTCTCCTTCTGGTGCTTCATCTGGTGTGGGTTTTTCCATTCCGGTTGACACTGTGAGTAACTGTGTAATTATTGTCTCTGGACTTCTGTATTTAGTGTGATTCTCGTAGCAACATTTTTAATCTTTTAAAGGTCTTAGTGTATTTTTCCTTTATGTTTAGGTAAGTGGCATTGTTGATCAATTGGTGAAGTTTGGGAAGGTTACCAGACCTATTTTGGGGATTAAGTTTGCACCTGATCAGTCAGTGGAGCAACTAGGAGTTAGTGGGGTTCTTATATTGGATGCCCCTTCGAACGGGCCAGCAGGCAAAGCAGTATGTCTTTTGTTGAATCTTTACTAATTTTGGATTAATGTGCTTATGGCTCAATAATTTGATATTTCATTAAAGCATTTATATGAAAGCTGATAACTTGAAATCATGTTGTGCTGAAATTAGCTGCTATAATCTTGGTCCTCCAGGGTCTTCAATCCACCAAACGTGATGCCTATGGAAGACTTGTACTGGGTGATATAATTACATCTGTTAACGGAAAGAAGGTTTCAAATGGTAGTGATTTGTACAGAATCCTTGACCAGTGCAAAGTGGGCGAAAAGGTGAGTGCTATTATCACCACATTTCTAATGATAACATCATGTTCGAAAAGAGGATAGATATGGTCTTCGATACCTGTTATTAGAATATATATATATATATATATATATATAAAAAAGTATATAACAGCCTGCATAGCTTTTCTTTTTGGAGTTAAATGAAGTATACCACCTCGGCACGATCTTAGCTAAGAAATTTCTATAACGAAAAGCATTGTTCTTTAGGAGTGAGTCAAAGTGTTTTTATGCTAGCTGATGCCGGCTTTAACCGAAACTTTTGTGAAACCTACCACGCAAAGGCACCTACAGTTTATTTCTAATGAAACTCGGATAACTAATTGAGTTTTCAAACTGTTTTGTTTCCTAGGTTACTGTAGAAGTGCTGCGTGGAGATAAACTGGAAAAAGTCCCTGTAGTCCTCGAACCAAAGCCAGATGAATCTTAAAGTGACAACTGTTGTAAATTGTAATTCTTATTCAAATTCGTGGCTGGAATGGCTATTGTATTCTCTATTCTATGATCTGATTCTGATAGTATTCAACATTGTACATAGTCCCATATGTAATGGAGTTAACTGCATAATAAAGCACTTACCATCTAATGTACAGCTATCCTTGTCCTTTGTATGTACGAGATTTGTCTGCCATTCGCCAATTATTACTGGTTTAAGGTTTTTGCTTGGCCTTTCTTGTATTTGTTCCAGTTCAGGTTTAATTGCACAATGTTGGATTTTGTATGATTAAGTTTGTTTTATGCATAAAGTAAAAACTCTTTGTTTTCTCTCAAACCCTAGCAGTTTCTACTCCATCTTCTCTCTTTTTCTATCCTCATATAGGAGGATGAGGGTAGTAATTTTTAATGTTATTAGTCTCTCTTAATGAATAAATTTGTCCCAATAGTTGGCTTTTATTTATCCCCAATAGGTGGCTTTTATTTGTCACGGCCCAGGGGTAGGTGGCTTTTATTTTAGTTAATAAGTTTTGTCCTATATATGAGATTTAGTTCAGAAGATTCAGATGAGTCATTACTCGACGATATATGGCAAAAAAGAGATCAGTTTCTTTGGTACTTGTTTTGTCCAATGCATTCGTTGCGGTGTTCTGATTCTACGAATCGGTTAGATCTGTTTAGGTTTAAAATTGTTTTTTAAATCTGCATATGTTTATGGTCATATAGGGGTTGCAACTGTTTTTCATTTTTCTTGTGATGAATTAATGATATTTATTTTGGTTAACAAAAAAAAAAGTGTGTTTTATGTATTGCTAATTTTTTTGATGCCGTGACTATAGATTTATACGATTCTGGTAATGTGGCACAAGAAATACATGAAAACCTCTTTATTGATCAAATGAAGAGAAGTTGAGTCATATCGGAAGTCAATGTCCTGAAGGCCTGATGGCTCAAACTTGTAAATGAAGCAGCAGTCATTTTTCACCAAGTTAGGGTGAGATATATTTTGAGAGCCTGCAAAATTCTTTCTTATTTGTTCTGCTGGTAATGCGAGAAATTAGATTGCAGATGCAATGATTTGATGCTAACTTTTTCAAATTCATAATAAAAAATATATGTAGTTTGTTTGTGTAATTTCAAACTACAACGGATTCCAGATTTTTGTGCACTTATTCAAAGAGTAAATCTACTTTATAAGTCATTTTGGTGAATATTAAATTCATCTTATTTGGAGTAATTTGGAATCTTTTCTCATATCCTTTACCTATGATCTAAATCCTTCCATATTTTTTAAATGTTTTAATAGCTTAAACACGAATAAGAATATGTCTGGACGATTATCAAGGACTTAATTGAATCTCTTGCAATCGATCTTTTTTTTAACAATTATAATCAGATGATAATTTGCAAGAGTCCCCATATTTGCTGAATTCCAGAAACACTGAAAAAATTGTGGTTATTGTTACAACAACAGGAGTCACCAATGTTATGAGGTTCATAGAGAGAGATTTGGAGAAAGGCTGAAGTCAAGCCCCCACAGCTCAAAACTCCCTTTGACAAAATCATAGTATCCACCCTTAAGGGCAAGTGTTTTATTCACCAACCCTTCTCTAACAAATGGATATGATAGCAAGTTTCCAAGTGAAACATTCACTGCCTCCTGTTGCATTTTGGGGGAAAAAAAAAGGTAATCATCATTAAATAAAGGGATAATCACAAAAGAAACCGTGAGGTTCAAGCTAATTACAAAAAAAACCCAGAAGTTTTTGTAAATTGCAAAAAACCCCTTGAGATTTGATTCATCTTACATTTTCTCTCTTCATAAGCAAAAAAAATTATAAAAATTCCCTGATATTTCTAGAAATATTACAGTTATCCCCTTAAATTTAAAAATCGAATCAAACCTGTAAGAGCTATTGTAATTTTGAAACATTTCTAAGTTTTTTTGTAATTAGCCCAAACCTCAGGGGGTCTTTTTCAATTATCACTTAAGTAATTTTAAGAAATCATTATACGATTCATCAAATTTTAATGGTAAAAGAAAAGTTTTTACCTTTTCACACAAAACGCACTGGTCGCCAAAAGGCGTTTCTCCATGATCAGCTATCACCTTGGCCTTGGCAGGTAAACAAATTTTCACCCAGTCCTCAATGAAGTCACTGAACACCTCAACAATACGGCACAATTAATTACCGAAATTTGGCATAATTATGTGGCCTAATTGAATTTCTGGACGAGCCTTAATTTTTACTGATGATGAAATTTGAACTTGTGAAAGAAAACAAAGCGGCTTACGTTGAGGAGGATCCATCATATGGGAAGGACATTAACCCCTTAATTCCACCACAAGCGCTGTGCCCAATTACTACAATTTCTTTTACCTGTGAAAATATTTATTTGCATTTTGTCACACACAATGCTAATCCAAATATTCCATTTCTCCGACTACAATTTTCAGAATGCAGCACTTAGAGATCTTATCAATCTCCGAAATTTCAGAGTTCGGATCCCCAATTTTGTGCGGTGATTGATATGGTAAATGTCACGTGTACAATAATGAAATCATTTTTAAACACATAGTATTCACTTGGTGAATTGAAATTGAAACACAGTAACAAATACGATATCCCGTATGCCCAATGGCAGAGCTAGACCATACTGGGCCCCGCCCCTTTTTTATTTTGGGGAAATTACACAGAATACGCTGATTTTTGTACCATTACCACACAATACGCTCCTATTACTCTTGTGCCTATTTTTTTACTTTTGTACCTAAATTTTTTTCACGCTCCTTGCTATTTTTTGATTATTTTTAATTTTTTTCGTTTTTTTTGTTCCTGCGTTGTTTTATATGTTATATAAGTTGTTTCGAGGTTGTTTAAATTTGTTTCATTATTGTTTCTATGTTGTTTCGATGTTACAAAATAACTGTAACCTATTTTTTATGCTGTTTTTTATTCATATATTATTTTGTACATTATTTCTATTGTTTCGGTGTTGTTTTATAATATTTTTAATGTTGTTCTAATAATTTTTTTGTTGTTTTCATGTAGTATTCAATGTGTAAATACAATTTTTACCTATATAAGCTCTTTTTATTCATGTTGTGTTTTAAATATTTTTTTACGTTGTTTCTGGGTTGTTTCCATACCCTTTTTAATGTTGTTATGATATATTTTTGTTGTTTCAATGAAGTTTTCGATGTTTAAATACAATTTTTTACCTATTTTTATTAAGAGTGTTGGCCGGAACGGAATTGCTCAATCACAAAATTTGATTTTATGTGATCCGAGCAATCCGGAATAGGATCTTGAAACGTAATGCGTATTAACATGAATTGATTGATTTGTAGCAACAAGAAAGAATCGAGATTACCCTTGTAGCGTGCTTTCAAAAATCTTCAGCAGAAATTCCACGCTCCAAACCCCCAAGCCTTCTTCAATGTTCTCCAAGAACTCAAGAATGCAGTATGAATCTCTCTTTTGTGTGTGGGCACAAGATGATCGATAGATGTTATTAAGTAGGAAGAAGAAATAATTAACTATGGAAACTTTTGCCAAAAGGAAAGTATTACTTTAGGTAATATGCTGATTGACAAATCAAATCATATTGATTGACAAATCATATGATTATTTTCTTTCCAAAATTATCTCAATCGGTCCACTTAATTAATTACACTGCACTAATAAATTATAACTCTTATAATTTATTCTGGTTCTTTTCTAGAGCCACCAAAGGGACCTGATTGGACCCAATTAGACTAAGCTATAATAAATTAAGTTTGATTCAATCAACTCTTGATCAATCAAAATAATTTATTAATCTTATTCCACTCCACTAAAGGGATAAGATTGCACTCTTAATCTAATTGAAATTATCAAGCCAATAATTAAATCCTCCGATTTGTCGATCTTACATGTCACCCGTTGATCAACTAAATATTAGAAATAGGATAAAATGACCAAAATCCATTTTCTAATATTTATAAATCTCAATCCTCATCTTCTATCTGACAGTCCCATATGATTTGCCATCACATCATGAATTCAACAACAAATGTCGAATTGCGAGCTCGATTCTACCGCCTATTAGAAGAACACATGAGATCATGATCATGCCTATTAAATAGGTGATTTGATTCCATATTGTGAATATATGTTCCTTGTTATTTCACTTTAATTCCCAAAGCATCGAGATATTGATCATCAATTTAATCTCACTCGTTGATGCCTCAAAGAACTTCAAGTTAGTAATCAAAGTTCATTACTCACTCAGGATTAAGGTGTCAGTACGATAATCATGTGAAATTAAATATCTATTGGTCAATTAAATATTTAATTTCACGTGGTCCAGTCCAATACATTTAGAAAATGTATTAACAATTTTATTACCAAAGTCAAGATAAACTTCAATAAAATTGAGACGATCTTATCAAAATAAATTGTCCATATTTATTTACCGATCGTGGACTTTAATTCTTTGAATTGAATTATAAATTGAATCTTTTTGTGTTTAACAACTTAAACACTCAATTTATAATATCAAACAATTCATGGACATGTGCAAGCTCGATATATATGAAAATAATATTTTATTCAAAATGTCAATTACATAGTAATTTACTCGTAGTCACAATACTACCAACATTCTCCCACTTGCCCTAGAGTAGATGAGACATGTCTAGTACACCCATACTTTCAATATGCCCTTCAAAACTTCTAGTTGGTAAACTTTTGGTAAATGGTCAGCAAGATTTTTCTGCAGATGGTATCTTGCTTACTAACACATCTCCTCGTTGAACGATATCCCTGACAAGGTGATACTTTCATTCTATGTGTTTTCCACGTTGATGGTTTCTGGGTTCTCTTGCATTTGCCACTGCACCACTATTGTCACAGTACAATGTAATGGCTTGCGATGCAAATGGAACCATCTCAATGCTTAGCAGAAAGTTCCTCGACCACACGGCTTCTTTGGGCCGCTTCACAAGTCGCCACATATTCCGCCTCCATTGTGGAATCAAGAATACATGATTGCTTGATACTCCTCCAAATGACAAAGACCACCACCCAAAGTAAACACCGACTCGATGTGGAATTACGAGTGTCCCTATCACTGAAAATCGAATCGAGATAACCCACGGGCACCAAATCAGAGTTTGAATAAACTAGCATATATCCTCTAGTTTCGAAGATACTTGAGTATATGCTTTCTGACTATCCGATGCTCAGTCCTGGATTTGATCGATATCTACCGACAATTCCAACAAAGATAACAAATATCGGTGCCTGTACACAAAGATAGCATACATGAGGCTTCCTACAGTAGAGGCATAAGGAACCTTCTTCATGTATTCCACTTCACTAGAGTCTTAGGGCAATGCTCCCCGTGACAAGTGAATTCCATGTACGAAAGGTGTTTGGCCTTTCTTGGAATTTTGCATAGCAAACCTCTCCAAAGATATTATCAATGTACAAAGCTCAGGATAAAGCAATCCGTTTGTTCTTCCTATCTCGAAAGATGCGGATACCTAGAACGTAACTTGCTTCTCCCAAGTCCTTCATATCAAACTGTTGTGCCAACCAAAGATTTAGCCGATGTTAACATTCCTATGTCATTCCCAATGAGCGGAATGTCATCCACATACAAGATGCGAGAAAAGTCACCTTGTTGTCTTTAATTTTCTTATGACACAAGGCTCATCAAGATTTTGATCAAAACCATAACTCTTTACAGCTTGATCAAATTTAATATTCCAAGACCTAGACGCCTGTTTAAGTCCAAAAATTGACTTTTTCAGTTTGCATACTCTATGCTCTTGACCCTTTTGGATAAAACCATGGTTGCATCATATATATGCGTCGTCAAGACTTCCATTAAGGAAAGCTGTCTTGACATCCATTTGCCACACCTCATAATCAAAATGAGCTTGCAATGGACAAGAGGATCCGAATAGACTTGAGATGGCCACGCGGTGAGAAGGTTTCTTCATAATCGATTCCTTCTCGTTGGGTAAAACCTTAGCGATCCCCAGCTTTATAGGTTTCTACCTTTCCATCTATCCCTCTCTTTCTTTTGTAAACCCATTTACACCACATGGGTTTTACCCCATTAAGCAAGTCTACAAGATCTAGACGGATTTAGTGTACATAGATTTCATTTCGAATCCATAGCACTCCTCCAATGATCAACGCCTATATCCTCCATAGCTTCTTTATACGAAGTGGGATCCTCTCTTGTTCGGTGGAGATCGCTCGAAAGACTCTCCATAGAGCAAGTATCTCAGAGGGCGGTCGATGACTCTCCCACTACGCCTAACCAGGTGGAGGCTCTTGGATGATTGGAATTGGTTCTTGTTCTCCCACTAACTCTTGTTCACGATGCTCCTCATTCTCATCTTTAGCACTTTAGAGGCCCTCGAACAATGGGAACACGATCTCCTTCCATCTCGGGTATTGGAGATCTAGTAGGTACTGATGAGTGGAGCCTCTGTTTGTCTCCCACTAGATCCGCCTACCAACGGCGGAAAAAATGTGAATTCAAATTGAGTAGGTTGGTGCGGATCTGGAATAGATGAACGGGAAGGTTTTCCTCATCTCTTCCAAAAGGACCTTACTCTTTGATTCACATTCTTCTATATATCTATCCTCTAAAAAGGTTGCATTTGTCTTGACAAATACCTTTTTATCCCGAGGACTACTAGTGATATCCTCTTGTTCCCTTAGGATAACCTATAAAAATGCATACCTCTAATCTTGATTCCATCTTTTCCATCTTTCCCTTAAGACGTGTGCGGGACATCCCCATATCCAGGATATGTCTTAGATTGGGCTTACGTCCATTCCACAATTCCGGGGGTGTCTTAGGGACAAATTTAGAAAGAACCATATTCAATAAGTATATCAGTTTGTATAGCATATCCACAAAAGGATGTAGCAAGAGTAGAGAAGCAAGCATAGATCCGACCATGTCTAACAAGGTCCTGTTTCTCCTTTTCGAGACACCATTCTCGCATTGGGAGTACTGTGCGCTCAATCGGGATAAAATCCCATTTTTCGATAAGTATGTTCTAAAGTCGTTGGATAGATACTCTCCACCTCGACCGATCGAAGTATCTTTATGCTCTTACCTAATTGCTTTTCTCGCTTCACTTCGAATTCCTTGAATTTCTCAAGTGCTTCGACTTGCGAGTCATTAGGTAAACATAACCGTGATCGAGTAGTAATCATCGGTGAAAGTGATGAAATACTCATATCCACCTCTAGCTTGGACACCGATGGGTCCACATACATCGAGTGTACTAATTCCAAGACTTGTTTGGCCCTAAGCCCTTTAGAAGTAAAGGACCTCTTAGTCATTTTACCTTCCAGACAAGATTCACATACTGGCAGAGATTCTACCTTTATATCATTTAAAGGACCATCCCTTACTAGTCTTTGAATCTATGAAGGTTAATATGACCAAGTCTTTAGGTGCCACAAATAAGTCTCATTAGTAGGATATAACTTCATGCGTTTGTTAGATGTAGTGTGTGATGCAATGAGTCATCGAGAAGGTTTCAAAGTATACAAATCGTTATTCACATGTCCCTTACAAATAAGAGCTTTATTCAAGGTAATATCAACCGCCATCGGTGAAAAATGGACATAATATCCTTGTTTAAACAATAAAGCAACATAAATTAAATTTCTAGTAATATCCGGGACATAATAACAATTCTTCAAAACCAAATGTTTATTATTGCTAAAATAAAGATAAACTACTCCAACAATGACTTTTGCAGACACCACGCTCACCCTGTACAACCCCGAGAGTATGTTCCCTTCATTGAGCTCCTGGTTACTTGGAACCCCGCAATGTATTGCAGATATGATTTGTGGCTCCAGAGTCTACTATCCAAGTATCTGTAGAATCAACCACTAAGCATGACTCAATAAAAGAAAACTCACCATCACCTTGCCTTTTAGAAGCTAGGTATTTCGGACAGTTTCTCTTCCAGTGACCCTTCTCCCCACAATTGAAGCACTTCCCAGTTTACCATCCTGTCTTACCTTCTTAGCTTTTTGTTGTGAGCCCTTCTTATTGGACTTTTTCCTCTTATTCCCTCCATTGCCTATGGAAACTTTTGCCAAAAGGAAACTTTTGCCAAAAGGAAAGTATTACTTTAGGTAATATTCTGATTGGCAAATCAAATCATATTGATTGACAAATCATATGATTATTTTCTTTCCAAAATTATCTCAATCGGTCCACTTAATTAATTACACTGCACTAATAAATTATAACTCTTATAATTTATTCAGGTTCTTTTCTAGAGCCACCAAAGGGACCTGATCGGACCCAATTAGACTACGCTACAATAAATTAAGTTTGATTCAATCAACTCTTGATCAATCAAAATAATTTATTAATCTTATTCCACTCCACTAAAGGGATAAGATTGCATTCTTAATCTAATTGAAATTACTGAAGCCAATAATTAAATCCTCTGATTTGTCGATCTTACATGTCACCCCGGTTGATCAACTAAATATTAGAAATAGGATAAAATGACCAAAATCCATTTTCTAATATTTATAAATCTCAATCCTCATCTTCTATCTCGACGGTCCCATGATTGATTGCCATCACATTATGAATTCAACAACAAATGTCGAATTCCGAGCTCGTATTCTGTCTATTAGAAGAACACATGAGATCATGATCATGCCTATTAAATAGGTGACGGATTCCATATTGTGAATATATGTTCCTTGTTATTTCACTTTAATTCCCAAAGCATCGAGATATTGATCATCAATTTAATCTCACTCATTGATGCCTCAAAGAACTTCAAGTTAGTAATCAAAGTTCATTACTCACTCAGGATTAAGGTGTCACGTACGATAATCAAGTGAAATTAAATATCTATTGGTCAATTAAATATTTAATTTCACGTGGTCCAGTCCAATACATTTAGAAAATGTATTAACAATTTTATTACCAAAGTCAAGATAAACTTCAATAAAATTGAGACGATCTTATCAAAATAAATTGTCCATATTTATTTACCGATCGTGGACTTTAATTCTTTGAAATGAATTATAAATTGAATCTTTCTGTGTTTAACAACTTAAACACTCAATTTATAATATCAAACAATTCGTGGACATATGCAAGCTCGATATATATGAAAATAATATTTTATTCAAAATGTCAATTACATAGTAATTTACTCGTAGGCACAATACTACCAACAAAGAGAAACATTCGAAACATGTTTGAAACAATGTTGAAACAAAGCGTAAAATTTTCCGGGAATTTTTGCTGGAGCGTATTGTTGTGTAAAAAAAGAGTGGGAGCGTAAATTTAGGTAAAAGCGCACCCATAGGACGGCGTAAATTTAGGTAAAATTGCATCGGAAAGCGTAAAGGCTGGTATTGATATAAAAAAAGTGGGTATTCCTGTCATAAGCCCTTTTATTTTTTCCCCTAATTTCATTATGTAATTTAAAAATATTTAAGTTATAGCTTATATATTTTTTTTTCATCCGCTCACCCACTCTCGTGGCCTGATTGGGGTAGCCCAAATGGTAGTAATCTTTAAAAAGAAAAGAAGAAAATTTAAAAACTAAAAGATGTAAAGAGAGAATGTAATTTCACCTTGAGGTGCAGGACAGCATACTCAATAGCAGCCCCAACTCCAGCGTATTTGGTCTGTAGAAATACAAAAAAACCCCATTTGAAGAACATAATAAATGTTTTAAATCATTTATCTTCAAATTAATAGCAAAAAGAGTTGGAATTAATTTTTTATTAAGACCTTGTCGTACGCGGGGACCATGTTAGCAATGTTTCGGACCATGAACGCCTCCCCTGGTTGGAAATCCAACACATGTGACGGACACACGCGCGAGTCCGAGCATGCAAACACCATATACTGTAATTAAACAAATACTTAAATCAAATTAATTTCAAGAAAATAAATAGAAGTAAGTAGTCAATGGTGCATAACATTCTTGTACCTTGGGACTCTGGCCTCTAGCAAGTTCACTGTACAAACCTGGTCTTTTGCTGAATTGTGGAGACAATACATGTTAGAATTCATTTCCTTCTTCTTCTTATTCTTTTAAGGGATAATTACAAAAAAAACCCTGAGGTTTGGCCTAATTATAAAAAAACCCAGACTTCTTTCAAAATTACAAAAAAATCTCCGTGGTTTGATTTGTCTAACAAAAAACCCCCTGTGGTTTGACCTCACCCCTTTTTCCAATTTAGGCCGTTCAGCCAGGATCATCGGGCACCACTCGAACTCTTTATTAGATGAAGAGTTTCCCAACGTCTCATTTGTAAAGCCATCATCGGACCAATTATCAACCTCAAAATTGTCATCGAATTCATAATCGACAAATCTTTGTGAGACATCTTGTCATCATTATAGTTCAAGTCGGACTCATTATCATCTCAGAATCATTAAAAGTATTATGTTCATCAATAATTTGCTCCCATGTGGGCTCTACATTGCATGATGTCAGCGAAAATCGTTAGGTTATTTAACGGTTGGATTGAATTGTTAGACAAATCAAACCACAAGGGGTTTTTTGTTAGACAAACCAAACCATAGGGTTTTTTTTGTAATTTTGAAAGAAGTCTGGGTTTTTTTGTAATTAGGCCAAACCTCAGGGTTTTTTTGTAATTATCCCTTCTTTTAATGCATTTAGGGTAATTACAAAAACTACCTTGATGTTAAGGGTAATTACAAAAGACTCACAGAAGTTTTAAAATTATAAAAAAAAAAAATATGAGGTTTGATTCCGTTTTACATTTTTCCCTTCATTAAAAAAATCCAAAAGCCCCCCTTACATTTATAGAAATATTATAGTTAACCCTTAATTTCATACCTCAGGTATTTTTTGTAATTTTCAAACTATTCTTGATTTTTTTTTTGTAATTACCCCAAACTTCGGGGTAGTTTTTGTAATTATCTCATATTTGTAAGTTGATTTGAGAGTTTCATGTTGTGACATACTCGTATTTTTCTCGTTTGAATGTGATGAAACCAGTCTTCAATCTCTCAACAGAGGGTGAAAGTGAAGCACTGCCGTTAGATGTTTGCAACTCTGCTTTGATTTCGTCGATTTTCGCTGCAGCCACTGGTCCTAGTTCCCCTTTCTCACTGCATGAAACATATATTATATAATTAATTATGCTTTGTTGCAATTTTAGTCGGTAAGGGACTGACAATCTTAGTCCTCTAACTTTTTGAATGACAGTTTTGGCCCTTAATGATTATACTTTTTAGTTAACATAGCAATTTTAGTCCCCCAACTTTTAACGGTTAAATATATTTTGGGTATTTGGATATTTTGGCTAAATGGCAAGCGTATTTTCGGAACAAATGAAATATTGGAACACCCATGTATGACCAAAATCGCAAATCAAACTTGTAGGGTTAAAAATGGACAAATTAAAACTTAATGGATCAAAATTGCACATAATCAAAAGATTACGTTATCAATATTACAACCAAAAGTGCTAATCCCCATAGTTAGGGGACCAATTTTGTAACTAAGCTCAATTAATGAACTTCTCATCTACACATATATAATATGTTAAATTAAGTCTGTATGTAAGGAAATGTCCCTAGCTAGCTCTTAATTTTTAGTTTATTGCTTAATATCGTAAAACAAAATAGAGTTAAATTACGAAATGAAACCTTAAGAGCTTTTGGAGTTCAGCTATCGCTTCCTCGTACGAGTCCTTTCCCATATCTTCTCTCTGCAATTTTCCAATGCTTTAGAAAGTGAAACACACACACACACACACATATATATATATATACATAATATATATGTATATATATGAATGAGTTTCTCATGGAAAATTATACAGGACAATATTAATTAATTTCTTTTTCGTTCTTTTTTTTTCCCTCTTCCAAACTAGATATTAACATGCATTATGTTTGGTTATTAAATATAAGAAAAAAATTAAAAGTAAATATTTTATTTGCTAAAAGTGCGATCCAGTATTTTCCACTTTATTTTTTGATGTTTTTGGTCACGAAAATTCTTAACGTAGCGTAAAGAAAACCAAGAAAAAAATTGCAAACTTAAAGCATTCAATTTCTAAAGAATGATTCTTTCAAGTATAGAACAATGGATAAGTTAAATTTTGAATTTAACGGTGATTCAGTAGTTCTAAATTACTAAGAGAGTGTTTAGTGGATAGTAAAAGTATTTTAATTTTAAACAAGTAAAACCAAAAGCAGAATAAAAAATCGAAAGATTGTTTTTGGATTTTGATTGAATAAATCGAAATCAGAAGGAGAAGCAAACTGCTAAAAGCTGATAACCACTTTTTTTTGCAAACACTCCTTAAATCACTTTGATGAGCAAGGTGTGATTAATAATCCGTTGAGATGAGGGCATACCAAAAGGGGGTGGATGATGGGAGCGGGAGCCGCGAAAACGGGCTCGTTTCGAATGAGACTGGGAGGAGAACCGGCGGAAGGGTTGACCCTCGCGGCGGCGATAGGGCGGAATGCGGCGGCTGGTCTGGATAATTGGGCCGTGGGTGGAGTGAGAAGCCCGTTAATGGTCGACATTGCGCAATGGGCCAAATATTCCACTCACTTTATGAATAATCTATTAAAGAATAATTATAGTTGGACATATATGCATCCATGCATGCAGACACATAGGATAACGAAAGCGAAAGTTCGGATAACCATAGCTTCTACATTTGCAAGATCAGATAATTTCAATGTTGCAGGTTTTATTTTCGACCTCATTTTTGTAAGGAATTATCAATAGAAAAAATTGGAGAGTCAGAAATGAAACTGGAGGGCTTCAATCGAAGGGATTAAAGGAAATAATTAATTATTTGAATCTCTTAGCTATTGATATAGCCAATTATTGAGATCATCTATTCCATGGTGTTTCATCAAATACTCCTATAAATTTACATAAATTGTGTAAATGTAATTAATGGAGGCAAAATTTTAAAATCTAATAGATTTATAAATTATATATACAGGGTAAAATTCAAAATTGGTCCCGTAATTATAAGGGACTTGCAATTTTGGTCCCATCAAACCAAGTTTGCAATTTCGGTCCCACTAATTTTGAATTTTTCGCGATTTTGGTTCTATAAGTTTTAGTACCACACAATTTTAATCCTATAAGTTTCTAGTTGTTGCAATTTTGGTCACTATGGGCTATTTTTTACTTTCATAATACACAAAAAGCTCTTGTTTGTTCAAATGGCTTATTTTGCCAAGTCTTTGACAAGCACAAGAATTCGACAGTCTCATGTTCATTAAGACCTTTAAGAATAATTTATTATATTTATATAATTAACTTGTGGTGAGAGAATGTTCCAAACCATAATGGATCCCGAACGAATGTTCGAGATGCGTTCATTATAGGCATTGTCTTCAAATGTTGAAATAGATTAGCATGGAAAAAATATTACATTGGGATAACCAATATAATAACCCATTTTGTGCAAATGATCAAAGTTGTCACTTTAAAAAAGATATGAGACTATAATTCTTTAGTTTAAAAGATACGGGATGAAAATGCTTTTTAACCATAAAGATAAAATAATCAGACCAAAGCTATGCAACTTTATAAGTTACAGGACTAAAATTGCAAATGCCCATAACATATAGGACTAAATTTGCAATTTACCGTGTATATAAATTAATTTTATATAGACTTGATGGAGGACCTTCATGTGTTCCTCGCTATAATACTATATATTTACCGTGACACCCAAGAAAGTATATATATTTCCTTCTTTTTTTCTATTTTGTACTAAATTGTAGTAATTCTACTTGATACGCACAATTATAAGTGTCAACAAATTAAAACTTGTAGTACAAGGTTTAATGCATTGGGCTAAATTTACTAATGATGGTTACATGTTTCCTTTTGGAAGAAATTGTTTTTTCTTTCAAGAAGATTAATGGTATGTCATAATTGGGTTTTGGTTTGACTTTATATTAAGGCAATGACACGTTTTTGTCACAGAGTTATGATTTTTAAAAAATTAGGAAATATATATGGGGCCAAAAACCCACATGAGGGTCCCAGCTAGCCCTCATTCAATTATGTGGAGGAATGGCAGAGATCAATTTTGTGATGTTGAACGAATTTAAAATAGCAATGGTTTTGTAGCACATTTGTGGTGGAGAGGCAGTACATATGATGGATGAAGGATGATAAATAGATAAGGCCCTATCTCTAAAACTTGGTTCCAAAATTACATACCCAAAATCAGTGAATTCCAATATATTAGTACACTCTAGGAATTAACGACAGGGAAATTTAAGTATTGGTGTGTGAATATTTTCATTTTTTTAATGTATGGAATATTTTCATATGTTAATGTTATAAATTAATTAATAAAAAAATTTAATGTTATAAATGTTTCAATCTGCCATGCTCGAGGGGGGCTAGTTGACTGAAAATTTAAATTCCACTGGTAGAGCATTGATTAATAAATAAAACATAGATGAAAATCTTCTCAACATAAATGAAAATCTTCTCGACATAATTAATAGATACTTACATTTGATTCCTTAGTTATGGCGGCACCATATCTCCTATTCCACTATATATTTCACTTGCTTAAACGAATGACATGTGTCTATATGATAAATATGTGTTATTAATTGTTTAGCTGCATTTACACATTTCATTCATTTAAGCAAGTGGAACAGAAAGTAGAATAGGAAATCTCAACCCCGTTATGGCTCAAGATCACCTCGATCCATGGTACACAGAGAAGATAAATGGGACATTATTTGCTATTAACCGCTGGTAGCTAGGCAGTCCCAACTTCTTCACCAAATCAATGAATACAGAGAAAGAAGAGGATTTTTACCAACGGGCATCTCCAAAACTCCGCCTGCATATAGACATATCTCCTACTTAACTCCGCCTGCATATAGGCGTGTTCAACCTGCATATATGTAGCTAGTGATCCCAAGCTCGGATAAAAGAGGTGAATTGTGTTCGACTGACAGCCATCATAAAACTCTTGTCATCTGTCCATGATATGGATGTTGGAGATTAATCTTAATTAGGCCAATCCTCAAAACCAGGTTTCATCTTGTGATAGAACAACAAGCTTCAAAGAGAAATCAAAACTTGCTGTGGGAGTGGTTAAATGAAATTAATACAAAATGTATAGTTGAAAAGAAATGAAGGGGTCATGTATATATTTCAAGGCCACTTGAGCGGGTTCATCATGAGCACATCATTTTGCCATTATGTAGACATTATTATATCCATGAAAACTTAGGACACCCCAATTAAGTTACCTATAATGTCGCAATGTCCACATTACATCGCTACGACACTTTTCAATAACGCTAAGCTATAAGATTTCAAAGACCACCTCGAAACGGGTTGGGTATGATCGATTCGAACAGGTCACTTAGGGTCTCTTCGGGTACTTAAAGATAAACAAATCTTTGGACTCGTTGAGTGGCCACAAGCTAAAATCCTCCGGTACTTAAGTTAGTTCGGGTCGTGGAAATGTGACAACAAAGAGTACAATAAAAGTAAATAATAGTTACCTTTGAGAACAATGATCGCTCACTTGATTATATATTTATATGAATATAATATATAGATGTCCTCTTCTCAAGACTACACATGCCATTAATCAACGGCTTAAAATGATCCGGGTCAGATAGGGTCAGATGAGGATCTGTGCAAAAAAAGACGCGGTCCCAATAACTTAGCCATTTGGGCATTCTGTGAGGGTAATTTAGTAATTTCTTGTTAGGTATATCAAATTGCAGTTTGGATTATACCACATCAGCATATTGTTTGAATCATTTAGTGTTTTTACATTTTAATTTGCTATTCAATTTGCATCTTTATATAAGGTTTTTTTGGGTCAAGTTTTATTTTACACGAGAAATACTTCCCTTCCTAGACGAACAAAGGAATAGGAATTTGCGGATGAGCTTAATCTGTGAGATGATACATTGTTGACATAGGTTGTAGAGTATCACATAAGCAGCTTTAGTAGGAGACAGTTTCACATCCACATGAAATATTCGGAAAATGAAGTAGAATATCGTAATTAAACTAAAAAAAGTAGGAGTAACAATGGGGCGGGACGAGTATCTAAAGACCCGCCCCCCGCTCCCTAGAATGGGACAGAACGTTCCGTCCTTACCTGAATTAAATAAAATTAAGTACAACAAATTAAAAAAGAGAAAAAATATATACATTTATAATATATTCATTATAAAAGTTGTCATTATCAATTTATAAATCCGAGATATAATTAGGGCTGCAAAAGAGCTGAACAGGCAAACAGGAACATGCTCGAGTGCGGTTGGTTTTATTTTTGGATCGGCTCGAGTTCAATACAAGCTTCCACAATATTGAGTTCGAGCTCGGCTCGTATAAAAATTATTTGGTTCGCGAATAGTTCAAGCTTGGCTCGTAAAAAGCTCGTTTAATATATTTAACGAGCTTAGCTCGAGTTCGGTAAAAGGCTCGTTTAAGCTTAAATGGGCTTAGCTCGAGCTCTGCTCGTAAAAGGCTTGTTTAAGCTTTAATGAGCCGAGCTCGAACTCGGCTCGTAAAAGGCTCATTATATGCTCGAGATCGAATTCGAGCTCGTCAAAGCAAACTCGAGCTCGTTAAAGATCGAGTTCAAGTTCGTTAAAGCTTAAATGTATGCGAAATTGTCCTTATTCCTTAATCAAATTTCATATTAAGACTAAATCACATATAGTAGCAATACAAAAATAGAAATCAAATGCACAAGAGATAGCTGAAAATTTAAATATTACTAAAAAAACAAACTATAATGAAATTACCATAAATTTTTAATCATATTTAACTAATATTTTGGATAATTATTAATAATATTTAATATTTTAAATTTTATACGCGATCTTGTAAGTCCCAAGTGGTGTAAGTGTTAAGTCTAGAGGGGAGGTTGAACAAACTTAACAAATTTTTCGATTTTGATCTTAAATGAGAGATTTTACACGAGTAAACAACTTAATCCTCTAAGACAGCTAGGTTCAACCTTAACAGGAGAGTTAACCACTCAATGCGATTTCGATTGAAGTTTGTTGATAGAGTAACTCAGCTGAGTGAAGTGAGCTCTTTTAAAACTACTGACTTACTTGGTTTTTACAATGTAAGTCTTACACCCTTTTTGTGAAATGGTTTTATAACACTTGTTTTGATTAAGTTATTATCAGTTGAGTCAAGCAAATATAAATCAGCAGAATAAAATATGAAGAATTTAAAGTGATGAAATTAGAAAGACACAAGGCAATTTATAGTGGTTCGAGGATGGAGTAATTCCTCTACTCTACTCTTCTCCAACTCCTGGAGGTAATCCACTAATACAATAACTGTTAAAAAATAGATACAATGGTCCAGATAAGCCTTGATCACACAACTATCTCTACTCCTGGGACTCAGCTTCTTCGTAAGACGGTTGTCTCACTACTTCAGCTCCTTCAAACCCTTCAAACTTGATCACCTAGCCTTCCTATGGTTCAAGGAAGGTTATAACTTGAACCTCACTACACTTCCTTCACTCTGTGAATGTGCATGTCTCTTTGTTCTTGAAAACAAATTTTCCTCTTCAACTGGTTGAAGTTTTCTTCATTCACTATATGTGTTGGATAGATTCACTTCGAATATAGGCTTGAGGATTTGAATAAATAGCTTGAGTGTGTTTTTGCTTGCTTGCTCAGATTGCTTGAATGTTTTGTTTGCATTTGGTACCCTCTCACAAATGTTCCTCGGCCTTTTCTAATGTGTTTCAAAAGTGTCCGTTGAATAGATAGACATTTTTCAAATTTCACTTCTTGATCGTTGGCTTGTCTTGTTGTGCAACATTTGATGTTGACCCTTCCTTAATTTAATGTTCCGCAGTCGCTGAAACTCGCAGGTTTTTCGCGAACATCTCATTGGTTCCCAACTACTTGCACTCTTTGTGAAGACACATTTAAGGTTGCGGTATGTCCCTTGCCATTTTAGGTAAGTTCTTGACTTTTCATTCCAACGAGCTTCTTGACTTTCTTCGAGTCCTTAGGATGCTTTACCCATTTATTAAGTCTTCTCCATACATCTATGAATGACTCGAGTTGTTAGTCCATCACGATGCACACAACTTTTGTTCTTGACCGAATCTCTTCTTCGATACTCAGCTGCAACTCAGTTGATTCTTCATTGCATCCTTCAGCCAACTTCTGCGATCTTCAACTTGGTTGCTTCCTTACTCAGCTTATCTTCACTATCTATTACATAGTTGAATTACAACAAAAAATGAGATGCCAACTTTTTAATCTAAGTTTTACATGCATCATCAAAATCTATACAAATAAATTTCCCAAAATTTTTTCCCTTTTTTATGATGCCAAAACTTAAAATAAAAATACAACATAAAGTGCTAAAAAGAATGATTGATACAATGTTACATTTTATTGAACACATCATTCTGCACTTACACGTACTTACAATATTTTTTGTGTATTTTCAAGAATGTAAAATTACAACAAAATTTTGCAGCTATGTCATCGCCTCTGCTGCTTCCTTCTTCTTTCTTCATCCTCGTCTCACCTACGGCGATCATCATCATCCTTCTTCCTCTTCGCCTCAGCTTTTTCCTCTTTCTCCTTTCATAATCTCTCTTCAATCTATCATCAGATTCTCTCTCTCGCCTTGCATTTTTTTCTCCATTCTTCTCGAAGTTCATCTACACGTAAAGTAGCTTCATTGTTATCAAATTCTCTGTAGCCAAGCTAGTATTCAGTGTTCCTTTTATTGGGATCTACATACATAACATTCTTAGGTCTTCTTGGTGGAGAGCTTCTACCTCTCCTACCAGACATGTCTTTTCGAGCCAAAAGACATGTTCTCTCCATACGGGCACCTTGATGCCTATAAATACAAGGCCCCTACAGATGAAAATGGACACGAAATAATTAGCCTAATAATCGAGTCATTGCATCTGCATATTGACATCATTCCCGTTCAAAGCTTGAACGCCTTAAACACTTTACGTTCGTTGTACTTTCGACTTTTGCAATGTGTTGCTAAGTCGAAATAGATAAAAGTCATTTTATCTTAGGGACGAGCGCGGGAATCGTAAGCACTTCGAATATGGGGTTTTTTGTCTTGCAGAGAATGTATCGAATACAGGTCTTGACTAGCCTAAATATCCTAAACACTTAGCCATTTCTCGAAAACAGTAAACCACCCTACCAACAATTGCAAGACAAAAATTTTTGTTTCTATTTTCAAGACGATGGCATCCATTTCCTTCACTCCATTGGCTGTTGCTCCTGATCATGGCGAAAAGCTGGCCAAGTTCTCCGGCATTGACGTTAAATGCTGACAACTAAAGATGTTGTTTCATCTCACTACGCTGGGTCTGTCCCGTTTCCTGAAGGAGGACCCCCTACCGTTGACGATGAAGAATCTGACAATCAATGGAGAATCGCTATAGATGCTTGGCATAACAGCGATTTTCTCTGCCGGAACTACATTTTGAATGGGCTAGACGACACCCTCTATAACGTCTATAGTTCGTTCAAAATATCTAAAGAGTTGTGGGGCTCTTTGGAGAAAAAAGACAAGATAGAAGATGCCGGCACAAAGAAATTTATTGTCGGCAAATTTCTAGATTACAAGATGGTTGACACCAAACCGGTGATCAGCCAAGTCCAAGAGATTCAGATCATACTTCACGACTTAGTGTTTGAAGGGATGATTCTGAACGAGTCTTTCCAAGTGGCTGCAATAATCGAAAAATTGTTGCCATTGTAGAAGGATTTCAAAAATTACCTCAAGCACAAGCGCAAAGAAATGGGGCTTCAGGATCTGATTGTTCGGATTCGCATTGAGGAAGACAACCGAAAATCCGAAGTGAAGTCCAGTAAGTCTGGAATGGAGGCCAAGGCCAATCTTGCTGAATCAAGCACTAGCAAGAAACGGAAGCATTCCAGAAAAGACAAGGGAAAGGCCAAGAAATTCAAGGGGAATTGCTACAACTGTGGCAAACAGAACCACATGGCCAAGGATTTCCGACACTTGAAAAAGGGCAATCAAAGTGGCAACCAACAAGTCAATGTGATGGAGGACAAGTCTGTTCCAATAGACATGTCGGAGCTCGATCTCACCGTCATTGTATTTGAAGCCAATATGGTGGATAACCCAAGGCAATGGTGGATAGATACCAGGGTTACTTGTCACATTTGTGCCGACAAGGAGATGTTCTCTTCCTACACTCCGATAAATGGAAGAAAGCTTTTCATGGGAAACTCGACTTCCAACATCATGGGGCTTGACAAGGTTGTGCTCAAGATGACTTAGAAAAGGAGCTTACGCTTGTGGATGTCTTTGCATGGCCCGGATATCGCAAGAATTTGGTTTTCGATCCTTTGCTTAGTAAGACCGAGTTTAGAGTAGTGTTTGAGTCCGACAAGTTTGTAATGACCAAGAATGGTCAGTTTCTTTGTAAGGGCTACCTTGATAAATGGCTCTTTAAGATGTATGTAATGTCTGTTTCCGCCAAGAGGCGAAGAATAAAAATATTACTTCTATTTACTTATTGGATTGTTCTAATTTATGGCATGATAGATTATGACACGTAAACTTCAACACAATTAAAAGGTTAGTGAATCTGGAATTAATACCTACATTTAAAATCAATTCATAAGACAAATGCAAAATTTGTGTTGAAGCAAAATTGGTCAAAGCACCGTTTCATTTGGTAACGAGAAGTACTAAAGCAATCGAGTTAATTCATACAGCTGTGTGTGATTTAAAACTTGTGCAAACTCGAGGTGGGAAAAAGTACTTTATAAAATTTATTGACGATTGCACAAGATATTGTTATGTATATCTTTTGAAAAGCAAAGATGAAGCTTTAGTAGCTTTTAAAACTTATAAGAATGAAGATGAAAATCATTTTAATTTAAAAATTAAGATGATCCGAAGTGATAGAGGTGGAGAGTATGTTGCTCCGTTTGAAGAATTCTGCTCGGAAACGGGTATAATTCATTAAACAACAGCTCCATACTCACCTCAATCAAATGGTGTAGCAGAACGTAAAAATCGTACTCTTAAGGAGTTGATGAATGCGATGTTGATAGGTTCTGGCTTACCCCAAAACTTGTGGGGGGAAGCCATACATTCTGCAAACTACATTCTTAATAAGTTCCCACACAAAGGTAAAAATGAAACTCCGTATGAGATATGGAAAGGACGTAAACCATCATACAAATACCTTAAAGTGTAGGGGTGTTTGGATAAAGTCGAAGTACCTAAGCCTAAACAAGTTAGAATCGGTCCGAAGACGATCGATTGCGTTTTCACTGGATATGCTAACAATAGTGGTGCATATCGCTTTTTAGTGCACAAATCAACTATTCCTGATATAAATGAAGGTATGATCATTAAATTAAGGAATGATGCATTCTTCGAGAATATCTTTTCGAATAAAGAAAGGAAAGAAAAATGTTCAAGTAAACGACCTTATGAAACTGCAAGGTTACCTCAAAGTGATGATGAAGAGGAACCAACACGCAGTAAAAGGACAAAACTAGCTAAGTCTTTTGGTCCTAATTTTCAAACTTATATGTTAAAAAATGAACCAAGAACTATTCAAGAAGCTTTGTCTAGTCCAGGAGCTCCTCTCTGGAAAGAAGCTATCAATAATGAAATAGATTCCATCATGCAAAATAAAACTTGGGAGTTAGTCGATCTCCCACCGGGTTACAAATGTTTGGGATGCAAGTGGATCTTTAAAAGGAAGTGTAAAGCAGATGGATCTATAGATAAGTACAAAGCCCATTTGGTATCTAAAGGGTTTAAACAAAAGGAGGGATATGATTTTTTCGATACATATTCTTCTGTTACGAGGATCACGTCTATACGTGTTCTCATTGCTATTGCAGCTTTGCATAACCTTGAGATATATCAAATGGACGTGAAAACTGCCTTCTTGAATGGTGAACTTGAACAGGAGATTTATATGGAACAACCCGAGGGGTTCGTTGCACCCGGTCAAGAGCGAAAGGTTTGTAAACTTGTTAAGTTACTTTATAGACTAAAACAAGCACCTAAGCAATGGCATGAAAAGTTTGACTCGACTATGAAGTCAAACGGTTTCAAGATCAACGAATGTGACAAGTGTGTCTACATTAAAGGTACTACAAATGATTATGTCATAGTATGCCTTTATGTGATGATATGTTGATTATGGGTAGTAGTCATGATTTAATCATGAATACTAAGAACATGTTAAAGAATAACTTTGCCATGAAAGATATGGGATTATCTGATGTTATATTAGGGATTAAACTCTCTAGAACTTCAGATGGAATTGTCTTGTCCCAATCCCATTATGTCAAAAGCATACTTAGAAAGTTTAATGCTTTTGACAGTCCTCCGGCTAAGACACCTGTAGATCAGAGTCTACACTTGGTCAAGAATAGAGGAGAACCAGTTTCTCAGTTGGAATATGCAAGGGTAATTGGCAGTCTGATTTACTTAACGAATTGTCCATGTCCAGACATTGCATATTCAGTGAGTAAGCTAAGTAGGTTCATAAGTAACCTGAGTACGGATCACTGGAAATCCGTGACAAGGGTACTTAGATACTTAAAGTATACCGTGAACTATTGAATACTTTATACGAGATATCCAGCAGTATTAGAAGGATACTGTGATGCCAATTGGATATCAGACACAAAAGACTCCAAGTCCACAAGTGAATATGTTTTCACAATAGGTGGATGAGCGGTGTCGTGGAAGTCTTCTAAGCAGACGTGAATAGCTCGATCCACTATGGAATCCGAGTTCATTGCTTTAGATAAAGCTGGAGAAGAAGAAGAATGGCTTAGAAACTTCTCAGAGGATATTCCTTGTTGGAATAAGTCGGTGCCTGCTATTTTGATACATTGTGATAATCAATCAGCAATTGGAAAGGCACAAAGTAGTATGTATAATGGTAAGTATAGACATATTCGTCAAAGACATAATACCATTAGATAGCTGATTTCGAATGGGGTTATTTCGGTTGACTACGTGAAGTCAAAGGAAAACCTTGCGGATCCGCTTATAAAAGGCATAAATCGAGATCAATTGTATAAACTATTAAGGGGAATGGGTTTAAATCGACAAAATAAAGAATGTTCATAGCGGTAACCCAACCTTGTGAAATGGAGATCCCAAGACCTTGGTTCAACGGGACAACTAAGTTATGAATGTTCAGCTGAACACTTGGAAAATGTGTTAGCTCATTCCCGAAACTTCCAAGTGAAATAGAAACCTACTGAATGTGGTGAGGTTAAGTTTAAGACTTTTAATGATTCATATACCGAAAGGTGGGGTATGACAGAATACTCTTCAAAAGAAGATCACCTATATAAGTGAGAAGTAATGGCTGCTTCAAAGAAACACTTATGAATCTAAGATATGGTCCAATACCGAAATAGACATAACGTGAGAACAATAAGTGTTAGAATTGTTATTGTGTAAAAACTGTTGTCTCGGTTTACATAAACAACTGAGTAGTTCAAGACATCGCATCATTAAGCAGCCTGTAAATCCGATAGTATTTTACTAAGGAAGGTTCAAAGCCACAAGCTACCTATTTAGATGCAATAACAGTTTGTTGAGACTTTCAAGTTTAATCGCATACAAGCATGCATTAATTTCATTCATGTGGGGGATTGTTGGAATTTGGTTGTGAAAAAATGGGTGTTGACCCAATTTTGACCAAATATTTAAGTGGTTTCCATTAGTGAAAAATAGAATTAAATTATCTGTAAAAATTCTACTAAGTGAGTAGATGAGAATAACATTTGGAATTTCTCAAAACCAATTCCGGGTGAATGAGAAATTAATGCTAGAAGTTAGCCACTTAAAACTAGAAAATTGTATGGAAAATAGAAAATGTGGGGAAGGAGAAATGCTCCATCCCACATAGAGTAGATAGCCAAAGTTTGCTCAATTAATAAATCCCAAGTTGGACAATTGGGTTTGGGACTTTGGGGCGCCAAAATTTTTAAAGGGGTGAGGACTTACATGCTTGTGGGTTTGGTTCAAAACACATGCGCGTTGCCTTCCACCACCGGGTACTGGCTGTTGGTGGCCACCCTCACTTGGGTCCAAGTCCAAGTCAGTCGGGGTGGGCCTGGGCTTGAGCTTCAAGGCCGTTATACTTTTGGACCAAATTTATTTAAAACTTTTTTAAAATAAAAAATAATTAATTAAAATCCAACTGGGGTACGCAACTATGCGTGGAGCACACCTTCAAGACAATGAGCATAATTAAACGCGCGTGCAGGTGTGCGCGGACGCACACGTTTTGAACTGATGCACCTGTTCGAGCTACCAGGTGCATTTTTTTTTTAGACATGTCTTTTCGAGCCAAAAGACAAGTTCTTTCCATCCGGGCACCTTGATACCTATAAATACAAGGCCCTGCGCAGATGAAAAATGATACCTAAATAATCACTAATAATCGAGTCATTGCATCTGCATATTGGCATCCTTCCTGTTTAAAGCTTGAAAGCCTTAAACACTTTACGTTCGCTGTAGTTTTGACTTTTGCAAAGTGCTGCTAAGTCAAAACAGATAAAAGTCGTTATATCTTAGGGACGAGCGCCGAAACTGTAAGCACTTTGAATACGGGGCATTTTCGTCTTGCGGAGACTGTATCGAATACAGACCTTGACTAACCTACATATCCTAAACACTTAGCCATTTCTCAAAAACAGTCAACCACCCTACCAACAATCGCAAGACGAAAATTTCTGTTTCTGTTTTCAAGGCGATGGCATCCACTCCATTGGCTGCTGCTCCCGCTCACAATTTTATTGAGCAACAAATCATAAATTCATAAAGCATAAAGAAAACAGAACTGGAGAAAAATCTGCTAGATTACAAGCATAAAATTTAAATGCCTAAGAATTAGCATAAAAATAGTCAAAATCCTAAAAAATAGCAACAACTATGACTTATTCAACTTCATGAGTCATTTTTTTAGCATTGACTAAGTGAATTCATTAAGATAAGGGCATCATTTGTGAGTATAATCTTTTACCCTATAATTTGACTTACATGATTATTTAATTCATGCCTCTAGAATTGCTTATTATTTGGTTGTATTGATTATCAACTTCATGTGTTAGTGAATTATATGATTCCTTTTGGTGATATTGAGATGAGACTGAGACATAAGTGTAACACAAATGTTTTATTGTCTGTGAGTTAACAAACAAGAAAAATAGTACAAATTGAATTTATATAAATAAAAAAAATATCAAAAGGTTACAATCTCTAAATAATCCTCTGATTCTTCTCTTCAAGAATATAATATCTGGAATTTGATAATTCGGGGATGAACTCTTCAACTTGATCTTCTCCAAACTTGAACTTGAATTTGAATAACGTTAATTCGAGGGCTTGAAGCTTAATCTCGAATCAAACGTGGAATATTCAATGATATTTGATTTTTAAACTTGAGACATTCTTGGTGGATTTAACTCTTTGATCTTCCTCCAAGATATTTGACTTCAATAACGTTAACTGGAGGGCTTGAAAGCTTATTCCCGAATCAAACACCGTGATTTGAGTGGACTCCGCGTTGAACGCCTTGAATTTCGCCTTGAACACCATGGATCTTGAATTTGTTCTTCTTGACTTGAGAGAATTTCCTCCACCGCCTTCTTTCTTGGATTTCTTTTCTTTGAATTGTGATTTAATTCCTTGAGAATGACCCCTATTTATACTTGTAGGAGATGGTTTTTTGGATAACTCATATGGTGAAGACTTCGATTTTATTGGTTCTTCAAGATTTAATATTATCTCTTTAATCACAAATTGTGATAATTATCAAAAGAGATAATAATTATCCATAATATATCACAATAAATCTTGTCTTCAAGAATTTGACATTTGAAATTATCGATTGGCCACATTTTTTATATGCCTATAAATGCCCCCTCAAGACTTGTTCACATGCATTTATTTCAACGAATGCTAAAGTGAATGAGTCTCGAATTCTTTCATCCGATGATTTACTCACAATATTTCGCTTGACTTAGAACATAGAGATAGTTTTAACTCATATCAAGGAGTTCTAGAATTTATAGAAAGTTTATTCTCATATCAAGGAGTCTTCATTTGAACTTGGGATATATTGATAATTTATACTTGTATCAAGGAGTACACATTTGAACTTGGGATATATTGATAGTTTACACTCGTATCAAGGAGTTTTATTCTGAATTTTTAAAATATATTGATAGTTTATATTCATACCAAGGAGTAGACATTTGAACTTGTAATATATTGATAGTTTATACTCATATCAAGGAGTCTTGATTTGGATTTGGGATATATTGATAGTTTATACTCGTATCAAGGAGTAATCATTTGAATTGAGACATATTGATAGTTAACACTCGTATCAATGAGTATTCATTTGAATTCGAGACACATTGATAGTTTATACTCGTATCAAGGAGTAATCATTTGAATTGAGACATATTGATAGTTTATACTCGTATCAAGGAGTATTATTTGAACTTGAGATATGGACCTTTTATACTCATGTCAAGGAGTGTCATTGATAGTTTAGGCTCTTATCAAGGAGCACATGAGAATAATTTATTTGACATATTTAGATGGTTTATGCTCGCATCTAGGAGCGTGAAGATGACTCCACTTCTTCTTCCTCATCATCACTGACATCACTTGGGCATTCTTGTTGGTCAAAGTTTAAACTTATCTCAATGGTATGTGCTCGAGTTGCTAATTCTTCAAAGGTTTTCGGCTTTATTCTTTGAAGTATGTAGCATAGGCTCCAATGCATTCCTTGGATGCACATTTCAATTGCTGAGGCCTCTGACAATTGATCTTTGCAGTTAAGACTTAAGTCCCTCCAACGATTGATGTAGTCAATGACAGACTCTTCCCTCCGCTGACATGAATTTGAGAGTTCAATCATGCTAACAGTTCATCGTGTGCTATAGAAACGGTTGAGAAACTCTTGTTCCAACTACTCCCAAGCGTCAATTGAGTTTCCCCCAAGTCGGTGTACTAATAAAATGCAATTCCCTTCAAGGATCGGACGAATTGCTTTACTAAGTGATCTCCATAAGTCCCGACATCATTGCACGTTTCAATAAAGTGAGCCACATGCTGCTTTGGATTGCCATTGCAATCAAATTGTTGGAACTTTGGAGATTGATAACCATCAGACATCTTCAAATTGTCAATTCTCTGTATGTATGGCTTGGTGTAAGTTAGGGATGACTTGGAGCTTCCATCAAACTTGTCTTTAATAGTCTCTATAATGAAATCCTTGAGTTGGTCCACTGGAATCAGGCCATCAGATGAGACTTACAACTTCTTAGCGGGAGACTTCTCTTTTTCATTTGGTAGTTGCTTCGTGGACGTTTCAACCTCATCTTGAGGTTCAACTTGTTTGCCCATCATGTGACCTGAATCAATGTTATCTACTTTGTCCATCAACTTCATGGTTTAAGAGTCTCGGCCTTGAACATGTCTTGTGAGTCCATCTACAGCTCTCGTCAAACTTGAAAGTTGATCTTCGAATGAAGTAGCTTGGACCACCATGACTGCTGTAGTTTCAAAGGTTGAGTTTGTAGAATGTGTGTGTATGTCGAGAGGGCCCAACGATTCTTTATTTGCAGCTCCGTATTTGCCACCTTATTTCTATTCCCCTCCGTTTGTTGGAGAAGTGAATTCATAGTTCAATGACTCGCCATCTTTCCTTGCCCCCTTATGCTTGTATATTCGAGCAGTGACTTCGTAGTTCGGCATTGAAAGGTCAACATGTGTGGACTTGAAATGGTTGGCCAACTTCGTTGATATTTAAACTTGATTTGAACAAAAGAGATGAGAGGTAGATATTGTCCCACCGGGCGTGCCAAAAATTTGTAACACAAATTTTTTATTGTCTGCGAGTTAACAAACAAGAAAAATAGTAAAAAATGAATTTATATAAATAAAAAAATATCAAAAGGTTACAATCTATAAATAATCATCTGATTCTTCTCTTCAAGAATATAATATCTGGAATTTGATAATTCGGAGATGAACTCTTCAGCTTGATCTTCTCCAAACTTGAACTTGAATTTGAATAATGTTAATTCAAGGGCTTGAAGCTTAATCTCGAATCAAACGTGGAATATTCAATGATATTTGACTTTTAAACTTGAGACATTCTTGGTGGATTTGACTCTTTGATCTTTCTCCAAGATAGATTTGACTTCAATAATGTTAACTCGAGGGCTTGAAAGCTTATTCCCGAATCAAATGCCGTAATTTGAGTGGACTCCGGATGAACGCCTTGAATTTTGCCTTGAACACCGTGGATCTTGAATTTGTTCTTCTTGACTTGAGAGAATTTCCTCCACCGCCTTCTTGCTTGGATTTCTTCTCTTTGAATTGTGATTTAATTCCTTGAGAATGACCCATGTTTATACTTGTAGGAGATGGTTTTTTGGATAACTCATATGGTGAAGACTTTGATTTTATTGGTCCTTCAAGATTTAACATTATCTCTTTAATCACAAATTGTGATAATTATCAAAAGAGATAATAATTATCCATAATATATCACGATAAATCTTGCTCTTCAAGAATTTGACATTTGCAATTATCGATTGGCCAAATTTTTTATATGCCTACAATAAGATCTCTATTGATCAAGACATTTACATGGAATTGAGATATGTGATCTCTATTGATGTTATTGATATAAAAATGTGATATATGATTACGTAAAAATGCATTCATCGAGATTAATGAATTTCACATGATATTTATAATAACCTTGAATCACGTGTTATGAAATTACATATAACCAGAAATCTTGGATGATAGAGTACCATACGGCCACCCCCAGTTCACTGAACCCATACTTGTATTATGAATTACAGAGTGACATGACCATCTTCATGATCACGATCTATTCTTGGCTTTAGATGGCCCATAACAGTAAAAGAATATGATGAGGCACATGCATTTATGTGTTTACTGAATGATATGAGCAGGGGGTGTGAAATGGTTGTTGATGATGTGCATATGTGATGTTAAATAACTCGTTATTGGATTATACTTGGTGAGCCTGCAACTCACCAAATGCAATGTTGTCAATTTTTAGTTGTTGTGGGTAAAAGTTGTTCTGTTGAGTTGTTGATAGAAGTTTGGAGGATGGTTCAAATGTCACCCGGCTGGATTCTGATCGTTCCCCTTAGCTCATTGCCTCCAAATTAACATGCAATTGGCGCCAATTTAGATGAAATTTTTTTAAGGGAAGTTTACATACAATCTTGCCAACAATGATATGTATATTATGTAATATAACGAAATATTTACATAAATAATTTTAATAATAATTTTTAATTTATAATATTAGTATGTATTTGAGACTTATAAATAACTTTTATTTAAGTTTCAGAGTTCTATATATGTAACTTTAAAATTTTAATTAAAGGTAATTTTGTAATACCTCGTATTTTTGTACGTGCAATAATCAATTATGTGATTAATAATATTGAATAATTCATTCATTTGATGCTGAGAATTCTCGTGATTGTTATTCATAATATTGGCATATTTTGTGATAGTTTAATCGTGTTATGTGAAATTCAAAACAATTTTGTTATTCGAATTTTGACATCAAGTCAATTTATCATGTGAAAATGTATTCTCAATTTTTAGATATAATTAAAATGATTTCTATATGTATTCTCGCCACACCCGCCCCGACCCATACCAGTTTCTAGTGGGTAAGACCCGTTAGACCCACTAGACCCGCCAACTTTATATATTTGGCCAAAATTGTAAGATTTTTACTCAAAATAGTGCACTCAAAACTTATGATATTTATATAATTTTGTAGATATTATGTGAATTATGAAACAAACACCAACATATATGAATCAAGAGTTCTTGAACAACAATATATTCACTCTATATATAAAACTAATAAAAATAAAAATAAAAATAAAATCAAAAAATATATATGTGGGTCGGGTACTACCATACCCGGTACCTGACCCATACCCGTCCGGGTCTAAAAAATCAATACCCGTTTCATATTTAGGATCCGTCTCATGGACAATGTCCATGAGACCGTTTCATACAATTTTTTTTGATAATCCAGATATCCAGGTTTTTACACCTGACTAATCCTGGACCTGCTAGTATCAGAGGCCCCTTGACCCAGCAGGATGTAAATCGAGGGATGTGCCCAAGTGGCAGATTTCTAAGGGAGAGAGCCAACAGGATTCGCCTCCCAGAACACCCCACAATATTTCAGTGAAAATCTGCTCCACACGGGATTCGAACCTGCGTCGCCGGAGGAATTTACCCCACATCACCTTAGCCCTTACCACTTGGCTATGCCCCTGGGGGAAAAACTTTGGAGGGTAAACTTTTTATACTAGCCAGCCCCACCGGCACTGCGGTCCCCACCACAAGAAACCCCAACTCCGGCTTGGCCCTACGGATTAGTATACACCGCTTGGCCCTACGCGTATGGAGGGATTTTTTGAGAGGCATGGTTCTAGTAAATATCATTTGGAGAGATTCGAACCCAGGACCTAATGGTGCCAGGCAAGATCCTTTGACCAGCTGAGCTGGCTCCAATTGATTCCATACAAGTTTTTGTCACACTTTAATGCGTATTTTACATGACCAAAATTTGGATTTAGTCGCCAACTCGCTATAGTATATTCAACAAGAAAACAATGAGAAAATATAGTTTTATATTTGAAACCTATATATTTCTCGGAGAAAAATTCATTTTTGGTCCCACTAAAATGAGGACCTGATGATTTTAGTCTCATTGTTCTCACTTTTAGTCCCAAATCGATATTTTTCACCAAAAATAGTCCACTAGGACACGAAAACTGAAAATGTGGTATTTCTCCATTAAAAAATTAACGGAAACCGTTAATGATGACAAAAAGGTCCCATAGGACACTAAAGTTACATTTTTAACCAAAAATGGTCCCATTATTCTTTTATTCATTAAATTTAATATTATTGATGAAAAAAATTATTTTAAATTTTATATTTTTAGTTATTTATTTAAATTAATATTGTGAATGTCCCACTTGGAAACTAAAAAAATCTCGGTCCTTAAAATATTTTTCTAAAAAATATATTTTTCCAATGCTTTTTATTTCACTAAAATAAATTATCTTACTCAAAATATTTTAAAAAAATAATTTTTATAATTTGTAATATAAAAAAATTACGATGTTAAATAATTTCATAAATTTCAAATATAGGAATTATTTTTAAAATATTTAGAAAAATACTATTAAAAATATTTTAGTATAGTTAAATTATAAATAGATAAATATTATCAAATTCATAGTTGACATAAAAAGACAGTTAGCCTAGCTCACAATTTTTTTTTTATTTTCAAATATTTTATTTTATTATTTATGCTTTTAAATTAAACTTTATATTTTCTCAAAAAAAAGAGTCAAACTTTACATATATATATATATACACATATATGCATTGGGTTATATGAAAATATTTAGAGAGACAAATAACTTTTATATATAAATATATAATATATAGATATATGTACTACATAACATAAAATTTTGAAGCGGGCGATGGCCCCCTCTAGCCCTTCTCTCGATTCGTCCCTACTAATGGATCTATCCGACCTACGGACCCAGCGGCCCAACGACCCAGTGACCCAGCAGAATACTATACTTTTTATAGGACCTCCTAGTACTTATCAGTTGGACTACTAATACTCTTTATTAGAAAAACTAATACTTTTCAGGGGAATCATTGAACACCTTTCATAGGAAAATTAATATTTTTTCGGGGAAACTACTAATATGTTTCACGGGGACTACTAATACTTCTGACAAAAAAAACTAATACATTTGAATGTGGTTATTAAATATTTTCAAGTGAACTACGTAATAATACTTTCCAGATGGACTACTAATTTTTCAGATGAAAACTAATACTTTTCAGCGCTCTTGTGATATTATATCAATGTCCAATAATACAAAAACTAATACTTTCAAGTGAACTACGTACTAATACTTTTCAGATGTATTGCTAATACTTTTTTGAGGGACTACTAATACTGATCTCTACTAATAAAATAAATAACACCAGTTCAGTTTTTGGGATTAGTCTAACGGATTTTGACACGTTAGACCGTGTGATATGAATTTTCTTTTAAATATATATATATACACACATATATATATATCACACGTAATAATTACATTTTTATCATCAATACCAAAAACACGGAGGCATAGCCCCACTATGCAGCCCCAGAACCGGTCCTCTATTGAGGCCAATGAGGTCGTTGCCCCGGGCGCCGGAGCGAAATTCGGCTGACCTATTTCATAATTATATAAAATTACAATATAAATAAAACATTGTGTTATGTATTACAAATATATAAATAATAATATAATTATAAATTTGTATTTTGTAAGAATATTTATTAAGAGATTACTGAATTTAAATTTGTGACTTATTAACTTAGGTACGATGAAAGAGTTTGGAGCTAAAGAAAAAAAAGACAGAGAAAAAAAATGCACTAATTAAATGTCAAACAAATATATATCGATATTTCTTTTTCTTTGTCGGTTAAGTTTGGGGGTTATCGCGAAAATCTTACAGCAAGCGTACGGTGTCAAGTTTTAGTATAGGTTTTGAAAGTAGGGTTATCGTCTCCACAGGGATTGTTATCGAATTTTATACTAAGTACTATAATTAAAATAGTTTAATTCTATCTAGAAATCGGAAAGAGATAGATTTTTATTAAACTAAAAATAAACTAAAAATAAGCAACTAATTGGTTCAGACAATTAATCAAACACTTGAGAAATGAATTCTAGAGGGTTGATTTCACCTAGTTATCCCCTATGTTTTCAATCCAGTTTATTAATCACAAATTATTAATCTATAAGCCAATATTCCTACCGTTTATCACTTCCTCTCTCGAGTACCAAGTGATTCTAGGTTCCAATTTCTGATTTCGATATCTCTATAAAAATCATAAATTAAACCCTAATGCGCTCAATGAATATTCTATCATAGGCTTCAAAAGATTCATAAATCTCTCGATTCTATGAAACCCTAGGTTGTGCTATTCTATGGCCAGGCGTTCAATTACCTCTCTCGAGCGCCAAATCAAACACGCCAAACAATCTAAATTATTGATCAGATAATCCAGATGCAATCAAATCAAATAGCACAAATAGATTAAATAACATGCGAATTTCATAAACTGGAAATCAAAACATAGGTTCAAACGTAAGTTACATCAATCCCCTAGAAATATGGGTTTAGCTCATATTGGATGACAAAAATTCATGAAGAAATAATTATACATCTCAAGAAATCGACAAAGAAAAACAGAGAAGAATTGAGAAGAAAAGAGAAGGAATTCTCTCTGTGTCCAGACGAGAAGTGCCTCCAATTGCCGTCCTGAACCCTAGCTCTGTGTCTCTTGCCTTGCGTTGTGCTCAAAATAATGTCCGACCCCCCGTTTGTACGTCACTTCTAATATTTATAGGCTTGAAACCCTCGAAAATCCGTCCGGAAAAAGCCAAAAATAACTCGCGCACGCGTTCGGGACCATACGCTACGTGGCGCTGGAAGACGCTGAAGGGCCGCATCGCGCTTTAAGAACGTCCCTGCTCCTCCGCTCAACTCACGCCGGCGCTTATCAGATTGTATCGGCTGCTGCTGCGGTTACCCTATCATCACCCATCGCCGCTTATCATCGCTGCCGATGTCATTGCCGACGTCTAGTTCTTAGCTAGCCTTTTCAGGCCAGCGGCAGCACGTTTTTCACTCCGCTCGGGCTTGTCGATACATAGCGCCGCAGCTCTTGCCACCCTTTAGCAGCTTACCTCCTTTCCCAGCCAGATCGTATTATTTTTTCACGGTAGCGGGGTTTTAGCGCAGTGATGGCGCCGGTCTTGCCCAATATTTTTCCGTTTTTTCACTTTTAAAATGCGATCTTCACCGTCCAAACACGTTTTCATCATTCTCGATCAATTTCGGCTACCAAAATTCATCCCGACTCACAAACGACACTTAATTACATGAATTCAACTCAAACGACGCTAAAATACTCAAAAACACCACAAAATCCTAGTCTAGAATATTCAATACATTGGTATAAAAACCAACTTAACAGTTTATATGAATTTTTCTTTGTTGGCTTAGATAATTGTGACCATGTCAACTTATATAAATTTCTTTATCGGTCTAGTCGATTTGTAAGAATGTGATTTTATTGGCATATATTTGTGATTTTTTACTAATAATTAATAATTAGCTCTACGTTAAAACAACTCGTTGTGCCACACTTATACAACCAGGGACACCAAATTTTTGTGTCGCCTCGGACTTTGAAAACCACAGGACCGGCCATGTGCGGTCCCATAGATTTTCTTTCTTTTTTTTACTATTTATTATGTATTTTTTAAAATCATATATTAATTAGATTTTAACAAAACAAACAAAATGTCTCATTAATTGCATTTCATGTAGTTTATAATTGTATTTATTTTATACCTTTGTGCTGGGGATAAAAATAACTTTTCCCAATATTCCAGATTTTTATTATTATTTCCCGTATTATTTAATTAATTATTCAATATTTATTAATCCTTATTGGGTCCATATCTAATTATCATGCATATGGGCCCACGAGACCCGTACAGGCCTATGTGGCCCAAACTGGTCTATACAACTAATATCGGCCTACGCGACCCATACAGTTCCATGCGGCCTATCTTCCAGGTATAAAATGGCATGTCTTCTGGAATTATTCTCCTGCAGTAGCTGACTTGCGCGTCGAAGGAGCTCCCCTAGAATACCCAGGGACAAGGGATGGCAATGTGGTGAGTCTAAACCCGGACCTGCACTAAACTCGCATCATTCGGGGCGGGTCTGAACCCGGTCAAGCGGGTCCCAAAATGGGTTATGGGTCCATTTTTTTCTAAAGTCGTCGGGCGGGTAACGGATTTGGACCCACCCCCATATATATACACATATAATTAATATGATTATTAATTAATTTCAGTTAACCTTTTGGTTTTAGAGTTTTAACTTTTAACTATGCTCTTTGGCTTTTCTGAAAAAGAAAAAACACACACACACACTATCTTATTTGGCCCCATTCTTTTTTTTAATGACCCAGAGCATCCCCACACCAGTGGGGGGCATAGACTCCACACTTCCTTCGGACTATGGGACATCCGTCTTTCCCAGGGATGGTCCTAATCTCTGGAGGAGAGGGGCAAACCCCAATCCCTCACTCCGCGATAGTCAAGGTTTGAACCCAGGACCTTGAGGTGCAATTGCAACCTCAAGGCCACTAGACCAACCCTTGGGGGTTGTTGAAACCCATTCTACCCAGACGCTTTCTTCCTTCAGCCATCGAGCATTTTGTAATTTGTTTTTTGGGAATTTATTAAGGAGGTTGGGTACAAAATAAAAAACCATTGTTCTCAACATGAACAAGTAAATTACTTTAACTATCCAGCTGCTTCATGAATTAATTTCTCCCACCGAAAAAGCTTTTTATTGCTTTCTTATCCTTTTGATTCAATAGTTATTGTTGTTCTTTAAATAACTCATGGACAAAAAAATGTTCTTTTCTTTCTTCTTAATGTTTGTTTTTTTTGAACTGTAAAACATGGAGGAACAAGTTGGGCAGATAAAATTTTCTTGTTGGACCCACCAGGCTGCGAATCTGGAGCGGGGTGGGTCCCAGATTTAGCCAAACCCGTCCAGACCCACCCCGTTGCCGTCCTACCAGGGATCCCTTAATTTTGTTCTGTGTGTTGTAAGCTAGTTCTCATCCGACCAGGACACGAGAAGGTAGACAAGGTCACTGGCACATAGGGTCAAATCCCCAGCTGCCAACTCCAGAGCTAGGAACACTAAGCGAGAAGAGAGACAACTTGGAAGACTGGAGGATAGCTCCCATCCTCCCAGATGGGCGCCTTCTCTACCACCACCAAGAGGGGCGCGTCGTCCCCCCCGGAGGGGCTCCGCCTGCTCAAGCAATTTTCTTGACGTGAGAAACCCTTAAATTTCTACTTAAAAAAGCCGCCCAAGGCACTCTGTCATAGCAGGCCGCAAAGAAGAAATGCTGCATGAAGACCTGTCACCCTATCATAGTGGCATGGCGCAGAAGAAAATGCATGAAGATCCCTCACATCTCCACCAGTTGTGGATGATGGCAACTCGAATGAAATAGAAAAAATGAACAGCGAATTGGAAGACAACTAGACAACTAGAGAGACCATCTTGTTGCTAAAGAATAAGTTGACATTGAAGTCCAACGAGGACATTCACAAGCTTGCCTACATGCTGCAGCTGAGAAGTCAAGAGCCACATGCAGACTAGTGAAACTACCTCCGGAGCAAAACTCCCAAAAAGACCTATTGATTATCCGTCCTCGACTAAAGGAAGCTCAACAAACTCTCTAATCATTGGAGATGTATCTCCCAATGTGGAAGGAGGAAGTAATGCTCGAATCTTTGGAGAAGACTGACATTCCCAAGATGAAGAAAGCTGAACCACGAAGGGCCAAACATACACGAGATAAGAAACGGCCAAACGCCACTTCCCCATGCACTCACGCACCGACGCGCCAGCCAACCCATGACTATGCCTATAAGCGTTTCCACTTGGCATTCTCTCTTGACAAGGGGCTCCCTCATTTTCATTGGATCTCCCAAGTTTCTACTCAAACCACAAGAAAAATAGATACACTTTCTAAGGCGATTCGGAGAGTCGGCGCGAGACCCCGAGACTCCAAAGCATGAGCGCATTGTTCAACTATACCGCGAGACCACTCCACGAAAGAGTCGAGGACAACGGAGAAAGAGACTCCCCAACAAATGCTTGGACAAAAACCCTCCAATAAAACATACATCAAGAGTAACTCACACATCACTGGAGTCACCAACAACATTTCCGGAAGTCCAGAAAATGGGGACACATGAAGTACACTTCAAGCATGCTACGAGGAAAACAAGACACCAGTCCCAGGCAAAGGACACTGAAATTCAGTAAGGAAGAAGAATATGCCCACAATGTCTGGAACAAAATACTACAAAGAATCCAATTCCAAAAAATAGAACTCCCCAACACCTGAATAGTGATCTTAAGAAGACCATGTCTAAACCAGTTCAAGGCTATTGCACTCACCATCTGGATAAAGCTTGAGTTCCCAACAAACACAACAGCTGAGAAGCCACTTGCGACAGCCCGCACAAGGTAGCGCGACCATCCGCATTTGGGCACCTATCTTGCGCCACCCTACAGGCGCTATTGAAGAATGTTAAGTTCTAAGGAAGAAGCTCATCCAAATCATTCATTAACGGAATCCTAAACACTTTTCTTCACACCTTTTGATAATACTTGCCCAAGTGAACTTTGCAAGCTATCACCTCCACTAAAAGAGGCAATTGGCCACTTGTCTAGGAGATACTCATCCCAAGCCAAGAGCATGCCCATTGGTTTAGGCATGTAAGATTACATCCAAGAAACCCCAGTCCACCCTAACGCTATTGTCATCCTTGTCATGCTGGCCAACTTTTTAGTCCAGAGGGTCTTGGTAGACACATGCAGCACTGTGAATATCATATTCCAAGATGCATTCGAGAGAATGAATATTGACCCTACACATGTTGTTCCGATATCAGTGTCGCCGATTGGCTTTACCGGGAAATGATCAAGTCCATTTGGTGAGATCAACTTTCCACTCACAATGGGGATGGATGCCCTGCACCGCGTCACCGAGCTGGTTCGGTTCCTTATCGTGGATGTTCCATATACATACAACATGATTATATGGAGACCCAACATGAACCAATTTCAGGCCATTCCTTCACAATTCACCTCAAGCTGAAGTTTCCCACAGAGACGAGAGTGGGCGAGACCATCGGGGATATTAAGACCTTGAGGAATACCACGTGGTCACACTGAAAATGAGCAAGCTCCTATGACAAGACAACGATGACGCCATGCAATCTTAGGAGCCTCGGACTTCGCCAGCTCCCTTGAACATTGTTACTTGCCCAACAATGCAATGGTTCATGCCCATGCACGCACTCTCCTAAATGAACCCACTATGGCGGTCTCGAAGGGGAATGTTCCCCACGTAAGTGACCCTCATGATCTAATCAAAAATTTAAACCTCATCCGGTGCTCCCACGGGGGAGGGGTCCCCTCATAAGGATTCTCACGACATAATAGAAAACTCTAACCTTCTCCGACGCCTCCATATGGGAGGGGTCCCCTCATATGGAATCCTGACGATCTAGTCGGAAACTTAAACTTCATCCAGTGCTCCCAGAGTGGAGGGATCCCCTCGTAAGGGATCCTCACGATCTAATCAGAAACTTAAACCTCATCCGTTGCTCCCAGAGGGAATTGTATAGATTTTGATGATGCTTAGATAAATTTGTATTAGGAAGTTCGCACCCCATTTTTTATGTAATTTCTACTTTGTAATAGATAGGATGAAATCTGAATTAAAAAACAATCAAGTAAAATTCAAAAGACTTACTGAAGAAATAATCCGAAGACTCGCAGTTGAGTGGTGAGAAGAACTAGCAGAGGTAACATCAGAAGACTTTCAGCCAAGTGCAACAACCAAGTCTTTCAGAATACTGACAGCAGGGTCCATCAGAAGAATATGCCAGAAAACTCAAGCTCAAGTCAAAAGGGGTCAAGCAGCTGAAGGACTAAGTTATCTAAAGAAGTCCATTGCACCAAGTCCAAGAAAGTTACTTATTTTAATAACAAGGACATGTATGAAACCTTAAAGTGCTCAAGCTAAAAGGATGCAAAATGAATGAGCAAATGGGAAGCATATAGGCGCTGACACCTTTTCAGAAAAACTGAAAAGATGTAAGTCTTCAGCTGGTTAAACAAGAAAACTGATTTCATAAGTAGTTGATTTTCCTCACTGAAGTTTCTCTATCATGACTCTTTCAGAGAACCGTTGAGTGGTTAACTCTCCTGCTGAATCTCAGCACAGTTATCTTAAGGATTAAGTTGTTTTCACAAACACTGATTTTAAAAAATCAAAAAAGTTGGTAAAGTCTATTCAACCCCCCTTCTAGATTTTACTCTACACCCATTGGGACCTACAGGATCCTCTCGTAAGGGATCCTCATGATTTAATCGAGAACTTAAACCTCCTTCGGCACCACCGGAGGAGAGGGGTCCCCTCATAAGGGATCTTCACAATCTAATCGAAAACATAAACCTTCTCTGGTGCTCCTTGAGGAGAGGGGCCCCCTCGTAAGGAATCCTCACGATCTAATTGAAAATCTAAACCTCATTCGGTGTTCCCCGAGGGATGGGTCCCCTTGTAAAGGGATCCTCACGATCTAAACCTCTTTCGCCGCTCCCAGGGGGAGAGGTCTCCTCGTAAGGGATCCTCATAAACTCATCGCAGGCTCCCTTTCCACTCTGTGAGAAGGAAGCACTCTCCTCCGACCACTTTGGAGAAACTAGCGCCTCATCCAATGAAGAAGGGTTCATCTCCATAGAAAATACAATAAGTCCCCATGGACAAGCACTATACGTATACAATAAGTGAATGCAAAAAACACTAACACGCATAGGAAAAAACATTAGTATAACAATCCCGCAGGGGAATTCCATCACTCCCCGCAAGGAAAACCACTCATATTGAAAAACAAAGTATCCAGAAAAGTTAATATCACTCCGACAAGAAAAAAGGATCAAAGAAGCAAACCTTTTTCAAAGATCAAAGCACTTCCAGGGATTGGGGTGCCTTGCCCACTCCCGGGGTGGGGCACCTCATTCGTGGAATAAGTCTATCGTCTGGCCCTGGAGCCAACATACGAAAAAAGGGGGGCAACTTTAGATGCTATGTTAGCCTCCACAGGCAATAAGAAGTCATTCTGCTCACAAGCCTCTTCGGTCAGACTCAATCCGAAAGCAACTCCTCAATACCCTCGCCATTGGCGCACAACTCCAAAACTCGGTCGAAAACATAGGAAACCTCTGGAGAAGATGGAGACATGCACGAGGAAGAACGAGCCAAGGGACATGAGACGCACCCTGGAGGTGCGCCTTTTCCTATGTGGAAGGGTGCGAAGGCACTCCCTTGAAGGGCCACTCAAGGGCGCCCTCCCCTGGCTTCCTAGGAACTCTCTTTCCCTCATTCACTTCCACCCGGCGCTCCCAGATTAGTAGATACTCCATTGACATTCCCTGGGAAGCACCCATCATATAATTCAGGAGGTGGTCTCATTAAACTTTCATCCGACGTCCTGGGATGAGAAGATCCCCACTAGTGTCCTCGATGAGGCACCCATCCTACGATCCAGGAGGTGGTCTCATTAAACATCCATTCGGTGCTCCCAGGTGAGAAGATCCTCCACCGGCGTTCCCCGGGAGGCAATCCTCCTGCGATCCAAGAGGTGGTCGCAGTAAATCTCCATATGGCTCCCTGGCAGAGAAGATCCTCCACCGTTGTTCCCGGGAAGGTGCCCCTATCCACGATCTGGGGGCCTCTCACACTTCACGAAAATGAGCAAATACTCTCCCCCTTACTCACGGGGAGAGTCACCTCCTCAAAAACTTGACAAATCGTTACCAATAATTTCTATTCAGATTTACAACAAGTAAACTCTGAAGAGAAGCAAAAAAATACTCACATATGCACGAAAAGTAAGAAACATGCTACTCAAGAAAAAAGTACCTTCAAGCCTCATGAAGACATGCCCGAAAAAGTCATTCTTTCATGACCCAAATAAGTTATGGAGCGAGTCTGGGAGGTGATTTGTCGACCACGAAATGAGGAAAATAAAAATAATCAAACTCTAAACCGGACTTGAATTGCGCAAAATCTCTGGAAATGAGGTAACCCTGCACAAAGAAAAATAAATTCGGACACGAGGAAATCCCCCCTGGAGCAGCCCGCGGAGGTCAAGGGAGCGCCCTTGAGAGCCCCATTGAGGGCTCTCATACTCACTCATCTCCCACTTAGTACTCAATTCTTCCATTTTGGAGTACATTCTACTCTCAACTCCATACCAAAATTTCATTAAGTATCCCACCAAAGAAAATGTTCAAATATTTCTAAACTTATGCATCGCTTCCCTCCGCATTCCACAAACCGAGAGTGGGGGGGGCTTATATTGGGGAAAAATGACTTTTCCCAATATTCATGATTTTTATTATTATTTCCCGCATTATTTGATTGATTATTCCATATTATTAATCCTTATTGGATCTAGATATAATTACCCGATATACCGGCCCACAAGGCCCGTACAGGCCAACATGGCCCAAACTGGTCTATGCTGCCTGCACCGACCTACGTGGCCCACACAGGTCCTTGCGGCCCATTATCACATGTATAAAAAGGTCCATCCATCGCATTTGTAAGTTAGTTGAATTAATTATTGAGAAACCTATTCATGTGCTCTGGAATTTTTCTCCAAGAATCACTGACTTGAGCATCAGAGGGGCCTTCATGTGACCACCCCAGGGACCCGTATTCTTGTTCTCTGTATTGTAGGCTAGTTCCCATTTGAAGATTCTACTAGCTCAGGAGAAAAAATTGGAACGACTACTCAATTCCTTGACTTTGAATGATCTGTTGATTTTAAGCAGCATCACTTAATAAAACAATTCATGGATATGTCCTTATTAATATACACTATACTTTCATAAATAGATACTACTCAAAAACCATTTATAGTCAAACTCATCTCCTTCATCTTATATTTTTCTCATAAATGTGTTATATAAAAACGGAGATGCCAACTCATTATCATTCCTTACATTTTGGGAGTGGGAATAGAGGGAGGAGGTGGTCTTATATGAGTCTATCTTATGGACTTAAGTTCATGAGACAGGTCCTATAAAACAAAAAAAATATGAATTATTTTATGGGTTTGAGTTGGAATTCTATTTACATATAGGTGTTTGATACATGTTTTTATCTTAATTTTGATGATTTTATTTTTACACCAAAACAATATTTTTAACTGTTGTCCAAATACTCCTAAATGATTTCAAATGGTTTCAATATTTTCCGGAGTATTTCTTCAAGTTTTTATTTCAGATAAAATCGGACAACACTTTTAATAATTTTATGTTTATAAGATTTCACTTCAAAACAAGGTTCCTAAATGTTGTCTAAATACTCCCGATTAGTTTAAAATATTTTTACTATTTTTTCGGAGTATTTCTTGAGTTTTATTTTCGACAAAAATTGGACAACATTTCTGTCTCGAGGTCAATCGGTCGCCGTATAGGGCAACCCGTACATGAAGATGATTTTTGGAAACAAAAAATGAGACGAACCTGAAAATTGACAGTCGACGGCCGCAGGGTGCGAATTGTACCGGGAGTATGAAATTGAAAAGTAACTTGCATTCTCCAAAAACCAATGAGGGGGACCGGTTGAAGTCAAGGTCAACCGGTCGAAGTACCCTATGACCGATCGCCCTATGTAAATTTACTGTGTTATGTTTCAAACTTCTATTTCTGTGCGGCCGGTCGCCCTATATTTTGACTGCAAAATTCTGACCGTTTGACAGCATACATCTTTTCCTTAAATTGTGGGATTGATTTCTAACATCTATATTCTTGATTTTAATTGCATTTTTCTGTAGATTTTCAATCCCCAAGAGGAGCCTATGTTTGATCAATCATCTCCTATAAATAGAGGAAGTTTTGGAGCAACCAATACAACAATTGAGACACAACACAACAAGATACACTTCAAGCAAACACTTGTTCTTCATTGTCATTATTCTTGTTGTAATTTTGCCTAGCTTATCACTTTCACATCCTTGAGGTCTAGGCTATTCTTGATTACACTTTGCACTCATATTGTAATATTCATTATTGAGTTGTAATCTTGATTTTTGGTCATCATTCAACACAAGACATCCTTGTGAGTATTCTTGTGGTAAGAATACACTTGGGTGATCTAGGTGATAGGTGTTTCAAGAGTGTGGTGCTCTTAAGGTGTTGAAGAATTTGGTATTCTTCAAGATTGAAGATTGTGGTGATCTTTAAAGGTGCCGTTGAAGGAAGATTGTGGTAATCTTTAAAGGGAGATTGTGGTAATCTCCAAAGGTGGTGTTGAAGAAGAGTGTGGTGCTCTTCGAGGTGTTGTAAGTTGAGTTTGTATTAATTTTGGTAATTAATAAAATTCATTTTCTTTTTGAAATCGATCCCGGATATACTGGGGTGGTAGAGGATTAGGCCCTAGGTGGGTTGAACCTCTATAAATCGACGTGTGTTGTTTACATTCCACACCTTTATTATTGTCTTTGAGCATTCGGTTTGAAAAGGAGGGAAAAATTGAAAAGATGGAGATAATCTATTCACCCCCTATAGATTATCGTAGCCGCTTGGACTTAGAATAGGATCATTCTCATAAATAATTTTCATGTGAGATTGTGTTATACAAGTTTTTGTCTATAGGAAAAAAATCCATATATAATGCAAATAAATGAAACTAAACAACTCAATAAAAAATTTATGCAAGCAATTACTGCCACATTCTTTGAATAAATGCATGCCAAGTTAGCTACGTAGTGCGCACCTACCCTACATCATTACTTAGAAGCTTTCTCGAATCATGAAGTATGGACAAGATTACAAGTAGAGATATTAAAGAGGCTGGTCTTAGTCCTGTAGGGTCAGTTTTAGCGGGACTTCGGGTTAAATTGACTTCGGGTTAAATGGGTCATTATTAAACGGACTAGTATATTGCGAACCTAATCCTAATCCTACTGGGCTTCGGGCTAAACACTAACTAGCTACAGGCAAAATAAATTATTTTTATTTAAATCTAAATTTTCAATTAAAGCATGCATAACAATATAATATTCAAACTAAATATGCAAAACTAAATTATACAATTTTTTTATGTTTCATTACAAGGATATATAAATCTTAAAATTTAAAGTACAAAAATTCAAATACAATTCAAGCATCATCAACATCGCCAAAGACTTTGAGAATTTAGTAAGATATTTGCTGCAAGAAGAGTTAAAACAAAAATATGTGCAAGTAAAACTCGTTTCTAAAATTAAAATAGAAACAACAAACTACAATGCATAATGATAAATACTCATATGATAAATATTAACTTAATACAATTTGACTATTGTCCAATAAATTAAATAAATGTAAATAATGACAAAATGTGATATGATTTTCAATAATTGTGCATGAGAAATGTTGGAAGCTCCAAATGCACGGGATTCATCCTTATGATTATATGTATAAAGTCTCAATTATTTGTAACATTTTAAGTCATGAATGGATTAGATTATTTAGACTATAGTATTGTATTTATTAGAGGGATATAAATTATCGCATTTTAAGTCATTATAAAAATCTATTTCTTAGGAAGGAATTCTTAAGTTTTCTTATCCCTTAATTCACCAACCATATATTTTGAAAAGCAAAAAATTAAAAAAATTCCAAAAACAAAATGGCCGCTGGCCATTCTATTTGCCCCGCGGCCCCCTCGTTTAACTCGCGGGTTAACCGGTCCGAGCTAAAAAAGCCCATATTCTAACCCGACAAATTTCCGATTTAAACGGGCCTGAGCCCGTTTAACATCTCTAATTACAATAAGTGTTTATATATCAATTATCAAAGAGAAATTACCGGAAAATACCTCAAACTTTTGAAAAAATACCACCAAATACGCTCTTATCATTTTTGTACCTATTTTTTCCCTTTTTTACACTTGCATATTTTTTGATTATTTTTACGTTTTTTTTTTCGTTTTTTCTTGTTCCTGTATTGTTTTGTATGTTATATTTGTTGTTTCAATGTTGTTTAAATTTGTTTCGTTGTTCTTTCTTAATTGTTTCGATGTTTCAAAATAACTTTTACCTATTTTTTATGTTGTTTTTTGTTCATTTACTATTGTTTTGTACATTGTTTCTATTGTTTCTGTGTTGTTCTATGATATTTTTAATGTTGTTTGAATAATTCTTTTCTTGTTTCGATGTAGTTTTCAATGTGTAGATACAGTTTTTGCCTACTTTTAAGCTCTTTTTATTCATGTAGTATTTTTAATATTTTTTACGTTGTTTCTGGGTTGTTTCCATACTGTTTTAATGTTATTCTTATGTTTTTTTTGTTGTTTTCACGTAGTTTTTGATGTTCGTTTCTATATTATTTCTTGGTTGTTTCCATGTTTTTTATGTTTTCATGCATTGGATCAAAAATTGAATTGTATTTTTTTACTTATGTTGTTTCTATATTATTTTCAATTTGTTTGGTTTTAATATGTGTTGTTTTATGTGTATATTCCTTATTTTTTTATAAGATTTCGAGTACAAAATGAAGTATTTAACGGGAGAAAAATTTATTTTTTACTGAAATTTAATTAGAAAAAACATGTTTGAAACAACAATGAAACAACAACGTAAAAAGTCTCGAAATTTTGCAGCGTAAATTTGTCAAAAATTAACTTAAGCGCAAAAAAAGCCAGTCTTTTTTCCAGAAAAATTGGGCAAAAATGTTCATGATCCATTATCAAATATGATGCATAAGACAAGATGTCTCCATCACTAACACATAATTATTCCTATTTAAAAATCCCCAAATGTTGTATATTAATTACTTTTAACTTTACGGTTGCAAATTTGTAACTACATAAAATCTATACATATGTTAACTTTTTTATCTACCACTAGATGCCAAAAGTACAACAGTCTAAAGAAACCCCTTTTCATAAGGAGCAGGACCACTTTTATGTTTCCGGTAGGTAACAAATATGTATTGTTTGCACCTAACTCGATCCATCACCGAATGAACAGTCTTTTCAAACATCACAATTTTGACACATCACCTGTTTGGTAGATGTACTTACATCCAACCTGCTAAAAAGACCATCTAAAAAAAATCTACTTTCCAAAGGAAGAATTTGACCCAAACAATCTTGATGTTCCAACTCCTAACTGTCAATTCTGCCCAATAATTAATATAATACTCATCCAGCAGTGTCGATCACATGAACTTAGAGGGTTGGTTGGTCTTATAATCACTGTAAAAGTGTATGGTAGTTTTTTTCTTTTTCCGTTTATAAGCTCCCGTGAGATGTGGGGAGCAATAAATCTTATTTTAACAATATCTTTTGATTTCGAACAATTTTAATGCAAAACTGATATTATTAACTTCTTATAAGCTTTATCATCATATTTTATCCAAACACTTCAAAATTTCTTTTTAAAATAAGATCAAACATCTTTTAATGTTCATCATGAGGTGCTTAGTTGGGGTAAGGTGGGGTTTTAAGGCAAGATATATATACCTCAAGCTCAACTTTGCATCGATCAAGTCTTTTGCACATGGTTTATCTAGTATGGTCATGTAGTTTACCCGATTGGCGTGATAGTGATTACGGATCCCCTATTATATGAAAAGAAAAAGAAAAAGAAACTCTTAACATCTTATAAATCTTTTAAATAATTTCTCAGCCAAACATCAACTAAGCTGAGACTTGTCAGCAGTTCACTTTGCTATATAAAATATAAATGTTCATGTGGTTAAATAGGTTATGCTCGCAGCTCTTACTGACACAAATAAAATAATACCTCGAAACTATATTAAGTTGCTTTAAAAGATTGCATTACACCGACCATTTTCTGATTTTGGGAAACAGCGAGAAACAACCTCTGAACTCTTGAGCCTTAATTGTTGTCACTTCATCATTGCACATGATCGCTCTCCTAGTTTTGTTATAAATTACAAACATAAGAAAACCGTATCATTATTGTTTTTGTTCGCAAAGTAATTGCAGAAAGCACAAGGAAAGGACATGGAGCAGGCAAATTAATTTCGAAGTCAGTGCATTAATAATAGGCACTAATTATAAATCTGTACAATTGTTGCTTAGAAAAACTAAATTTATTTAAGTAGAACAATTATTATAGGGCCATAACATAAGGTAACATATAAAATCCAGTTGGCGTACCACCACATGAACAGGCGGTACAATACTTCAATCCAGGCATCTAGAAATGCGTGAAACTCCTGCTCAAACCGTTGACATTAGCGAATAGCCCTACAAGGTCTTGCCTGTACGGTAGATACGATTTCTTCTTATCTCCTTCCTTCATCGCTTTATTCCGAACATAAAAAGCCTCGTGCGCGGACGGCGATCCAGTTCCGCCGGTGGCGGAGCAGGATCCTTTTCCGTTTGCATTTTTCGAAGCTTGAATTAATTTATCCGATTTTTCTTCCTTGTGCTTCGGAGTCAAAAAGACGAAACTGTCCTTCCCGTCGCTTTTGCACCGCCGTAGTAAATCGCGAAACTTCCACCGCTTCGACGCCGATCCAGTGGATTTGCTCTTCCTGCACTGGCTAGGCAGCGGCGAATCAGCGATTTTCGGCCGCCAAACGCAGTACGTACCCGCTGGAATATTCTCCAATTCATCGGCTTCCGATGAGGAACACGACGGGGGATAATCACGCTCGTGATCCTCTTCAATAAAAAGTTTGCTCAACGGAACCGCAATACTCGAATCCAATACCTTGCTCTCGCGGCAATTGCTCGACTCGCCGTCGTTATCTAGCAAAAGATCTCGGTTAAACACCGGGAAGACCTGCCTGACTTGGCCGTCGATAAACAATTCCTCCGCCAAAATCTCAACATCTTCGCGTACTAAGGCGAATTCAAAATCGTCATCGCCGGCGCCGCGTTCATCGGCGTCGTTCGATCTCTCGACGGCGACTCTTTCGGCGATTTCTGCCAATCTATCGGATGAATAGCTGTTGAAGCTTGGGCAAACGTAAACATCCTCTTGGCTGCTATTCATTTTAGTATTAATCTCAATCAGCTTAATTTAATTTATATGGTTCAGGATTGTGGAGAGAGAGACAGAGAGAGGGGCAGAGAAAATGAAGATGGAGACGAGGGATTCGGTTGAAATATATATACATGGGCTTATAGTCTTCTAGAAAGGGTGTGCTGCGCTGTGTTTACTTGGCTCACACGACTGATGCGGTCAGCTCACACGTGGGCTTCCAGAAATGAAGACAGACCCGCGTTTGTGCCACTAGGATGATTATCTTTATTTTCAAGTATTTACATGTTAATATAAATATATAATTCATTTTTGTTGTCAAAAAAAATAAATACATAATTCATTTTAAATATATTTTGTATATGTTTAATGTATAAATATAATACAATATAATAATAGTAAATCGGAATAAATAGATCTAACATTTCATAAATTGTTTTACTTTTATCACTTCATGTTCAATTTTATAATCATATTGTGCTATTGGACTAATCTATTCAAAAGCTAAAATATTGCATGTAGTGAAACATTTTACTTTTCATTCCTCTCACATTAATTAATTAGGGAAGATAGTCTGACTTATAAGTCAAGTGAGCTACTCCACCTATCACTAATGAGTGAGTCTCTTGTAAGACTGTCTTAGATATCTTTTTCCGTAAGACAGATCCTCACATTCTCTCTCCTCTCTCACACACACACTCTCTCTTCCCTCATCTCACCGCCATCAACATTCTCTCTCCTCCTCTCTTTTTTTTTATTTTTTTTATTTTTCTCTTTCCTCATGTTTTCTCTCACTTCTTATTTTTTTTCTTTTTCTTCATTCTCCAATTTATTTCAAAAACCCTGATGCTTTATTTCAAAAAATAGATACTTTAACTCATAAAAGTGTTACCTTAACTCTGTTATATTTATGTTTCTTTCTTCAGTGCAACATATTCTTAATATGTGTTATATTAAAAAACATGATACTTTATCTCAATAAATAGATACTTTTACTTATAAAAGTGTTACTTTAACTATATCATATGTATTTTTTATTTTTCCTCTTTCTTTTGTTCCTAGTTTGTAACTATATTTAAAAAATCTGTTAATTTATCTCCAAATACAGATACTTTAACTCATAAAAGTGTTACTTTAACTCTGTTAAATTTATTTTTCTTTCTTGAGTGTAATGTATTTCTAATATGTGATTGTATCATAAAACATGACACTTATCTAAAAAAAATGATACTTTTACTTATAAAAGTGTTACTTTAACTATATCATTTGTTTTTTCTTTCCTTCATTCCTAATTTGTAACTATATTAAAAACATGATGCTTTATCTCAAAAAATAGATACTTTAATGCATAAAAGTATTACTTTAACTCTGTTTTTTTTATATATATATATACATATATATAGGGGGAGGATCAAGTGAGACCATGTCTCTAGGTGTGACACAATGGACTAATCCCAACCATCTTCCACTATTAATCAATGGATATGATTTAAGGGATAAAAAATATATTAAAATATTAATTTAATCAACATAAGGGTAGTAGAGTAAAATAACATAACAAGGTAGGAATCAAATCTCTTTTTCTCTCATGCATCTCTCATCTCACGTGTCTCTCTCCCTCTCCCTCTCCTCACGCCCTCTCTCTCTCTCTCTCTCTCTCTCTCTCTCTCTCTTTCTCTCATCTCTCTCTCTCTCTCTCTCACAATTCCACCATTAACGCAAATTTGAAGAACTCGAACTGTGAAAAATAAAACAGTGAAGAAAATGCGCTTATGTTCGAATCATGATGCATGATGAATCATCAGTCGTGGAAAAAACTCTACACAACAACATCAATGGTGTAGACATCGATGGAGAACTCGAAGATATCCATTAACATCAACTCTTAAAACACTGTAATTTTCACGAATAAGACGATGCATAAATACTTATGAAATGATGTATAAATACTTATTAAACGATGCATAGATACTTATGAAACGATGCATATATATGTAGGATATTACATATTTGAAAATATGCAACAAAAATAAACTAAATATGCATTATCTGAAAACTATCTATGCAGCGTAAAAAAACTAATATGTAGTACATTATACCCAACTGTGCAAGACGTCATAAACTATGCAACTAAATCAACTAACTATGCATTATCTAGAAACTATCTATGTAGTGTGACATAACTAAATATGCAGTACATTATGTAACATCCCATTTTTATAATTTCCAAAAGCAACATCTCATTTTCGTAACTAAATATACATTACATTGAACCTATTTATGCAGTGTAGAATAACAAAATATGCAATACGTTATATTCAATTATGTCTTGTTTTCATAAAACAGTGCCAACAAAACAACTAAATATGCATTATTTGATGTCTAATTATGCAGAAGAGAAAAACCGACTATCTTGAAAATAAAAATATTTGGAAAAAATCCTTTCCTTAAATTCCGCCATCAAATCCGGCAGTTTCAATCTCAACCCATAAAACCCGCTGGGACCACTAATTTGAATTACAAAATTACCACCTTACCCTTAAATTGGCGGAAATCAGGGAAATTAAAATAAAAATTGAATTAATCACATCCCTTCATTTTTTAAGATCAATGGGTAAGATAAGTCCACACTATCTCACCTAGGGAGGGTGGTCACATTTGAACCAAATCCTATATATATATATATATATATATATATATTAAAATATATGTTAACTTTATCTCAAAAAACAAATACTTTTACTTATAAAAGTATTACTTTAACTCTATCATATTTATTATTCATCTTTCTTTGTATTAATTCATAATATGTGACTATATCAAAAAAACGTGATACTGTATTTCAAAAAATAGACACTTTTACTCTTAAAACATGATACTTTGTCTAAAAATATATATAATTTTACTCATAAAAGTTTTTCTTTTAACTCTGATATATTTATTTTTCCTTCACTGTAAGGTAATCATAATCTGTAATTATATTAAATATATAATACTTTATCTAAAGAAAATCGATACTTTTACTCATAAAACTGTTACTTTAACTGAGGAAGAAAAACAGGAAAAACAAAAAAAGGAGCAAGTGGCTTTGACCTGCCGACCTTATCAACAGGATCTGCGGGTCAATAGGATCCGTCTTACGGGTTTAGACCCGTAAGATGGTCCTATATGAGTTTTTCCCATCACTAATTAGTTTTAGTATGAAACCTCATTTGGTGGACTTGGATTCTCTCTTTGGTGTTGGATACGCTTCAATTATGTGGTTTATACCAAGTCCTCCGATTTTGACATTCAGTTCTATATGTTATACATCATAATCACAAAAAAAACTATGTATTGGTTGATCATTTGTTTAGCAATACTGTGGGATAATATTTTAGAAAAATGTGTAGAATGTTATAGTTTGAAATTTACACTCGATTATGTTATATGAGTAGGTCTCTTGTAAGACGATCGCACTGTACGATGAATTGCACTTTTAGGGTAAAAAGTGATACTTTTAATATAAAATGTGATACGTCTGGTGTAAAAAGTGATACTTTATCTGAATACACTTGATTTCAATGTATTCAATAAGGTATCACTTTTTACACTAACATAAAAGTATCACTCATCGCACCGTGCGACCATCTCACACAAGTTTTTGCCATGTTATATTTAAAGAAAAATGATTTTTGAATTTTGAAATTTATTTCAAAAGTAAAATTTTAATGTAACCTCACATTTTGGCGTTGCAAAACCAACCTAGCTATAATTGAGAAAACTAATAAAAAATTAGGGGTGTCAATTTTGGACGCGACACGTAAACTAAACATGGATCTAATACGAAATAAATGCGTATGGGTCCGGGTCAAAATTGAATAATCCGCCAATCAATCAGGTCAGGTTCGAATCAACCTGCTATGGCCCATTTAACTCGTCAAACTCGTTTGAGAATTTAAGAAAACTACGTAAATAATTAATTATAAGAAAAAACAAAAAATAAGACATGTCTTGAAACTTAAATGTTAAAATCTCCTTAATTATGTATGTTGTTATTATTTTGCATGCTTTTTGAGTTGTCCTCAAAATATGATTAGTATAGTATGTTATTTGTGCAATTATGTTATTTCTTTTCGTATGTTATGAACTGTGATATTTATTGATTTAATAGAGTATCATTGTGGTTGATTTTAAAAAATTTAAATTTATTCAGTTGAAACTATTGTATGTACATAAATATAATTTTATTAAACGGGTTAAACAGGTCGGATCCGGGTTACCTGTGAAATAAATAAGTCGTGTCCGGGTTGAAGATTCTAATACGAGTAATTAAATGGATCGGGTCCGGGTTGACTTATTCTGGTAGGGAAACCATGAACCCCGGACTCATAAACCCAGACCCAACCTAAATTGACACACCTATAAAAAAAGAGTGAGTCTCTTGTAAGACTATCTTACGGATCTTTATCAGTAAGACGGATCCTCACATTCTCTCTCCTCCCTCACACTCTTGTAGGTCTCAAGGGTGAGTTGTAAGGTTTAGAAGGGAGGGGGGTTGAATAAACCTTACCAAATTTTTGATTTAGTCCTTTTAAATATATATATATATATATATATATATATATATTTATATATATATATATATCAGAGTTAGCTCAAATCAGCTAAGTCCTTGAGGGACAACTAAGTTGGCTTACTTCATCAAAGTTACCCACTCAATAGACTCGACTGAGCTGTTGATAATATAACTCAGTTGGGATCAGCTAACACTTAAATTTACAGTTGATTTAGTTTTTGTTCAACGGAAGAATTTTCACCCTTATGTTTTAAACTTGTTTTCAACACTTGATTTTAGCAAAGTTTATTATCAGTTGAGTTTAACAATTATGACTTAGCAGCAGATATAAATAATATGCAAGAAATTAAAGTGTTGTAAGTAAATATGACACGAGCAATTTTACAGTGGTTCGAGGATGGGGTAATTCCCCTAATATACTCTTCTCCAACTCCTGGAGGAATCCACTAAGTAACACATCTGGGTTACAAAGTAGTGAACAATCTGAATCGGCCTTGATCATAGAGCTGGCTGCTCCTGGGACTCAGCTTCTTCACAAAATGACTGTCTTGCTACTTTAGCTCCATCGAACTCTTGGAATTGATCACACAGCCTTCCAACGAGCCCAAAGCTTCTGGTTCGAACTAGAACCTTACTACTTCTCCTTCAACCTTGGAGAGTAGACCCCTTTTGTTCTTCAAACAATTTTCTCTTCAACTTGATGAAGTATTCTTTCCTTCACTGAGTGTGTTGGATTGAGTTCCTCCGATTTTAGGCTTGAGGAATATCTTTGAAAGCTTGAGAGTATTTTCAGGTTTTCTGGAATACTTGTATGCTTGTAATAAATTTGGTAACCTTCTCTCATTTTCTTCCTCAACCTTTTATAGTGCTTATTCAAAAATTTGCCCGTTGAAGAGATATGAAATTTTCAAATAACACTTCTTGGTTGTTGGCTTGTCTTTTCTTGATCTGCAGCTTGTGATGGTGATATTTCCTCGTTTTAATGAGGTGTGCAGATTTTCAGGTTCTGACACACATTCAATGCTTCCCATTGGTTTATTCTATTTGCACGCTTTTGGGATGAGCACGTTTTGGACATGGCAGCATGGACGTATTAGTATAATAAGTAATGTCCTTGACTTTTGTGTAACGGATTTATCACAGTCGACTTGACTTGACAACTTCTTTACCACTTTGTCTTGAGTCAGCTCCAACCTTTTAGATATGACTCAACTGTCTGACTGTTGACAGACTTAGCTTTCAATTGACTTGATTGTCACTTCTTCAATCTTTACTCAAATTGCCTCACATCTAGATCTTCTCTTCTTCACCGAGTGCGTAAGTTTCAACTTGACTTCACACAGCTGACATTCAGCTGGGTCTGATCTTCAATCTTCAGTAGACTCTTGTGAACTTCAACTTAGCTGACTTCAACTCAGCTAATGTAGTCCTATCTATTACAAGTTGAATTACAAAGAAAATGGGGTGCCAAATTCCTATTCTAAGTTTTACATGGTATTATTAAAATCTAAACATAATTTTTCCTAACAATTTTCTCCTTTTTGATGATGCCAAAAGTTAAATAAATACAAACAAAGTAAGTAGTGCAGTAATAAAGAATGTATATGTAGAATATGATAATTTTATTGATCATATCATTCTTGTACTTTACAAACGCACTTTACAAAGTCAGTACAAAGTATACCCCTATACATCGACGAGTTATACTATCTATACAAATGTATTCTGTAACTAAAGTACAATAGGTATCGGATTAATATGATATTACAAGAGTACTTACAACTTTTGTATTTGATTAAGTAAAATACACTGAAGGGGTTTCAACCGTCTTCAATGCCTCGGCTACTTCCTTCTTCTCTCATCTTTTTCAGCTCTCTTCCATTTTCTTTCTTCTTCTTCTTCCCTTTTTTTTCTTCTCGTAAGCCCTTTTAGAAGCAGGGTCCTCCCTTCAATGCCTTTCTTTCCATTCTCGATTTACTCTCTCTTTTTGAGCTTCTGGTCTTCTTCTAGCCTCCTCATTCTTGTGCTCCACTTCCATATTTGCAAGAGTGTTAACCCATTTTAGTTGATTCCTTTATTTTGTGGATCAACGTACCTTACTGTAGGTCCCAAGGGGTGTGGTGTAAGGTTTAGAAGGGGGGGTTGAATAAACCTTACCAAATTTTCACTTTTAGTCTTTTTAAGATTTTCAACAGAGTTGACTCAAATCAGCTAAGTCCTTGGGATAGCAGGTTGGCTGATTTAAGCTAAGTTACTCTCTCAAAAGACTCGACTGAGGTGTTTATGTATAACTCGGCTGCGTCAGCTAACACTTAACTTTTTAGTTGATTTGGTTTTTAACAACGGTAGATTTAACACCCTTTGATAACTTTTAAGTTCGTTTTTTAACAATTGTTTTAGCACTTGTTATTATCAGTTGGATAGCAATATAACTTATCAGCAGATATGAAAAATATAAGCAAGAAAGTAAATGCTGAAAGTAAATGACACAAGTAATTTTATAGTGGTTCGAGGATGGGGTAATTCCTCTAATCCACTCTTCTCCAACTCCTGGAGGAATCCACTAAGTAACAGATCAAGTTACAAAGCAGTTCTCAATCTAGAGACAGCCTTGATCACACAACTGGCTTCTCCTGCCACTTAGCTTTTTCACAAGACAGTTGTCTTGCTACTTCAGCTTCCTTCACGTCTTTGGAATTGATCACACATCCTTCCAACAGACTTGAAACTCCTGGTTCGACCTTGAACCTCTCTACAGCTCCTTCAACTTGGAGAGTAGACCCCTTTTTTGTTCTTTAAACTTTTCCTCTTCAACAGGTTGTAGTAATCTTTCCTTCACATGGTGTGTTGGATCGAGTTCCTTCGAGTTTTAGGCTTGAGGAATTTGCTAGATAAGCTTGAGAATATCGCAGGTTATGCTTGCTTGATAATTGCTTGATTCATTCGTGCTTGGTTCAGGTCACCTTTTCTTAAATGCTTCCTCAACCTTTTATAGTGCACATTCGAAAATTTGCCCATTGAAGAGATATGCTATTTTCAAATGACACTTCTTGTTCATTGGCTTACCTTTTCTTGGTCTACAGAGATGTGATGTTGACCATTCCTCATATTAAATGGCTCTGCAGCTTTACAGGGTCTAACACATGCTTCAGTATTTCCCATTGGTTTATTTCTTTTGCATGATTCTGGGCCAAACACTTTAAGACCTGGCAGCTTGGACTTATTACTATATCGAGTAATCTCCTTGACTTCATTCCAACGGATCAATGTCAGTTGTCTTTATTTGACTGATGTCTTTACCCCTTGATTTGAGTCTGCTCCAAACATATGGGAATTAATCAATTGTCACTTCAACTGTTAGACTTGGCTGTGGTGGAGTACCTCTGCCTCTTCCGCCACTTCCAAACCTTCCCCTTCCTCGATAAGGCTCGGCCCTCCTCAGAGTGTCTTATCAGACGGTGTCTTTCCGGTGATTACGATCGCTAGAACTCTGTTGTTTCTCAGTCGACTTGCATAAATCGAGTCCTTTCTCCCAATACAAGTCCCACGCCTGTGGTAGAGTCATGTTCTTGAAGTAGCCTTCAACCTCTAGAGTTTGAAATTCCTCTAGTGATTTGGGTTCAGATCCTGCATCAGGCATCGTGATTTCTCGAGGGGGTCTTACAGCTGGAGAATCTTTTAATAGACCAGCTGGGGGGCCTTCGAACCTTGCGCTAATATCTTTTATTCTCTTGGAGTGCTTCTCAGCTACCTTGTTGAACTCAGTTTCAATGGCTTTTCTTGACTGTTTGACTGCCATTTCAACTTTCTCTTCTACGATAAGCTCTTTCAGTAGTTTGCTGAGAATAGAGGTTGTTACTTCACTCTGCTGTGGAGTCTTAGCAAACATGATTTTCAAGGGTGGATTCTTCATTGAACTACCTTCCCCCTTGCTTGCTTCCCCTTTTACTCCTTCCTTATCACTTTTCTGTTGCCCTTCTTTCATTTCTTCTTCCCCCATTTTGGCGTCATCACCAAGGAGTAGAGCCAAATTAGGGAATATTCCACTGAAGAGCAAATCAATCTTATTATTTTTCGAGTAATGCTTGTCATGAGTCCTGGAGTATGTTGTTCCAAATTCTGATGTTAAGGCTATGGTCTCAGCTGCCATCAGCTTCATCTCAGTCTGAAGCACTTTTATCTGATGTTCAACGGTGGCCTCCATTCTCTGAATTTTTGATTTGTGCCGAGCCTTAAGAAACTCCATTTCAGACTTATGCAATTGATTCATCCTAAACATGTGTTCCCTTTGCCGTTGTTGGAACTTGGCATTATCTAAGCTCCAGATCACCATTTTCGTGAATAGAGATTTAAAGTCGGTGACCTGCTCACGCTTTAATGCCTTTACTTGTCCAATCCATTCTCTGATTCTCAATGTTGTTCCTCGGATATCTCTAGTGATAGTGGCATCTCGTTGTCTCAAATTGTTGGTCCAATGCTGTAAGACCATGCTCCATATTCTTTATTTCAACACAGATCGCTTTGAAGGCTTTACGGAAGTTGGCTGCATCAGTGGACTATTTCTCTGGCCATACAAATCGAAATGAAATCCAATCGGCACCATGGTCGTCTCAGCTGGAGTTCGAATTTCTTCTGGAGAGACTTGGAAATTATATCTGGCACTTCCGCGACTGACTCATTTTCGAAAGGTATGTGAGCTTCAAATGGAAAGTATTCGGCGAATAACTCCTCAGGAAAAATGGGTATCTCCACATCCTCGATCTGTGGAGCTTTTCCCTTTTCCTTCAAAATTGCTTCACTCGATGTGACTCAGCTGTTTCAGCGTCATCGGTAGTTTGAGCAGCTGTGAGTTGTTTTAACAACTTCCTCGGCATCAGTTGTTTCTTCCTATTGAGTTGTATGTTCCTCAACTGACTTATCAGCTTTATCAGAGGGTGATGGCACCATTGTTGGTGGGCCATCAACCATTGTGAATTGCATTGGAGCAACCTTATCACTGGCTTGACTCCGTTTTGCCTAGGCCTCCTCATCAACTTTGTCCTCAT